>CM034152.1:643352892-643403905 GCA_019776745.2 Taxus chinensis | reverse complement strand
AGATGGGGTGTGCGATGCTGATGTGACAGGGAACAGAGTAACGTGCTCCTCTCCAGGATTGATTTGGGACAGGATTGCCCTTACTTTACACAATTGATGCTAAAGATCTCTCAGACTGTGATCTCCTCGCTCTCCCCGTTTCGTTCTTGCGCACGTGCTTCTTTTTTTCACAAATTTTTCACTTTTTCGCTTCTCGCTCCGATCTCTTTCGGTTCGGTTTTTCCTGTCCTTAGAACTGAGTTCTGGACTTGCTTTTATAATCGGCGCCGCTCCTAGAAAATCGGTGCCGACCATATGGGTCGGCGCCGATCGCGGAAGAGACTCCCGAGATGGCCAAAAATGATCGATTTCGAGAAAGATAAGACTTATCCCAACTACGGGAAAATATCCCGCTTGGGGAAGATTAAAAATAGATGCGATACATGGGTAGAATAAATTTGGGGTGGATAAGTGATTAAGATGCATGGGAAGAAGCGTAATTAAATATTTAATATTTAATCACTCATGGGTAAGATGTGATGGGGTGAATTAAATTTGGAACAAGTGATTAAATCACAAATTGGATAATATCCCAAGGGGATAGTTGGTGACGTAAACATGCCCCAGGTTACCTAAGCAAGTAAACAGATGAGAGGAACACTAAATTGGGTAACCAATTTTAGGTGTCTACAGGTACACGTTAGAAAACAATATTATCTCACAGTTTGCAAAGTTGGTAAATTGCAAGGAAAGGAATATCCTTTGTTTGCTCAAACCACTCACTACCACCCTTATTCCAAGTGATGTCAATTCCTCTGCTCGTGGAGTATGGTGCCAAAGAAGGATTTTCTTAGATCAATACTCCAACACAATTCATTTCAAGGTACTTCCAAGAAACCCTAGCATGCAAGAAGATCACAATTACATAGTTTCAACTCCATATATTTATTTATCCACTTTAGAATACTCACTCCATCATTAAATAAATATATGCACCTTTCCCCATATCCTTCACTACTCTTCACAGTCATTGCCCAATCTTGGTTTCAACATGCAAGACATTTACACTAAAATTCATACCTTCAGGTTTTGGTATCATGACCATCTCCTCTGCTTGGGGATTACCACAACATGTTCAACACAATTTGTAAAACATATTCTTGAACTATGCAAGGATGTTTAAACAAGTAAAAGTTAACCATGCTTTCTCTGTGACTGAGGGAAACACATCACCGTCATAGAGTTATTCATGTACAAGAACCATTCAAGACCAATATGCTAGCACTCAAATATTGAGCTCAAGATCCCATGATATTCACTTTGAGATCAAGAAATCCACTATGAGATTAAGGAGATTACACATGCACATGAACAATGTTATCAATCCCACAAGAGTACTTGCATGAAACCACTAGATGCTCTACCTCCAAACTAAAACAAGCATTTTTCAAGTATCCAAACCTCACCATCAAAGGAACGAATCATTCAATTGCATGCAACACACAATATAAGCTCTTACTAGTCATGATGTACTTCAAAAATATAATGTACAAGGTTTAATAGCTACAATCTTACAAGAACACTAGCATACAGTTATCTAAAATTACATGTAATAGTCACAAACTGAGTTTTCCTTCTTCAATATCCTTCCCGAAACTTTACACCTTGACTCATACCCAGGTAGAATACATGAAAACAGTTACACTATACTTCATATACTCTCCATCTAACCCATGACATGACATGTGATTCTCGGAAGGTCCTAATACCCCTTATTGCCTCATTCCACCCCTTGTACATCGTTTGCAAGTTTCAAGAGTGCATTACAACCCCCAAGCTAAGCCCAAATGGCCAAATATTCAAATTTTGCAAAAATGGAAGGAAAAGCTCCATTTGAATTTTAAAAAGACCCATAACTAGACTAACCACTGACACCTAATACTCATGGACACACCTAGTAAACCTTTAATTGATGTCTTCATGGTTTATTTATATAGATAGGATGATGCCCCTGCATCACTTTTTTGACATGCGCCCTTGAGATGTGCAGACTAAAGTCTTGTCTATCGCATCCAAATAAAAGTTACATGTTACGCAAACTACTATCTACCAAAAAACCACACGTGGGTGAAACCCTTTCCACACATATTGGCGTGTTGTATAATTTACAATCATTGAAATAGAGTTAGGAAAGACATATAAACCAATATTTATGATCCATTTGGCTAGGTTTGGACCAAATTTGAATTCATGTAATTGAGTATTACAAAAATAATTAAGAAATTTTATGTTTTTTCCTTTCCATGAGTGGTTGAAAATTTGTATTCCTCATGCCATTGCGACTATGTTCTTTTCTTCCCTTTAAATAACTTTTCGTTGTTGCCTAGATACATGTAGAGGCTTGTACGATGAGTTTGCATCACATGGAGGAAGGTGTGGCAGACTGCATTTGGAAGTAGATTCAAGCACAACAATACTATCTAACAAGCAGTACGAACTGTATAACCACTGAGTGAAAACACCTGGGCTGACTACATTGACCAACATCCATAAAACCTGATGGTGGAATGAGTAGGTTGCAAATTTCCTTAACTTGATACCTTTATATTGGAATGGCACCATCTACCATTCTTCTTTGACCCCTCTAACTACACATTTCATTCCAATTGCATTTGGATTATAAGCATTTTTCATTTGGTAAAACAAATATTTCATCTCAACATATTTGTACATTTTCTGCATGGATCAATGCTACTGCACTATACCTAGCTCAATTTAGATCATAAACCAATACATAATTGTCAGACCCTCTCAAGGAAATAATCCATTTATGGCCTCACAAACGTGCAATATATTGCATTTAGTAAATTCCCCAAGGCCACGTAAAATGTCAAAGTCTCGACTTATCTTTTCTAACTACCTATGATACTTGTGCAAGACAAAATTTGAATAAAAACCTGAATCTTCACTCCTATATCCATAATTCTCTTCATTCAGCATCAAAGATATTTTTTGTTGAGCACCATAAATATTTCCATTATTTCTCCACTCTGTTATAGGAATATAAATTATAATCCCCCCTGCCCAAATGCAGATCTCACCCTTCAAATACCACCACATTCAACTCCATCCAAGAAACACATTCACATAGGTTCTTGTCATTATACTAATTAAATCATTTACACGACATTAATAGACACAAATAATCCATATACATTAACACTCTTGAATTTATCACAAACCACAATCTATATTTATCCCCTCAAATATGCAAAGCCAAAAATTGAACATTCATCATTATTTCCACATAAAAATGAAAGCATTCAACAAAGAGACCACCCCTCGGTGTAGACTTGCTCCTCGAGAGTAACCAGAAGTTTTGATCTCTTTTTAACTTTTATATATGATTGTAATGTTTAGATATAGATCTACGAGTGACGAGTGCATTATTGATGCAAAAACACTTTCCCAAAAAATAGTCGTTTATAACATTGGAAGTGGTGCCGCGTATTTTTGCACGGGGATGAACTTGAATCCAACTGAAAATTGTGGAGACACGTGGAATTCTGGGCCAATTCGAACTGAACGTCTATTTCATTCAGTTGGGATTTGAACAACATTGATTGTAATTTGTACAAACATCTGCTTTGCTTTATTCGAGGGATCTGCGGCAATTTTCTTTGCTTTTTTCCGCATTAAATTAGATGTAATCAAGAGCATTGTTTGCCAATGTCCACATGAAAACAAACACAGGCGAAAATGAAGGTTTTCTGTTTGGTTAAATAAACAGAGAAGAAAACGTAGGTTCTCTGTCTAGTTCTACGGTGTAGCTAAATTCATGTGTTTCGTTCTCCCTTTAATATTTACAGTGTTTCAATTTTCTGAAAAACTGGGAGAATTATTAATAGGTTTTGTTCTCCCTTTATTTCTGCCGTTCAGAGATAACATTCGCATTTTCCTGGAGGAATGAGCGGAAAAGACCACACGTGTCCTCAATTCGCTTTTTTATGTCTTGGATCAGGAGATCGCCATTATTCCGCCAAGCCGCTCTGTGACCATTTCCAATGCATTGGTAAGGAATTCATTCAAAATCTCTTCCAATTTTGTTTGATCAGTATAGTCAAATCGTTTTATAGTTTCTGAAGTTATTCTAGTGTTAAATCAAGTGTGTTTTCGTTAAGTTTGGAGTCGTTATTTGGTGTGAAAGCCCAGGTACCATTTTATCATAGCAGCTTGGAATGTCTGCAGCAATGGTTGAAACGAGGGTTTGTCCCAATTGCGGTGACCAACTCTCCATTATGTATGGCATGTCGTGAGAATTGTAGACCTGCAGATTTGGACATTTGCTCTGAATCGCTGGCAGACAGAAAGGTTCTAAATATGCCTTGGGAAGGGACAGAGTGTGCATTATGCTGCGATCTAGGTAATTCTCCTTCTCTCAACCTTTCGTTTTAATTTAAGGTAAGAATTGTTGCTTTTTGGTTATCTTGACGGATTTCCAATTTTTTTGAGGTTTATAAGCCTAAACCCTTTTGAGGTTTGTGAAGTAAGGTTCATGGTTTGAAATTGTATTTGCATGAGGAAGGGCAAGGTGATAATCCTTTTTATTTAAATTTCACAGGAAGGTTTGCGCAGAAGATGTGATACAGAAAAGAAGCATGGAATTGAGGCTACTTTTGGATTAAGATTCCGACATGACAGCTCTGGGGTGATCCCATTCCCTCCCGAGATTCACATTCCCATCCTTCACAGGCTTTTTCTGTTAAAGAGTGTAAGGTATGTAACATTAAAGTTATATTCTGTTTATGAAGCGGCTATTATGTGTTTTCCACTGTTGAAGCCCTTTTATGTCATATGTCACTCCGACACATATCATTTCTGCTTTTTTCCACTGCCATAACTTAGGATGAAACAATATTAAAGTTCACCCTCCATTATGTATGTGGCTTACCTATATAAATTATTGCCATTGCTAAAGGTATTATCATTACCATTTTCTGGTCAGATGTGTTTACAGCAGCAATAACAGAGAAGAAAGGGAGGTTTTATGTCTGGTTTAAGTGGCAGCACAAGGTGAGACAGAGCACATTTCATCCCAACTGATTATGCAGCTTCATTCTTCCTTGCATTGTTTCCATTGCATGGCTGGTTAAGGGGCAGGGCATGGCAAGGCAGAATACATCCCTTCCCGACTATTTATTTGCTTGATTCCATGATGTTTCTCTGTGAGGTAAGTAATTTTTATCCTCACCCTTTTTTAATGGAACCCTAGCTAATTTAATTTATTCTTATGGACAATAAAAAGTAAGTATGATGTTTTGAGCATCTTGTAGTTAGTGAACCCCGTGCAATTTTTACCAGAATTACTTGAGGATTGTATCAGAATAGACAATGAAAATCTGGCCCAGAGATTGTCTGTTGACTTGATATAGGCTGTGCATTGGTGCATAGATGATAATGCTGTTAATTTGCAAATTTTTAACCTGATTGATTTAGATTTGCGTAATTTAGATTTCTGATGTGGAACACGTGGGAAATTTGAGATTAGTGCCATTGGTTAATGATCCCTTTGCACAAAATGTTCCCTTGCTCTAAAGTGTAGGGTTTCGTTTAGGGTGAAACACTGCCGCACAGGAAATAATAGAATTGTCAGGATTTCGCTGAAGAGTATCAAATGTCCAGTACACAATCCAAATAAACCCATGCTAGAGGGCACATGATTTGTTTGACAAAATGTTTCTAGCAGTTTTTCTTGAAATTGAGTTGATTCCTAATATCCATTCCAATGTCTTACTAAGTGTGGCATCATTCTAATTTTAAAAAGGAATTATATGACATATTTTTTAATGAATAAGAGGGGGGATTTATGTGAATTAGATCATGGCTTAAACATTTCTTTTATTGTCTTTGGTATTTGGGGCGCAGGGGCTTCTGCAGATTTGTACTTTCAAGCTGCAGTAATTTAAATTAGACATTGTTTCTAGTATCTTGCCATGCAATACTCATTTGTAATATGCAAGTGTGGTATTAAACTCTGTTATGCATAAGTCTGCTTACAATGCCAATTTCTGTTTGTTTGTATTCTTGTTTACTGGTGATTCTTGTTCACCAGTTATCATAACTACTTTAATTGGAGCAAATATAAATTTTTCCCACTTAACACAATAGCAAAATACAATGGCAAAATATAAACTTCGAAAGCTAGGGCAAATGGGATTGATTTCAGCCAAATCGACTAGGGTTTTATGTGCAAACACACCCAAAATTAGCATACAATAATTATTTTTACTACCAAACCCTTGGAACAACCCTGGAGAATTTATAGCGAAAATCAAATTCCACAACAGCTGGAAAATAATTTAAATCTGAAATCCTAATTGTCGCAATCTTCAAGATAACATAACTTTCTCTACACAACTCTGATCTAGGTAAATAACATATGCCCGAACTTGGAAAAATACAAGGAACAAGATGATGTAAACCAAATTATAACAACTACCAAACATGCAGATTTGGCCCTTCTATTTCGGCCCACACATTTAGGGCATCAAATGAACTCCAAAAATTATTTTATCTATCCCAGATGCTTGCCTATATTTTTAGGAACTCATTCATGTAAGAATCAAAAATTTTGGATGCCAAATCAACTCAGAAATCAGATCTGAAATCTGATTATAAAATTGGTAAATAACCCTTAGAAGAATTATGAAACTTGGGTATTTTCATTCACAAAAATTATGAGATATTAGACAATGATTTTCAGATCTAAATACCTCATAATAATGCCCAAACAGTCCCAAGGTGAGTTGATCCAATAGAGAAAACACTACTGCAATTTTATTCACCAAAATAGTTCGAAAAGTCTTCAATAACATTGCTGGAAAAATCCTGAAATAGACTGAAAATCTGATTACAACCAATGGGAAATTTTGAGTGAAAATCCCTCTCAAACTCTTGGGGTTTTCGTTCACAAGAGGTTTAATTCACAAGGGGTTTTGTCTTTGGAATTTTTAATGCAAAAGTTGAAGCTCTATGCAAGAGAAAATATCATATCAAAATCTGGATGATGGAAGAGGCAAGTCGACTTCCCTTTTAAAGGAAAAGGGCCAACAACCAACGTCCAAACCAGTCAATGAGCTCACATGATTTTCCCTATGCAAAGCATTTAATATTTTCCATATTAAATGCTTTTCCCAACCACTTTTTCCCTCTAATGCAAGTCACATTTTCCTAGGGGAAATAAATAAATTAATTACATTTTTATCCTTCCTAAATGTTATTATTCACTTTTGGCCCAATAAATCCCTTTACAATGATATTTGCCCCCTCAAGGCAAATCATATTTACCATAGGAATTATAATTTATTTCTATTAAGCCAAATAAATTAATATAAGTGCTTTAATAATTTAATTTTATTTTTTTATAGCACTTTATAATAATTTATTGTGACTTAAGTCACCCTTATATTTTTCCTTTGGCCGTCGGGTTGACAAAATGGGCCAAAGGTCTTCAAATGCGAAAAGGGGACATTACAATCAGTCCATAAGATGGTATCTTGGCTATTTGACCTACTAAAGGCATGGACCGAAGTTTTGTAACCACCCACCATGTCCATTTCTTGACGGAATTAGGGAGTGTTTTCAAACCCCAAGGATACATTTTTGGGGAACATGGAAGTGTGCCTTTGAAGAGTTTAACATGTAAATACAATAATTCATAACATCTTTTTCGCAAAAATACAATAAACATAAATTTCCATTTTACAAATATTCATCCCTTGAACAAACTATTTCTATAATCATTAATGTAATATGTATGCACTAGGTCAAGTCCACATTAGTTGTATAACATGACTGTATGCCACCGAACAACTAACATGGGTGTCGGCATTTTGCATCCTTCTCAATTGTTTCTTTAGAATATTTTTAATAACTTCGCTCATTTGAGAAAGTAAAATTTGGAGGACTTAAGTCTTGCTTGTTTAGATGTTTATTGGTTATGGCTAAAATTTTCTTTTTTTGTCAAATTAGAGTAGAATTTAACACGACTTAATATGATTCGTTACAAAACTATGAAATTTGCGAATTTATCAGTGTGTAACCCATTGACGGATGAAACTATGTGACAAATCCAAGATGCGGGCCTTGAGATTGATACATCTTGGCATTTTTCAGATAGATTTTTAAAGATATTTGAGATAGCTATATAGCTTCTGTAATCCATCTTATTTGAGTATGATCATGTTTGATATTATAACGTCTATCAAAAGAAGTGAATCACTGTTGAAACAAATTTGCATCTTTTAATTGGTTTCTCATTTTAGATTAAGCAGAAATGGAACACCATGTAGAGGATTGTGGAGCACTTGCACCTTTTCTCGTCATTGGACCATGCAAATGTGCGATCTCTACATCATCTGAAGGTGCATTAGTCTTTAATTTGTCCTTTATCCTCTCCTTCATTTGTCAAATGCGTGGTATACATCACCTGTGTATGGTTTATCGTTGTCAAATGGTTGAAGGACTTCGACAACAATTTTATGGAGCATCACAAAATTTGGTGTTTGGTGCCAAAATAAATTATGCCTAATGTTGATGGTAATGTTAATGATCCCATATTCGTATTTGCTAGCACGCTAGGATGACTTCTCTGTCTCTTCTAGTTGGTGGACACTACCATCTTCCTAAATGATTGCTTCACTTTCACAAAGTGATTAATTGTGATAAAATGAAAAGCAAATTGTGTTTCCACACAACAAAGAAATTGCAAATAACACTCAATATCCTCTATATATTGTCTGGAACTAAATAATTTATCATAATATTTTGTACTTTAATAAGATTCTTGATTGTGTCATCGATTAAGTTTTCAAGAAAAGGCCACACAAATACTTAATCAATAAATCAATAAATTCATGCAGTGTACTTGATATGGTGTCCAATATATGCTAGGATATGCGTGTTTTAATTTTAAAATTTTGTTTCTATCATTTAAGTTTCTTTTTCACTTTTTTGTTATTTGAATGGTGCATTATAAGGATGCAACAACATGAGAAACATGATTGTTTCAATAGTTATTTCCCTATGTCATGGTTCATTTCTTGGTTGTGTGATTGATCCAAGCGTAGCCCACCTAAATCGGTTAGCAATACATTCATGCAGTGTACCTGATAATGTGTCCACCGTATGCTAGGATATGCACATTTTGTTAATACGTTTTGTTTCTATTGTTTAGGTTTGTTTTTCACTTATTTTTTCTTCGAATTGTACATTTCAAGGATGCTGCAACGTGGGAAACATAGTTGTTTCGAGAGTTATTTGTCTCTGTTTTAGCTCATTTTTCAGTTGTTTCAAGTTGCAAAAATAGTTCTTTGGGTCATAATGACAGGAAACATCTACTTTTCCTACGCCGTTCTTGTTGGTGTTTATTGTGCTAGAAAACATCACAAAGGGACACCTGTTCAGCTCCACAACAAGTTCCATGGAACAAGAAGTTGTGTTTCCCACGACAAATCTCATGGTAGATAGAACACCGAAAAATAAAATGCTCCTTTCCCTCCCCTTTTGTAAGAGTGTTAGAAAATGAAAAGGATATTTTGAACAATGTAGAACAATATATTCCTCTAATAAAGATATATCACACTTAAAGGCTATCTGGCATTATCGAGAATATATGTATTTTATGCAACTATCTTCCACCAAGAATGAGGGTGAATGATAGCTCCAAAATTTACATCAAATAAATGAAGAATGCACCACCTATTTATAAGTGCGTAAAAAAATCTTATGTAGGAAAGTGGAATGACACACCACTGTAAGGGAGTTTAAACAGAGAAAAAAGAACCTCCAAAATAGTTATCCCCATTATACTATATTACAAATACATATGATTGTGGACACGTGGAAGGAGTTATAACATGGATAATATAACAAAAAGAATTAAAGAAATAGTCACAATCTACATACCCGCATGATCCACATAATAAGGCAACACATATGATACCAGAAATAACAATTCAAAACATACGAAATAAACACTATTTCTAACAAAAATGACAAATTAGAATGCTCCACTATTTACTAGGATGTAAAAGAATCTCAGGTAGGAAAATGTAGTGCCCAGCTCTTTCGTGCTTTGATAACAAGCTCATCCGAAGGCCCTCAAGTGGGTTATGATTCCTTTACGGACATCTTTTGCAAGATTGGCTGATTGAATCGATGTAGTGCTTTGCCACATGCCCAGTTTACGACAGGCACTGGTCTTGGTAGAAGTGGCTAGTTGTGGCCCCGTTTTGAGTCGTCAACGATGTAATAAAGTATCAATAAATAGATAATAATAATAATAATAACAAAAATAAAGGGGAATAAGAGTTTAAAATCTTAAAATTTAAAATTATGAGTAATCAAATAAATTTAAAATATTTATTTTGTATTTGAAATAGTGGGAGTGAGAAATTGCTGGAATGCATTTGGTGGATGAACACATATCTCTCCCTATAATCACACATCTTCAAGGTAATGCCCCAGATTTTTACCTAGTTGGTGAGGGTTTGGACCACCTCGCAAAAATGACGAGGCTTGTCACTGTGGGTTTAATGTAGGAGCATCACCTTGTGTAAATAACCAAATTTTGGCTTTTCTAGTTATCTTAGGTTGTGAAGGTCCATTTGGGTGGTCATGGCATGTGTCAAGTCTATTTAAACTCTTTTAGCATGTAATAAGTGGTATTTGGAAGTTTCCTCCAAAACCACATTTCAAATATTTGAAATTGTCTATAGTATGTTAGAGGTCTCGGTGTTAGCATAGGTTTAATAAATGATGTAAAAAGGGGTCATGGAACATAACTTTACCTAAGACATGGCCTACTGACCCTAGCATAGCTTTAACTCACTTTGGTTTGACTAATCATAGATGCGTGGGTTAAGACCCTAACTACCTCTCTTCACCTCATTAGCATTGAGAAGCATTCGAATGAGAGAAGTGTGTGAATTGTAAGAGGGTTTGGAGAGGAGAAAGGAACTCTGTATAAGAGCCAAAATGCTCAAGAAGCTATGAAAATTCGATTGTTTTATTAATAAAGACTTTGTGGAAGTAAAATTATGCATAGATGTTTAACTGTGACATTGTGGTTGAATGTTAAGAACTTATGAATGAATCTTATTTGTATATGGTGTGTGAATGATAGTACCGGTGAAAGAGACATGTGCAGGCTTATGGAAGACATGAAAGAGGAATGAGGATATTAGAATGTCCATGAAGACAGTCAAATGCAAAAGTATAGAACTGTGTGGTAAGAATGTGTTTTTGCTATTGAATGAAAGGAAATATTTGGAATGGTGAATAAGTAAGGAACTGTGTGAAGGATTTAAACTTAAGAAGACTAAGTTGGACATTGATAAAGGTTGCAGTGTGGTTAGTGATCTTGCACGAGGGTTTGAAAGAAACTAAACTGAGAATCCAGTTTGACAATCTTTTGAATGATTGTTAGAGGCAGTATAATCCATGTCATAAAATGTGAGCATTGGTGGAGTTGCACCCAGGCATGAAGACGAGTTTTAAGTCACCAATAAACTAGTCAGTAAGGGTTTGGGGTTTGGACCGCCCCACAAAAATGACAGGGCTTGTTGTTGCGGGTTTGATGCAGGAGCATTACCTTCTGTAAATAATCAAATTTTGGCTTTTCTAGTTATCTAGGCATGAAGAAGAGTTTTAAGTCACCAATATACTTCACAAACTCCAAATATAGAAAAATAGACAAGATAACATTCACTCGGTCTGAGACACCCTGTGTTAGGGTCTTAAGGCAGAAGAAATTTGTATAGTACAAAAATGGAATCATTGAATACTGTTGCAAGTCAGTGATTAGGGGTTTTTAGGTGTATTCAAGGTGAATGTGAAGTATTAAGATAATTGGAGAAAGTCTTCTAGCGCAAATCTGTATATACAGTCTTGACTGTTGTAATGCTTGTTAGAGGGTTTGGAGAAACGTTCTTGGTGCAATAGACTAGTCCTTCCTTTGGAGATTTGTGGAGTCTATGGATAAGTTAGAAGAAGAGAGGCCTAAAGGTGGTAAGAAGACACACAAACCATTGTGTAACTAGGACCAATAATAGGTTATAAAGGAAGAGAAATTACATGCACAATTTTCGACCTTCTTGTGACAGTCAGAACCATTGGTGAGAAACAATGTGGGAAACATCAAATAAGGAACTTCTTGTGTCCCCACAGTCCTGTTGATTTCACTTGGTGGAATGTGTCTGAAATCTGAGACTACCCCATGTAAAAAATTTCGTACTTTTAAAATAATGGGTCGTTTTGTGTTTTTATTGCCAAAAAGTGTCTTGTATTGTGTCAAGATATTCCCAGAGAGTCATATTAGCCAATTTCGCCAAATACCTAGATGCCCAAAATTGTTATATTCTGTCACTGGGGTTTGTCTGCGGGAAATTTGTATTTAATTATTCTGAGCCCCGTTTGAGGCAAATTGTGCTCCGGTTTAACCCTGTTGTGATCTTACATGTCAATATTCCCATATACCAGTAGGGTTTTAACCAGGAATGAATCCTGGGCTTTATCTGTGACTTCTGGCAATGTTTTGCGTTTTTAGTGTTTTCCCGTTTTGTTTTCTGTGAAATTTCTCTAGGTCAATTCCTTTGCCGGTTTAGTCTGATTTTTGGCCTGGAGTATTTGGAGATCATCTATGGACGTTATGCCAGAAGGAATTTGCCACAGGAGGTCTGGTTCTCTCTGAAAAGAGCGAAGTCATGCACGAAAAAACTTCTTCTGGGCAGGTTGCATTTTTGGGGAAAGGAAGATTTTAAGCTACAATGAGATTTTTGGTAGGCAGCAGGCAGGTGGGAATTTTGTACCTGCCTAGCAGGGTACTTTTTCCCATGAAGCAAATTCACTTAAGTCACAATGGGAAAATTAGAGGCAACAGGCAGGCGAGAATTTATTGCCTGCCTTGCAAGGTAAAAATTCCCATTGGAATAAAAGAAAAGTGACTTAAGTGAAATCATGGGATTTTATTGCCTGCCTTGCAGGGTAAATAATCCCATTATGAAAGTCAAACAACTTAAGTGGATCATGGGATTTTTGGAGCTGCGGTGCAGGGTAAATAATCCCATTGAAAATTAGCTTTTAAAAATAGAAATGGCTATATGCAAAAAGTGCGACCCCTTTTGGTGAGATAAAGGTAGCAACTTTAAGTGGATTAATTAATTAATTCTTTCTCCAAATTTGGCGCCCAAGCATGGGAAAAGTCAACAAAGGTAAAAGGAAATAAAAGAAATTAGAATTAAATTCTAAATTTAAATAAATATAATTTATTTAATGCAGCCCCCTTCATGTCAAAAAGTGCGACCCATATTGAGGAGGAATAATGCTTTTTGAAGTATTAAATCATATAATTAATTCCTATTTTTAGTGGATGAGGTCAAAGCACACTGTGAAGCTTAAGTGAAGTGAAGTAGTGAGCTAAAATTAAATAAATTTAATTTATTTAATGGCAGCCATGAGCATGCACAAAATAGGCGCCCCAATTGAAGAGAAAAGCATGTTAATTAATTAATTAATTGCCAGGAATAGGAGAGGACAATTATTAATTATAGAATGGTGAATGTTATATAAGAAAGGGCTGCCATAAGGATGAATTAATTAATTCTTTAGCAAGGAAGTGCAGCCCAGAGGAAATTTGGCGCCCATTTAAGGAGGAATTTTGCACAGAAGAAGATGTTTTTACTGCTGGAAGTCTTCAAAGTTTGGCGCATAGGTTTGAAGGAGCTTGATTTGTGTCTGCATTAATTGTCTGCATAGTGGTACAGGTGCTCAGGTGAAGTTGGTAAAATTCATGCTTGCTTTGCATGCAAACAAAACATCAAATTTTGGGGCAGCAGTCTTGATATATGCAGATTTTTATAATTAAAATCAAGTGTTCATGTTCCGGTTGCCATCTTTGTCTGAATTAATTGCAGGAATTCATTACAGGTGCTTTTATAAGAGAAAGGGAGCTTAAATCAATGTCCAATACATTGAACATATCCTCCGAATCTGAAGAAATCTCCAGATCTGCACCAGTTGTAAAGAATTTCGGCCGAATAAAGAGAAAAAGAATTGCTCAGACAAAGACAGATTCGGCCATGGCAAAGCGGGATGAAAAAGAAAGCACAACAGAGTCATGCATCACTTCTAAGTTTGCTAGACATTGGAGATACAGATCTAGGTCCAGAACCTCTTTCCGAATTGATTGACAGATCCAGAGCTGGAAAGACTTCCCTCATGCGTGCAGTCAAAAGCAGTGGAATTATTCGAGCTGCAACATTTCCATTCACAACCCAGTTGCCAGAATTCGTCATGGAGTGTGCTAGGTCTTACCATCCATTATCCAGATCAGTGCGAGATGCTGCGGGGAAGACAATAATTCGTTGGATGCACAGTTCATCAATTATTGTCTGAAGATTCCAGCATCGAAAGGTGGTGACTTTTATTAGCATACAGGATGCCGGCAATAGGTGGGAAAAGCATAAAGGTGACTGCGTGGGCATAATGAACAGCAGATACATGAAGAAGCCCAGATCTCCTTCCAAGTTCCCGAGAACTCTTCCATGATCCAATCTGGTACAAGAGGTGGATGATATTGCCAAATTGTTATGCAGGATAAATGGCGAAGCGAATGCTCACAACTTCCGCGCATGGATGTATGCTTTCATCAGGACCATTGAAATCAACAAAGCAGATTCAATAATCAATTGGTCAGAAATTATTAGTGACAACATTGGTGAGCAACTCCGGAATGTGAGGTCGTACTTACAGCTTCAAAATGATTTCGTATTTGGTTTATGCAGCAGCTTCACAAGGCATCTTCTCCAAGCTGGATAGATGTGGTGTTCTTTCCAAGGACCCTATTTTCGAGTGCTACCCACAACTTACTGTACCCGCATGCAGAAAGATTACAAAGTGGTCAATGATGGATTCTTCTACGGATTCATTTGTAGGCTGAGACAAGCGATCTAAAGGCCAACAGGGTAAGCAAAGAAGCGTGGGAAGCTATGTCCAGGATTGACAGTATCTTTCATTCAGTTTGCGGATTTTACATACCTCAGGGTCACCAGCTTTTCAGGAGAACCGGTTAAGTTGCCCAGATACCCGAGTGATAGATTGGTCATCATGGAGCTGAGCAGACAACTTGTGGAGATGCATGACCTACAGTCGAAACGGTACAAGTCTACATACTTCTTCCCGATCACTGTGGACATTATAGTTGCCAGAGCATTCATAAGAGCCTCGAGGAATTGAAGACGGAGATGTTCTCTGAGTACAAGCAAGAGTTCTTCCTAGCACGGCTGAACTTCGATCCATTTGGAGTGGCAAAAGACAATCTCCCAGGAGTACGCACATGTGCCTTCATTGGAAGATTTCTGGATGAAGTGCAGAAACGAGTACGAGGTTAGAAAGAAAGATTTCAGCAGGTTATCAATGCGGCAAGTGTTGACTTTGGATTAGCATGGATACCTGCGGATCTTAAAGATGATGGGCCTGTGTTACTTGACACATACCATCGGATGGGAGGAGATAGAGCTGTACTTCAGGAGAGCGTAGGTGGCTGCCATACGATTGAGGAAAGGTCTGCTGCCGTTCTGGTCAATACTTCAAACTGGTTGCTGACGAAGGGATATTGCCTTGATGAAGCATTGATGAATCAAATCACGGACAACTTCGGCACAGGAGATTCCCTCAAGAGGAAGCACGAAGGAGAAAGCAGCAGAAGGCCTGAAAAGATTAAAGTGCACAAAAGGTCTCATTCGAAGGAGAAGATCACTTCTACTGCTATGGTGCTAGTTCTGACTTCTCCAGCATCAAGTACTTCACCAACTGTCGCACCTCAACAGGACACTTCCTCCGTTGAATCCGGCAACATTCATCTTTTCTCCTTCAGCCACTTCGTTCAGCACCTCTTCCTGAAGAAACGTTGAAGCTGCAGATGGCAGAATTTGAAAGAGCTTTATCTTTGGATAGTTTAGAGGATGGCAACCACAACACTGTAGCAGTTTCAGATGGAGAGGAATCAGAGAGCAGAGATAGTGGTACACTCGACAACTTCTCATTCTCTGAGAAGCAATTTCTCAGAATGGTTGGCTTTGCAGTTGGTTCCAGAGGCTAGAGAGGAAATCAACTTGGAGGAACACGACTTGCAGCTGCTCCTAAATCTAGGCGGAAAAGACAGAAGACCTAAAGTTGCTAAGGTAACTTCAAGGTTGATCATTGAAGAGTCGGGGCAGAAGTTTGCCGAGGTGTCAGTTCCAGCAGAAGGAAAGAAGAAGGATGAGCTCACGATAGAAGATATAACAGTAACCAGAGTACCCATATGTCAAGCCACCACAGAAGGATTGAAGCAGGACACACAGACATTGATAGATGCTCTATTCCTTAGGCTTGACAAAGAAAAGGCGGAGAAAGTTGAACTTCAGAAGCAGGTATCTCAGTTGTGCGAGATCATTGCCAAGGTTGCTAAATCTTCCACTCAGCCCATTTCAGCACAAAAGCAGGTGAGTGATCATCTGATGCAGGAAGTGGAAGATGCAAGTAACCAGGTTAAAGCTATTGACGAATGGAAAAGTCTGATCATTCGTCAAGCTTCTGTACAACTCAGAGAGGTGCCAGCCCGCCTAAAGGTTATGAAAGATGCATCAGATCAGCTAAAGCAACTGGTAACAAGCATAGATAGATATGAACACAGTTGCTGAGAGTAACCTGAGTACTTTGGCCGAAATAAATAAGCTGCCGAGAGAGGTGTTGGTTGCGGAACGGATTGTGCCCGACGGATCAGTTGAGAAGGGGAAGCAACTTGAGTTTGCAGTATCTTTCCGTTTGGAGATCTGCAGAATTATGCTGAAAAGGATGTAGGCACTTGAGAGTATGGCATCATCTTTACCAGACAATGTCATTGCTTTCACTAATGAGGAAGTGGTCGGGAATGTTACTTCATACACAAGGACCATTCCTAGCAAAGTGCCTAATTCCCTGGAAGGATCTCTTCTGATGGTGCAAGGGAGAATTGATGGAGCTTTTAGGCCTTTCACGATGAATTCCATCAGTAAACTAGTGGCACTGTAGTCAGATATTGAGAAGTTCGGGCCAAGCTTGGAGGATGTGGAAGCGTGTATCAGGGTATTGAACGAAGGCTTGCTGCAATTTAGGACAGAAAAGGAAGCTGTGGCTAAGACAGATGGAAGATGTTGAATTACATGTTCGACAAGTATATTCAGTATCAAAACAAAAAGATATAGATGTTACAGCTGGCGTGTTCTTTTCTTCTTCTATTTTTTTCCACGTTCCCAGATATAATTGTAAAACTTTAAAGTTATTGGTTTTGAAACCATTATTTTAAGTTATGTGGAACGATTCTATTAGTTAAGTGACAGATGTGTATAAGTTTGAATATGGACCCGGATGCATGTCACTTGAAGAGGAATTAGAGGGGGATGATTGCCAGATGTTATCTTTACTTTTTGTTTATGTTCTAGTTCAGTTGAGTTTCCCATTTGTATTTTCCCTTCTACATTCTATAAGTAGAGGAAGAACCTTCGGGTTAAGGATGCAGAATTTGTAAGCAGACATTCTTGTATTCCAGACTTTGTGCTGAAACCCTGATAGCTATTTGAAGCAAAGGAATACAAAGGAGTAAATTTCTGGAGAACTTTGTGTCACGGTGCATTTTGTTTCTAGCTTTTGTCTTAGATCTACTTTTAAACTTTGTGTTATTTTAGATCTAGATCTAAAAGCTGCCTTTGCTTATAATTCTGTGTGTTAATATCTATTGGTTCCGTCTATGTGCATGCAATCAACTCTGTTATCTATTGATTGGGTTGCACATCTTCCCTCTTTCTTTTCATTGTTTTATTATTTCTTTCTTCTTTAGATATTTCCTTTCTTTAACAGCTGCTTACTTGCTGCAAAACTATACAACTATGGTTCATGAGCTACATGGTTAAAGTAAAACCCCAAAAATAGATACTAGCATATTTTATTGACAAATCATACACGGGAGCCTCATCGGTAAATGAGGGAGATTTATCTCATGACTGCCTAGGTTTTCAGCTATGCAGGAAATCTAGCCAACACAATTATCTTAGGAGAAAAGTTTATAAAGGAATAATGATCAAGAATGTTTATGAGGATGTTTGTATGTTAGAAACCTTGAAGTGTGAGAACCATCAAACAAGAACTTCTTGATTGTCCTCCTACAGTCCTGTTGAGAAGCTTAAGGGGAGTAAGTTAACACTTGGTGGAATCTGTCTTGAATGAAATGGATGAGTGACTTGAGTAGTTGACTAGGGGGAATAAGAGACATTAAGGTGAGTGAGAAGAAACTTAGAGAAAGCTAAGGAAAGGCAAGAACATGGTAAGAAGACAATGTGGTGTTAAGAGAGCAAGTAAGAGATAAGTGACCAATTGTGAGAATATAACATTATGATGATAATAGGGTTATGGACCCTTGAAAACTGTTTGAGTAAGGTGGATATGTGTGGTGTAAGCTGATTCAAAAGTTGAAACCAGCGGGTAAGTGCTAAAACCCTAAGAGGAGAGTTAAAACCCTAAGAAGGCCTAATAAACCTAGTCAAAAAGGAGAAATTGGTGTTGGGAGAGTTGTGTTTGGAGTTAAAAGATGCAATTAACCATGAAGCAAGAACTTCATAATGGGTGTCAGGAAAACTAAACACTTCATCATGAAAGTTGACAGATTGTTTCCAACTACAAGCAAGCTTTGTGTGTTTTAAGGGCTACTAAATAGGACTAATTGTGAATGGTAAAAATGGATGGGCTTGGAGAAAGGAGCTAAAACTTTTGAATAAGTTTAATTGGCCAAATGGGTATCTGAAAAACTTGACAATGAGATCTAAGGCCTTGTGAAATGTTCTGGTGCTCAAAATTTGTCTTCTAGAATGGCTACAAGCTAGTATGAAGGTCTAAATGGGTAAAGGAGTAAAAGTGATGGTTTGAAACTTCTTGAGGTGTCTAATCATGTTTGTTAGGTGCATTTGAGTAGAGGTGCAAGATATATTTGGCTCTTGTTTCAGTGTTGAAGTCATTTTTGGTATGTTGAACAAGGTTGGTTTCTTGAATAAATCATGAGTTTTGTGAACACATTGCATGGTTTTGGTAATTTTGAATCTTAATGAAAATTTTGTTGTTTAAACCAAGAACTTGATTTTTGTTGCTATCATGGTTATTCATGTTAGATGCCTCATCGTATTGCACCCAATTTGTATCATCGCGTTAAACGCATTCTGGAGCAAATTGTTGACGGTCAATTTATTTTGCATATTTAAAAAGAGAAGAAAAGAAAATAAATTATGGTTGTGTGGAACACGTTGTTGGAGGAAATGGAGGTTAGTGTGTTCGAACGGAGACAAATTAAAAAAAAAAAGGAATTTTGAAATATTGAAATAGTAAAATTAGTTAAGATCAAATCGGTCAAAATTAAGTCAAAATAAAATATATACATGGATGATTAAAATATTAATAATGACAACCTTTTGGAGGGTGGATTAGGGCGAAATGGTCATTTGTTTGTGTTAGGGTTCTTCTCCCTCTCTTCTGCTGCCATGAGAAGGAAACATAGAACTTTGATGGAGGGTTCTTCCTCATACATTCACAAGGTGTTTAGAGCTTGATATAAGGCTTGTCTGGAGGAGAGCTCCCTAGTCACTACCATAGGGTCGGGTTGGGAGTTTTGAAGAACGCCACTTCATGTAATGGTATCTCAGTGGAACCAAGCCCAAACACCAGCAAAACCCATTGGAGTCCAATAACCAAATGATCCTAGCTGTGAAATCCTCGTGCGAGGTGGACCCTGGATGCGCACAACGAGATGTAGAGTTAGTAAATAAATGTTCATATCACAGGGTTTAAATCTAGACTTCCACATCTTTGCTAGCTCCCCCACTCTTGCACCAGTATGGGCATCCATTAGAAGCACGAGAAAAAGGGTATTTGAGTTTGATGTTTCCTGTGCAAACACTTTGTGGATCGGTGTGTAAATATGGGGGTGAAGAGCAAAAAAATAGATTAACTACTGCCTATATGAGACGTGGTCTCATGGAACAACCCTCAAGGCGTAAAAGGGGATTTTTTTCTCTTGTTGAAGCTGCACACATATGGACAACTGAGAGGCAATAGTGCACATCACATTGACATTGTATGATTTTAATTGCAGCAAAAGGAGGGATGTGGGCCAAAGGTAGTCAACCTGTTTGCCAAAATACCTTGCCATGGTTACCAGTTTTGGGCCAAAGGTAGTCAACCTATTTGCCAAAATACCTTGCCATGGTTACCAGTTTTGCACATAACAGATTTGTTATAAAGGCGTTAGAAACTTTTAGTAGAATGCAAAAAAAAGGGGCACATGAGTTGTTTGTTTGAATGCCTCAATGAGGCGTATTTCCTTGGACAACAATGATTTAGGCTTCACACAAAAATGATTCTTTGAAAAAGCTTTAGAAACTTTAGGAAAATGTGACTGGTAGGTGGAAAGCCAAATTTCACACCATTGCTTGTGTTCTTTGTGCATGGTTAACCCTCTGGACGTGCTGGTTATCTTGTGGACAACCTATACTTTATTATTAAAATGCAGTTAGATTTGTGGTGGTTTGAAGTAGTGTTTTCTTGGTGCCTGCAGACCAAGTATGAATATAGGCTTATGAGTTCTTCCAGCTATGGCAAAATAAGAGTTTTGGAGCAGGGTATGAACCATAGAAACTGGTTCCTCCTTGTCAAACTTGGTATTTGCAAGTGCTGTAATTGGCATATATGAAAATGTGGAAAAATACCGAAGGCATTAGAATTGTTTGACAAAATGCCTTGAATACATGTGGCTCCATAGGATGCCTTGGTTGTTGGATACTCGCAAAATGTTTTTATTAAAAAGGATATATAAGAGTTCAAGCAATTGTAAGGGGCAAATGTGTAAGCAAAATCATGAATGCTTGGAGTATATCCGACCATAAAAGCTTCATTTTGTTTTATTTAGATGCCGGGGTTTTGGTTCAGTGAATGGAAGCTGCCCGGGTAGACCTGTGTGCAAAACGTGGAAGCAATCAACAGATGTGTGTAACTTCAACTCCTCTTCTCTCGCTCGCAACATCAATACAAGCATGGTTTTCTCTTCTCTATCTTGTACGATTTCCTCACTCTAGTTTTCTCCTTTGCTATGATTTCGAAAATAAAAGCAAAGAAAGAGTATGCTTTCGGTAAATTTAAAATGAACTGAAAAATGTTCAAGTGCAAACCTGTAATGTCCCTTTTTAGGGGGACTTAGGAAATGGCCAAATGCTCCCAAATCTGATTTAGGGCACTGCTGTTATAAACCTGTAAATGTGCAAATTAAACCCTTTTCTAGGGAAGCGACCTATTTTGGGGTTTCAACCACTCCTTCGCGCCTTCAAAACCCTTCCAATCAACTTCACTTGAGTCTCTAAAATTATAATATATCCTCGACAATCAATAATACAAGAAATCTGATTTTTAATACCCTAGATATGGAGATATGAATTTCACGAAACCTTTGTCTATAGCATTAGTTTTTAAAATTCAAAGCTCAACTTAGGAAGCACTGAAAATCACGAAACTCAAGATATTGGCCTAATAAATTATGAAGAATAAGCTAGTAATTTCAAATTTATCAAATTAGTATCACACATACCAAATTTCCACACTGAAGTGGGTCGCTTCACTATGAATAAATATAATATTGCACCACGAAGACCACAAATGCAAGATAAAGATTCTTTATTGCTTTTCCAACCAACTTGCACAATCAAAACCTCATGAAAGGTTTTTGTCCTTGGAAGAGATTCTCAACCCAAGGGATTTCGTACTTGAGAGAGAGAGTAAAAGGGCTGCACTAGCCAATTTTCACTAAAAAAAGAATAATCTCCAAAACATGAATCAAATTAATGCCATCAACCTCTATATATAATACGAGGGTGGCACCAAGTCTTGAGGCTCTCAAATGAGGCCGACCTCAATTACACTTGCTTTATTATTATTTTCTTTTCTTTATTGGAGCCTACATGCTCACCAATATCTTATTAATTTCTAAATTATTGTTGGGCGCTAGGCTCACGAACAAATACAATGCCAACTAAAGAAATAAACATGAAATTAAGCACATGATGACATTGTTTGTTTCTTCTAGCTTGTTTGCTTGGACCCATGAGGAAGAAAAATGGTTCAAGGTCTTCAAACAGAATTATCTCAAAAAAAGGGGCATTACAGTCCTCCCCTCTCGAAATCGCTTGTCCCCAAGCAATTGCAAGTACCTGGATTCCAAATAAATCTCAGCTGCTCCTTTGATGTACCTATACACAAAGAAAACTCATTAAAGAAAAAGTGTGTCCCCTTCTTCATCCACTCTTGATTTGTGGATATGATGACCGACTCTCCTTCTGTGCTTGCCAAAGCCTCATAATTACCATTCAAACATTGGGTGTTCCCAATTTCTCTCCTGCTGTCCCAAACACCAATGTAATCTTGCTTTTTCCCATCAAAATTCAGAATGAAGGTGGCTGGAATTTCTCTTTTTACTTGTATAGATTAGTCCAAGTATGTTAGTGTGTAGAGAATACAACTCACAACTATGAAGATCTCTCTTTATGCTTCAAAACCTTGAATAGATCAAACTGAAAATGCACCAAACGGCATGCCTCCTTTGTTGGGCAACCCTCAAATTGTCCCTTGGGTCAAAGTATTCGCCTTCCCACTTTGCTCCTATGATTAGGCAATCAATCCTTTTAGAAAAAACAGCACCAAAGTGATTGTACGGGGGCTGTATAGTGACTGCAACAGTCATGAAATGCTTGAAATTACATACCAAACAACAACCTCTGTCTTTATTAACATTTTAAAGTGGAACCCTTCATACTCAACTTTGTTGCCCTTGTCTCCACACACGCTCCAGCTGTTAGAAGGTGTTTTCTTGCTAAAAAACTGATTGAGACTGACTGAAATTGATTTCTAAGGTGTTTTCTTGCTAAAAAACAATTTCCCCCTCTACTTGCCTTGTTGGGTATGACCACCACCAAGATGGTAGACAAGTTCGAAGTGCCTATGACAATCGTGCAAAATTTTATGACAACATGTTTGGGAACCCACCAATTATCATTTCTACCACTTATTTTCATGCCACCCTTTATTAACCGACTTCCCAAACTAAGGACGGTAAGATAATCTCCGTCTTGCCTTAAGTCCCATGTGAAACCCATGGCTTCTATCAAAATAATTCTTCTAGGAGATTATGAGTTTGAAGAGAACTGAAATGGTATATGTTTGAATGGTATTGTAATACACACAAACATGTAGGACTTACCCATTCACGTGTGGCTCTCAATGCTTGAGCTGAAAGTGCCTTCATGACGTGGTGATTCCTTTCTGTACTTTGGGAAGCTGTCCATGCCAAAACGTTCATGGAAAATGGAGAACTTCCTATTTCCTCAACCCAAAGCTTTACTTTCTCCTCTTGTTCCAAAGCTTTAACTGAAAGCCCATTGATGATGTGATAATTTCCTTTTAGATCTTGGGCAGCTGTCCATGCAAACGTATTTGTGGGGTACAGTTGATGTTCCATGTTGTTGCTCCAACATATTACCTTGAGTAGTTGTGACTGAAAGATGTGGTCCTTGGGTGATAAACCATACTTAGGTAAGGTGTTACAAAGCACCAACAACTCTGTATATACCCACATGAATCCTTTTACATACAATATACAAAAAATAGGATTGTGGAATATGTAATTGTACCTTATGAGTCTTCACATTATAATCAGTTTGGATTAAATTCCAATCAACTCCATGTAATGACGAACTAGGAAGTAATAAATCTGAGATATGTTTGTTCATTGGACTGTCAACAAGATATTCCTTTCCTTTTGCCTTTGCTCTTTCTATAATTGGTGCTCTCCCCTTCTGCATTACCTCCATACCTTGTTCACATGTGCTTGGGATGTCTTTGTGGCTCTTACCCAAGTCTAATTTTTCGTCATTTTGTTCCTTATGGACTGCTGTTACAAACAGACCAGCAAGCTGATTATTATCTTTCCTATTTGGGAAATGGGTTCCAACCATCCCATTCGCTTCCCCTTCTTGCTCCCCACCCTTCTTTTCAGTCCTCTTGGATTCATCACATGCGAAAATATCATCAACAGTATCTAAACAATGATCATTGGTTACCTCATAATGTTGACTCTTTGGGGATACAATGGGTGTAAGTGCCATGGCCCTAGATCTCTTGAGAATTGAACCTTCTTTATCAATGACTCCATCTTCTATTATCATTTGAGAATTGCTTGAGCTATTCACTTCATCCTCTTAGTCCTCAAGCTTCCTCTCATCCTTTTGCTCATGCTCCCAAGTTCCCTTAGTATTTTTCCACATGCAGTCATTAGAATTCAAGGGAATATTATTAACAACAAAAAGTTCTTTATCTTCCATTTTCCTTTTGTCTTTTCATAACATTTTCTCCATCCTCTTGTGCTCTCATAGGGCGGAAAGTAAAATCAGTCAAGGGTTCACCTTTGCAATGGCGGTGGGTGTTTCTATGGCTCTCAAAGGCCGGTCCTTCACCCCAAACAACTGTTGCGATGGTTCTTCCACCTTAGCATGGTGGATATCTTCCTCTTTTGTCACCTCGGAAGGGTGGCTATAAAAGGAAGTTGCCTCTTTGATCTTCATCATGATTTCTCCGTCTGGTAGCTGATCTGCTACATTCTCTTTGACTTGCTTCTTCACACTGGATGGTTTTCTTCCCTCTATGGACGAGACCTTTTTGCCAAGGTCCTTTGATGAGGTTCAAACATTGTGCCTTGTGCCAATTCCCACACTATGATTTTCTATATCCACAAATTCCTCAAGGGAAAGAGCATCACACATCTTTTTCGGGAGAGATCGATATGTTGTTGTCAAGTAGTCAATCCTTGAAACCCTTTTTTCCTTGGGCAAACCACCTTCTTGCATATTTTGGATTGCTAGGGCAAACCTATCCAATGCATCTGCTATCCTTGTGACTTCATGATCATCTCCAATTTTTCCATGCTTCACAGGCTGGGAGGATGATGCTTTGATACCATTGTAATATCCCATTTTAGGGGGACTAAGGAAATGGGCAAAAGCTCCCAAATCTGATTCAGGGCACTGCTGTTATAAATCCATACTCCTGCAAATTAAACCCTTTTCTAGGGAAACGACCTGTTTTGGAGTTTCAACCCTTCCTTCGTGCCTTCAAAACCCTTCCAATCAACTTCACTTGAGTCTCTAAAACTATAATATATCCTCAACAATCATATAATGCAAGAAATCTGATTTTTATTACCCTAGATATAGAGATGAATTTCATGAAACCCTTGCCTGCAGCGTTATATTTTAAAAACCCATAACTCAACTTAGGAAGCACCAAAAATCATGAAACTCAAGATATTGGCCTTATAAATTATGAAGAATAAGCTAGTAATTTCAGATTTATCAAATTAGTATTACACATACCAAATTTCCACACCGAAGTGGGTCGCTCCACTATGAATAAATATAATATTGCACCACGAAGACCACAAATGCAAGAGAGATTCTTTATTACTTTTGCAACCAACTTGCACAATCAAAACCTCATGAAGGGTTTTCGTCCTTCACAAGTCTCCCAACCAAGCATTTTCATCCTTGGAAAGGATCCTCAACCCAAAGGATTTTGTCTTTGAGAGAGAGAGAGTAAAACGGCTACACTAGCCAACTTTCACCAAAATAAAAATAATCTCCAAAACATGAATCAAACTAATGCCAACAACCTTTATATATAATAAGAGGGTGGCGCCAAATCTTGGGGCTCTTAAATGAGGCCGACCACAATTAGACTTGCTTTATTATTATTTTCTTTTCTTTTTTGGAGCCTACATGCTCATCAATATCTTTTTTAATTTCTAATTTATTGTTGGGCATTAGGCTCACCAACAAATACAATGTCAGTTAGAAAAATAAACATGAAATAAAAAACATGATATTAAGCACATGATGACATTATTGTTGGCTTCCTCTAGCTTGTTCGCTTGGACCCATGAGGAAGAAAAATGGTTCAAGGTATTAAAATGAAATTATTTCGAAAAAAGGGACATGACAAAACCCATTTTCCGACTGTACCTCTTTAGATGTTTGGATAGCTTGGATAACCATACTGGATAACATAAACCACCATGAATGACAAATCGAACTTGTTTTCTAGTTTAAAACTATTAGGTTGTTTACCTTGCAAAAGTTAGTAAGCGCATGTCTAAAACACCCATCCATACCCCAAAACGGGAAAGTCAAGTTTTGACTGTGTCCCATGTCATGTGGAGTGCTATATCAAACCTTGGAATGACCTCGCGTGTTCGTTTGTGCATTTTGCGTCACCCCTTTAGGAGCCCTGGAAACCTTTTTGTAGTTTTAGATTACTGTTGAAAATTAAAAGGTCAATTTGGTTTGGGTTTTTCGTTAGGGCCCTGGGTGGAGAAATGAAACTTGGCCTCCACATACCTTTAGTATTTGTCTGTGACAATTGCTTGCAAACCTTAGTTCTAAGAAAAAAACTTTACAAACTAGTTCTACAAGGGGGTTTTGTAGGTCTCTGGTTGTTGGGTGATAAGGTCAAATTAGTATAATAACGAACTGGTTGCCCCGAGAAAGGTTGTAGCCATTCAAGCCTTGTTTGTCGATTTTGAGTTTGTCAACTACAATGAATTCCCTGTATATAGGAGAGTGTATATAATTTGTCACATGATGCGTTTGACCACCGGTAATAAGCTTTGAACGCAGTTTTGTAGCCACTTGGGCTAATTTGGACGTTTTCGCTAACTTGTAGTAAAATGGGAAAACACTGTCATGGACCCTTATCAAGTCAAATAACTGGCGGAAAAACTTGTAGACACATATGATTTTATTGATATACATTTGGTTGTTTGTTTTGAGAAAATTGATTGGGGGAAAAATGGTGTTATTTCTATCTCCTCTCTCTATGTCTCTCTAATTTTGTAAATGAAATGAAAAAAACAATTCTTACCTGTCTTGTTTATACAAAGTTGTTTGATTTCGTTGTAAATGGAAGATTAAAAATCATTGAATTGTGTTAGATCGAAGGAGAATTCCATGCTAACGTTTTTCGTCGACCCCTGCTTACAAAATTTTGATAGTTTGTAGGTAGTGTGGTGGCATAGAATAACTATTAGAATTGAGTGTTAAAAATGTTTGTCTTTCTAACATGTTTGTCCGATCGAAGGTGAAAAAGAAAGCATTGTTTTTCCTACTTAAATATTACTCTTGTATAGTTTGTATAATGAAAGATTGGATGTATTTGTATTTGCAATGAAGCACCGAAGTATGAGAACTCTATGGTTAGTATATGAACCTTTATAAAATGACGCATTTGTGAATTTATTCTCAACTTTTGTAATTGTAGTATTATTGATGGAAGAAAGATTCACTTGTTATGTATGTGCGGGTAATTTAAGGAATTGAAATATATTTGTGTTTTACCCTATAGGTCAATTGAATTGGATAAGTGTATGTCGATGATTTCGATGAATTCTAGTGATAAGTGTATTTGTATTTGCAATGAAGCACCGAAGTATGAGAACTCTATGGTTAGTATATGAACCTTTATAAAATGACGCATTTGTGAATTCATTCTCAACTTTTGTAATTGTAGTATTATTGATGGAAGAAAGATTCACTTGTTATGTATGTGCGGGTAATTTAAGGAATTGAAATATATTTGTGTTTTATCCTATAGGTCAATTGAATTGGATAAGTGTATGTCGATGATTTCGATGAATTCTAGTGATTTTTATTTAATTGCGAGTTGGTGAACTTAAAGGATAGACCTAGTTATGTATGTGCGGGTAATTTAAGGAATTGAAATATATTTGTGTTTTACCCTATAGGTCAATTGAATTGGATAAGTGTATGTCGATGTTTTCGATAAATTCTAGTGATTTTTATTTAATTGTGAGTTGGTGAACTTAAACTTAAAGGATAGACCTAGTTACTTTTAAACTTGATGGCTCCTCTTAGCTTGAAGAAAATAAAAGATCACAGATTTAGGTTACCGCATGAACATGTACATTTAGTGTCAAAAGACGCTAAACAACCTCTACGAATTACAAATGGATCCACACTGTTAGAATGTTAGTCTAAAGGACATTAGAATGACTTTAGCTTAGTAATCCTTGAGAATACTATCCTCCAAACAAAATAAATTTGTGTGTCATTCCTCCTTGATTGAAACTTAAGAGAAGTGATGACTTATGAGTGATAAAAAATACGAAACTCATGTTATTGAGTGAATCTGGTCAAGAATCCAGCACTCATATGTAATCTTAGAGTGACCCGAGAAGAGGAGTGCTTGACTAGTGATCAATCTCTCTAGGAGGAAGCCTACAACTTATTTACGAGATTTGTACTCGATCACTAACCTCTCATGTTTTTCCATGGGAGCCTTGTAGTATTCTGTGGTATGTGTGTAAGTATGTATAACATAAGTGGAATAAGTGTGTTATTTCAACTCTGTTATAAATGATGTGAACGTTCCCATTAAGGCACTGCAGATAAAGTCCTACCTTGTCAAGTAGAAAGAAATACCTTGGGATTTTACAAAGGTATTGTGAATGATAGTGTTTGGTTACTCCGGTTTTGAATTTGGTAAGATGTAGATTCCTTGAGTGCAAATGAGATGATTAATTGTGTGACTTCTCATGAGGTTATTGGTGAAAGAGACTTTGTTGTATGTTTACCCCACGATTGAAAATATTGCCATAGAATGCATTTGAACGCATAAAATTGTATCAAATGTCTCACTTGAAATATGTATTTAATACTTGAGTGCCTAGGAATAATGAAATGAATTGTGTTGTGAGATCAAACTGTTTGTAGTCTTGAATCCCAAGTGAAAAGCAAGTGTTACGAATCGTAATTGTTCTAAAAACAATGTTAATATGAGATCTAAGTAACAACGTAAATATAATTAGAACAAGAGTAAACGAGATGAAACTATGGAATGATTGTTACAAAAACCATACGCACCTTGATTGTGAGATCACACTGTTTGTAGTCTTGAATCCCAAGTGAAAAGCAAGTGTTACGAATCGTAATTGTTCTAAAAACAATGTTAATATGAGATCTAAGTAACAACATAAATATAATTAGAACAAGAGTAAACGAGATGAAACTATGGAATGATTGTTACAAAAACCATACTCACCTTGATTGATGTTAAACCAACTAAAATGCCTAAGACGATCTTAAAACAAATGAAAATAAAGGAGGGCATCATTGTGATTTAAAATGTTTTATTAAAATGGGAAATATACAACCTTGAGGTATGAGCACTTGTTTTATATATATAATGTGGTTTAAACAACAATGTAAAATGAAATAAATAAATATGTAGGTTTGGAACTTAGAATATTTTCTTATATGTTAAATGTTGTTTAATCTATAAGTTAAACAATGAAATTGAATAATAATAAACTAAGTGACCGCATTCGCCAAATTTCATTCCAGAAATTCGAAATTCGCCGTATCTCAAACCACATCAAAAAAATCGCCGAAATTCGGGAATTTATTCACACAGCTAATAGATGGTGAATTTTATTGAAATTTGTACTTGGAATTTGTGTAAAAAGCACCGTTTGAATTTCATGTTTGTTGTGATTTGCCTAAATAAATAGCCGACTGTCACTGTTGACATTCATTCACATCCCTGTTGCATAGAGTTTAATTACTGGTGTGAATTTGAAGCATGAATCAACACAAATCATTACTGGTGCGTGAACGAATTTTTGGGCTGTAGGAATCTCGCCAGGGCTGAAGTGATTTGGTGAACACAAGTTTAAAAGGTTAAAACTCCATGACTTCAGTTTAGGGCATAAGTTCTATTTTTTATTTAATAAATGTTCGTAAAAGCCTAAGATTTTAGTTAATGTTTTATATTTTATTATTGAATATGGTTTACGCTTTGTACCTTATATCTAATATTAATAACATCGCTTCTTTTTTAATTGAAAGTTTATTCAAACTCATCAATAATTAATATTTTATCATTTTCAATTTTATAGTGTTATTTTTTTATAAACTATAAAAGTTAATTTTTTAATGTTTTTTTTGTTTGATAGATAAGGTGGGTTGAAGGGACCCGTTCCTTGTATGCAAAAAAGGAGGCTATACCTCAGGTGAAACCATACACATCCACAACTAGATAAGTGGCTTACTAACAAAAACCACAATTTATACAATATACTATATCTGGTCCTTGATTAGACCTAAAAGACATCATCTACCGAAACATTGAGGCCCACAACAGGCTGGTCTTGATCCGGCCCGAGCACTCCATCCAAAGCGCCATCATCCGAGATTGCTTTGAGCCAGCCACACCACATATATTCAAAGGCACCCCCCGCAGTGGAACGTAACACCACCCACCAGCTCGGGACCGGCTCCAAAGGTAATCCGAGTGTTTTAACATCAGGTAGTTTGATTCGATCTCGACCTCGACTTTTTGTCCCTCGCAAAGACCACAAGGGATTATGCAAATTCCAATAGAACCTTGAAGCGATTCTCTAGGTCAGAATCAGCTAAAACACCACCGCTTGAAAAACCCGAAGCACCCTCTTTCGCAGGCTAAGACACCAAGTTAAAGTTGGCAACCTCCGAGGCCAAATTCCCACAGAAGGCAGGGCAGAGCCAGTGAGCAAAAACTTTAACCACCTCCGTTTTTGAGGGACGTAGGACCAACAAATTCTAGATGAAAATGGAAGCAATGCCGCTGTTGATTCTTGGCCAACCTTCTGTGTTTAAGAAATCCAGCCCCAGAACCTGTTTAACAGCCTCCAAATCTTCAACGCAAGATATACAAAATATCTTCCTCAACTTGCAGTCGGTAACTTTGTTACGAAAGGCCATCTCCCTCATATCGAATGATAGAGCCAGCATAGGAGCCGGAGGAAAAGCCATTCTTGCTACGGATGGGAAATGAGCGAAGGTGAACCTCCCACTTGACTTAAATAACAACCAAACTCCTCACACGCAGGGAAGGATGGCTATCGATTCCATGATGGGAAAATCCTTCGAGACAATCATTTGCAGACCCTCCCACGCCGAGCAATTACTATCCACTTTCTCCTAAAGATCTTGATCAATACCTTTATTCGCCAACCAATCGGCACATTGATTACCCTCCCTATACACATGTCTAATGCTCCAATTATTGAATTTGGACAGATGCCATAGCACTTTTTAGACCTCCAAATCTAGCTTCCACGACAATGTTCTTTTTTTATAATGTCGTTTATGATTACCAAGGAATCCCCTTCAATTCCCAGGTTATCAATTTTAAGTGAAGTGGCTAAGAGCAATCCCTTACTGAGAGCTTGCACCTCGGCAGCATTGCATGTGCCCATTTTTAATTTATAGGAAGCAACTCCCACCACCTCATCTGAAGAATTTCGAACCAGACATCCAGCACCGGAAGCTTCTGGGTTCCCTCTAGCAGCCCCGTCGAAATTGAGCTTAAAAAAGCCATGGGGAGGGGGGGACCATTTTGTAAACTTCCTAGCTAGGGAGGAGGGCATGGAAGATTTTTGGGCACCATCCCTTGGTTTGATAATCAAAGGCCAACTCCTTTCTAACACCCTGTCCTACGAAGTGAATGGGCAGGATCTAGACTAGCTTGAGGACACAACTTCCGAAATAGCACCCTCCAGCCTAAATAGGACCGACTCTACTGAACAACTTTCCTCCCTAAACATCCTTTTATTTCTTTCCCACCAAATGTGCCATAGCGGGAGCACAATACTACACAACCAAATGGAAGACAGAGCACCCGAGTGGGATTTAATTGGACAAGCTAAAATAGCTTCTGGAAGAGAATTAGGCTGAACCCAGGGAAGGTTGAGCCTGGCACAAAGCCAGTTCCATCACTCCATAGCAAAGGGGTAGTGTAATAACAAATGATCCCTATCTTCCTCATTCCTTTTACACAAAATACACTTGGTAGGGCCCTGAAATCCAAATTTTTTCCTTCCCTCTTGAGTAAGAATCTTACCCTTGAAAGCCATCCATGCGAACAGGCCCGCCTTAGGGGGGTAATGGGGTTCCCAACAATTCTTCGAATTGGGGATCTCAACAGCAACATCCTCATGTAACAGGAGGTAACCCAGGCAAGGGGAGTAAGACCCCGAGGGAGCAGCAGTCCAGACTATTTCATCCTGTTTGTTTGAAATCAGAATTTGTCTTTCCTGCAAAACAGACAAAAAATTAGCCTTTAAATCATTTGAGAGACTTAGATGATCCACACTTTTCCATTGTAACACGGAGGGAAAGGAATCAACCTCCAGCCCATAATTTGAGACGAATGGCCTCCGATCCTCCAATAACCTCCTTTTAATGCCATCAAATTCAGGAATGTCTCCAAGGGCAAGAAAACCATTCCAAGGGTCATCCCAAAAAAGAGCTTTCTCCCCATTCCCCAATCTCCAATCAGCATTAAATAAAAACAAAGATCTACAATCAAGCACAAAGTTCCAGATATGGGAACCCCTAGGTGGGTTCTCAACCTGGAGAATGGATTCTGGTAGCAGGGCCCCCAAATACTTCTTCTTGAATACCTGACTGAGAAGACTGTGAGGATTGAAAATCAGATTCCAAACCAACTTAGCCCCAAGTGCCAAGCTTTGCAAACCCAAATTAAGAATCCCTGCACCACCCAACACTTTGGGCTTGGTTAAAGCATCCCAACTGATCAGCGGAATTTTCTTTTCTCCGGAGAGAACCTTGCCACAAAAACTTTCTTAACATACCTTCCAATTTTTCCAACTCTCCCTTTGAAATTTTGAGAACTGAGAGCATATACAAAGGAGAAACACAAAGAACTGATTTGATAAGCAACATTCTACCAACAAGGGAGAACCAATTACCCCTCCAAGAAATAAATTTGGTTTCCAAAGAGAAGAGCAGATCCTTCCACAAAGAAACCTTACCTGAACCTTTAAACAAGGGGATACCAAGATATTTGATGGGCAAGTGTCAATTTTTGAAATTGAAAATATTCAAAATTCGAGCTTCAAGCCGCGGGGAGACATTGAAGAAGAAGATGCAAGATTTAACTAGACTAACTTCTTGCCCAGCCGCTTTCGAGTAACCATCCAAAGATTCTTTTAGCTCCTTAGCTTCCCGGATGCTAGCTCTACCAAACAAGGTGTTATCCGCAAATTGTTGATGGGAGAGAGAAGGAATTCCCTCCGCAATCTTCAAACCTATAATCTTACCTTCCACCATATTTTTTCTAATAGACCTACCAAGAGCTTCTGGAACCAAGATATAAAGAAAGGAGGACAAGGGGTCCCCTTGCCTAATTCCCCGATTGCTAACAAATAAACCCTCAGCACTCCCATTTATTAAGACAGAGTAAGGAAGGGCCAGAAACACAACTGAAAATCCAATCACAAAATCTCTTTGAGAATCCAAATTTTTGAAGAATCCTTATGAGAAACCTCCAATTAACCTTATCATAAGCTTTGTTGATATCTAATTTCAGGAGCATACTAGGGGAATTCGAAGAAGAAAGGGAGTGAGTCAACTCATGCAATAGAATAACACCATCAAGGATGGATCTACCCGGCACAAATCTGGTTTGCTCATGGGATATTAGAGGATTGAAAACTGATTTCAAGCGAAGGGCAATGGCCTTGGAGATTATTTTGTAAGACGTATTACAGAGGGAGACAAGCCTGAAATCCGCAAAAGAGGAGGGCTGTTTAAATTTGGGAAAGAGGCAAATGAAGGTACTATTCAACATTCTGAGCACTGAACGAGACCTCCTTGAAGCCTCAACTGCCGCCCAAACATCATAACCCACCACCTTCCAAAACTTATGATAAAAATCAGCAGGGAAGCCATCCGGGCCAGGAGCTTTATTCTTTTTCATGGAGAAAACAACCTTTTCAACCTCAGAGAAGGTGAAAGGTTTCAGAAGAGCAAAATTTTGATTCTCTGAGATAAGGGAGGGGATGCAATCCAGAAGGGAAGACTGAGCTTCATCAAAGGAAGCTAGATCCCCTGCCAGCAGGGAGGAGAAATAATTGATTCCTTCATTGACTATATCATTTTGATTAACTAGGAGCACCCCTTCACTGTTCTTAATTTCCAAAATGAAGCTTGAATTCCTTTTCGATTTTATGGAAGCATGATTTTTTTTTGTATTTCTATCACCATCCTTTAGCCACAGCTCCCTAGATTTTTGTTTCCAATAAATTTCTTCTCTAAGGAGCAGCTCACCCAACTCACCCAGGAGAGATTTCTCTAAAGCAAAATCCTCCTAATTCATCCCTTCTTTGAACACTTTCAAATTAAGAGCCTTCAGATCAGACTCAACACTAGCTTTTTCTTGAAAAATATTTTTGAAGCACTTGACATTTTAATCTTGCAAATCCTTTTTTAAACTTTTCAGCTTTTGAGCCAACCCATACATCTTGGAGCCCTCAACTTTGTAAGAATTCCACCAAAGATCAATCCACCTTTCAAGGGAAGCATCCCTAAGCCACATTAGCTCGTATTTAAATGGTGATCTACGAGGGGCTTCATCAAAATTAATCACAAGGGACACCAGGAAAGTGATTCGACCCAGACCAAGGCAGAACAGAGCTTTCCAGAACTATATCTTTAAGAGACCAAATAGAGCAAACCAGAAATCTATCAAACCTTTCAGTGATGTTACTAAAACCCTTTCTTCTATTGCTCTAGGTAAACCAACCCTGTTTAGGCTCCAGATCTAAAAGGGTGCCATCCCTAATAAAGGAAGAGAAGTCTAATTGAGACTAAAGATTTCGAATAATCCCCCCTTTCTTGTCCTTACTATCGGAAACAACATTAAAATCCCCTCACATAATCAACTGATCCCCTAGGGAAGAGGTAGAATGAATCAGATCCACCTAGAGATTTTTCTTTCCAATTATACTATTAGGGGCATACACATTAAAAAGAAAGAACTTTAGCTGAGAGCGACGAAAGCAAACACTTACAAGTTTCCAATTAGGGGACTGAGCCAGCAGTTCCACATTGACAAAGTCTTCCTTCCATAGAATACCAAGCCCCCCTGAAGTGCCATACGAGCCCGAGAAGACCCCTTTCCAGCCTTTGCCGGATCTCCTCCAAAAGCATTCACCTTCATCAGCGAACAATTTTGTTTCCTGTAAAAGAACCAATCTAGCCTTCGAGGAGAGGATATAACGCTTGAGCAAGCGTTGCTTGTAAGAGGAATTGAGGCCTCTGACATTCCAGGAAAGCAACTTCATTGAAAACAGGGAAGGATTTTCACCTTCCCGGACTCAGCTACATCAGATTTTAGGGTACTTTGAATTCCTGACTCCACTTCCAATTGAGAAACCTCTTGCTTAGACTTTCTTCCCCTTTTACCAATGGAGCCACACAAGGCCACTTCCAGGCTTTCTTGGTTGGAAGCAATTTTGGAGGGAGCCAAGTCTGAAGCCAAGCCTTCTAGAATAATCTCACCATCTTCCAAAGCCCCAATTGAGGGGATTGGGCATATCCAAAGCCCGGATCTCATTATTTGAAACCCATCCATTTAGGGTTTTTAACGAAGAGGCTTGCCCTTGCACCATTCCTTTCTTAATCAAGATGGCAAGAGCCCCTGAATCCCTACGTACCTCCTCAGTTTCCTTCAGGAGCGAGCGAGGGGTCAAATTCATCGAAGAGCTAGCGAAGGCCAAGCAAGAACCGACCTGCCCTTTCGGAACTCCTACCAAAGCATTGGACAAAGGGGGCGAAGGAACGGAGGGCCGAGCTGAAGCCAACAACAAATCAACTGACCGGGAAGAAGGAAAATTGACCGCCAAATGACTAATCTTTGGGCAAGCCTTCCTCAAGTGACCCAAAATTCCACAAGAAAAGCACTTCACATTCAATCCTTCATAAACAATCAACTGCGGCTTGGAACCCTTGGCGGAGGACAATAGAACTGAGCTAGGCAAAGGAGAGAACAAATCCATCTCTACCCAAATTCAAGCTAAAGAATTTCTCCAAGCTAAGAGAGACGGATTCAAAATAGGCACCCACCTTCCAAGGGAATTGGCTAAAGCTTTCAGAGAAACCAGATTCCTGAACTTCGAGGGCAAATTAGGAAAACTTAACCAGAGCGGGGCCCGATTAATTTCTTCTGAGTGCGGATTGAAGTCAAGGGACCAAGGTCTCATATATAAACTGGAGGAGTTGAGGAACCATGGTCCCCCCTTAAATAATTTCTCCAAAGAGGCCTCTGAATGGAACAACACTTGGAAGAAACCGTTCAGAAGAAAGAAAACCCTGGGTTTACCCTCCTTACCCCAAAACCAGAAGAACCAATTTAGAATCTTCATGTTGGAAAACTTAGCCCCCACAAATTTGCAACAAATTGCCCGTTTGACTCGGACATCCACGAAATCCTGCCTTGCCCCCAACGGAAGCTCAACATGCACTGAGTCCGCGGAGATTTTGAAACCGATCCCCCCAACCTTGATTTCCTCCAGATCAAGCTGCCCACTGACCTCATGCTCCATTGGATTAGAAGGGACCTCCTTACCTGACACCTGAGAAAACCCCTAAATCCTTTTACCAAGATCAACCTCCTCAAACAAAATTTTAACCGCCTAGCTTCCTAACAGGGAGGTTAGAGAATTTATGACTGCGCCAGTGCCATATTTCTTCACCAGAGAAGAAACCTCGTCCAACAACAAATCCTCCGCGCCTTTCCTGACCCATTCCACTTCACTACCCAGACTAAGCGGAATCCTATTCGCACTAGAGGCGAGCGCCCTCGGACAAGGTCCCTCATTTGCAGCTATCTTCCTTGCAACGGTCTCTTTCACCAGCAAAAAATTTAAATTTTCGCGGGATTTGTCAATTTGTCGCATTTTGTCCCCCTTCATTTATTCTTAAATTTGTTAATGTTATTATTTATATTCTATATAATATTTATTTAAATCATACATTTAATTTAACTATATTTCTTATAATCGAATTTAATCACAAATTTTATCATTGATTTTTTTGTAACGAATTTTTTACGAATTTTATCTTTGGCGAATTCGAACATGAATTCGAATGCGGCAACTTAGATATAAAAGATGTAACTATGAATGTTGTGTTGTAAAATATGACTAGCCTTGGGATTCTTGTGGGGGGTTGAGTCATTGTAACGTGTACATCCCTTTTGAGAAAGTTGACAATAGTGTGCTCTGGTGTTATCCTATTGTCTATGTGGGTCTATGCTCGTGTAAGTGTCCTTTGTGATGTTGAGTTACTTTATTTGAGCCCATTTGGTGTCGTGTAACAAACAACGGAAGATAAAAATTATTCTGGGAATTTTATTGTTGTTTTTGGGTGTGTAAATATTGGGCATGACATATGGTATCAAAGCGAAGGTTCATGCTCTCGAACCTCTGAGATAGGTTGATGTTGTGATGATTATTCATGATAGTGGAGGAGCAATGTGATATTATGTTGTTACGTGACAAACATTGTACTTGTAATAATATGAATATTTTTGTTGTGCTTACCACTTCATGTGGACTGTTTGTGATGTTGATGTATGTCATGATGAAAGCATGCTCTCTCTCTCCCTCATGAATTCAACGTGTATTACATGTATATTACATGTGTGTTACCACATTATTGTGTGAAAACCATGTTATTGTGAATTGCGAAAGTGTGGTGGTTTTTCATAATCTTGTGATGTTGTATATGTATATCAATGTGTTGTATGATAAAATGTTCTTCTTAGTGAATTGCGTCATATCGTGTTGTTGCCAACATATTGTGACTTATCATGAAGTTCTATCAGCACGTTGTGTTGTGTTTGTATATATGTAGTGACGTTAATCACTATATTCGTCATACATATGTATTCATGTGTTATGTAATAAAATTTGTGTCGTGAATTAGGTGATCATATGACGCCTAATGCATTATACTTGCGCTTTTGTTGCATTGTGTGAAAATGTTACGTGTTGTAAGCCATGGAATAATTATTATGTTCTATCCAGTAAGAATATTATGCGTAAGATGCTATGGTTATTATGCCTATAAATCATTGTATCAGTGATGTAGTTATGTGTTATTTTGTGTATCCTACACTACTGAGCCCTACGGGTAGCATCTAGAAGTGTATGTGTGGAGAGAGAAGATGTGAACTAGGTTTCCATAACCTTGAGCCGAGTACGAGTTTGGAAGTGGAGTCTCATGTAGACTGAAAACCCACGTCTATCTGTTTGGTATATTTCGAGCTTGTTCGGTATATTGTGGATGCGCACCACCTTAGGCTAATCTTATGCAAACTAGAGTTCCTTCTCTCTCCTATGTGGGTTGTCCATCGAACAATCCTATGTGATACTGACCATGTGGATCCTCGTATGTGTGATTTGAAGATATATGGAGGTATACTTATATTGGTTATATGTACTTTGCGAGCTAAGGCTCAATATCTTAGTGCCAACAACTCGATGAGTACCCCTTTGCTAGCCGCGGAAATGTCATGTAGTGATCGTAATGTGATTGTCCTATGTTCGTATTTTCTTTGCAAATTGATGTTTTTCTCTTTTCATTTAAGAACCATAAATTTTCGTGATTGATTTATTCCTAAATTTTTGGGCATTTAATTTGATTTTGTGCTAACAAGAGGCCTTTGCATTACTGCGATTGTTTAGCCACTTATTTTGCTTAATTTGAAAATTGCTTTTGGAGTTTAAAAGTTTTCTAGCTTAGCCCAAGGCTTGAGATTTGATGCCACTTGGCGATTGAAACCGATTGATATGTTGGTTCTAATGTTGTGATATGTTAGATTAGGGTCATGAGATTCACCATGGAAATCGCCTTACAAGAACTGAAAATTTGCGAAAATCAGATCCACAATTGAAAACAATAGACATATTGGCCCTTAGTTCGAAACTCTTGCAGTCCATACTAATCCCAACTTTGTGTAAAAGATGGCTTTCAACAAGAAATCTCCATTTTGCAGATAACTCTTCAAGTGTCCACCACGGGGCAGTGGAGTGTGTCCGAAACCAACCAACAATCGCCACAATGGAGTATCTCAGTGCATTGAGTGCTTTGAAAATATATATCTCTTTTCTTAGTTGTAGCCATGCTTGGAACCTTATCCATTTTACATTGAAATATTGCATTCTTTTCTACATCTTTGAATTCCATTCTATCAAACAATCTCAGCCAATGTATGCTAATACTTATGCTCACCTCTTTTGGTTGTTGTTACCTTGCCTATTTTGGGTTCTAAATGCTGCCTCCATGCTGCCCCACTGAATTTTCTTCAAAAACTGGCTCGGATCAGACCCAATGAGTGTTCGTAGATGATTGTAACAATCATATATAGCTCTGGAATTCTTCAAATCAGTCAACTTGCAGCTGTATGTGATTGTTAGCAGCGATCTTAACTCAAAATCCTTGGATATCAGTAACATAAGAAAGGTGGAACAACTGCAATACTCGAAATCCTTCACACCAATTAATAATGATAGTAATATAGGGACTGGAAACAACCCAGCTATGACTGAAAACACTTTACGGGCAACCGTCGTTCAATCTTATGACTAAACACATTTGTATGGCTGTCAATGAGGCGGGGTAGCTGCTGGAATTGGTGATGACATGGTGTCACTCAGATTTCACCCTGAAATCTGTGACTACCCAATCCGAAAAAATTTCATACTTTTAAAATAGTGGGTCATTTGTTGTTTTTATTGCCTGAAAGTTCCTGTATTGTGTCAAAATAATCTTAAAGTGTCATATTAGCCTTTTTCGCCAAATACCCAGATGCCCAAAATTGTTTCATTCTGTCGTCGGGATTTGTCTGCGGGAAATTTGTATTTAATTATTTTGAGCCCTATATGAGGCTATTTGCGCTCTGTTTTAACTCCATTATAAGTGAATATGTTATTATTCCTATGTACCAGAAGGATTTTAACTTATTTTAAGTTTTGGGCTTTATTTGTAACTTTTCGCAATTTTTCATGTTTTTGTGGTGTCTCGTTCTGTTTTCTGTAAAATTTCTCTGGAACAACTCCTTTGCCGAGTAAGCCTGATTTTTGGCCTGGAGTGGCTAGAAAACATATACACACATTGTGCCCGGAGGAAGTCGCCATCGGAGGTCTGGATCACTGGGAAAAAGCGAAGTCGTGCACAGAAAAGCCCCTGCAGGGATGGGCGCATTTTTGGAAAACAAAGGATTTAAGCTACGATGGGAAAAATATAAAGCCGCAGGCAGGGTGGGAATTTTATACTTGCCTGGCAGGGTACTTTTTCCCGTGTTATAAAAATCACTTAAGTGGATCACGGGGTTTTGGTGCCTGCCTGGCAGGGTAAAGCATCCCGTTATCAAAAAATTCTTAAAAATAGAATTACATGTGCAAAAAAGTGCGCCCCCTTTTGGTGAGAGATTAAAAGAATTAAAATTGATTATTTTTATTAATCTTTCTTCTCAAAAAGTGCGCCCAAGCTTGGAGGAGGTCAATAAGTCAAAGATGGAATAAAAGAAAGGAGTCAAATGCATTAAATTTAATTTATTTAATGGCTGCCCTCTTCCTCTCAAAAAGTGTGCCCCATTTGGGTATTATTTAATGTTTTTTAAGGCATTAAAACATTAAATTAATTTCTATTTTCAGTGGCTATGGTCAAAGCACACTGTGGGGCTTGAGTGAAGTGTTGTGTGAAGGATTAAATTGGATTAATTTAATTTATTGGATGGATGTCCTTAAACATGCTATTTTTAAAAGAGAAAAGCATGATTTTTAATTAATTAATTGCCTTTAATTGCTAGGGAAATTATTAATTATAGAATTGTGAAGGTTATATAAGCATGGGCAGCCATATGGGTGAATAATTTAATTCACAGGTAAAGAATTGCGGCTAGGAGGAAAAGTGCGCCCCCTTTAGAGGAACGATTTTGTTCAGACAAAGTGCTAACAAGGCTAAAAGCTTCCAGATTTTGGCGCATGCTTTGGAGAAGGTTGATCTTCGTCTGCATAGTTGTTTTCACAGGTGTTATAGGAGCTCAGGTGTTGATTGAAAGGATTCATGCTCTCTTTATGTGCAAATTAAACACCAATTTTTGGGGCAGCAGGCTTGAAAAGTGCAGATTTTTATAATTTAAATTCACTATTCATGCTCCGGTGGCCATTTTTGTCTGAATAAAGTGCAGGAATTCATTACAGGTGCTTTACAAAAGAAAAGGAGTTTTTATCAATGTCCAATACATCGCAAATATCCTCCGAATCTGAAGATTTGTCCAGATCAGCACCAGTATTGAAGAAATCCGACCAAGTTAGAAGAAAAAGAATTATTCAGACAAAGATAGATAAAGCCATAGCGAAAGGAGATGAAAAAGAGAGCACGATGGATTCACGCATTGCTTCCAAAATTTCAGACATAGGAGACACAGATCTAGGCCCAAAACCTCTTTCTGATTTGATTGATAGATCCAGAGCGGGAAAGACTTCACTCATGCGTGCGGTCAAAAGTAGCGGAATTATCCGAGCTACAGCTTTCCCATGTACAGCCCAATTGCCAAAGTTCGTAATGGAGTGTGCTAGATCTTATCATCCTTCATCCAGATCAGTGCGTGATGTTGCGGGAAAGACAATAATTCGTTTGGATGCGGAATTCATCAATTATTGTCTGAAGATTCCAGTGCAAAAGGTGGTGACTTCTATTAGCATTCAGGATGCTGATAGTAGATGGGAGAAACATAGAGCTGATTGCGTGAGCATAATGAATAGCCGATTCATGAAGAAGCCTAGATCCCCTTCAAAGTTCCCGAGAACTCTTCCACGGTCCAATTTGGTGCAGGAGGCAGATGATGTCGTCAAATTGCTATGCAGGTTGAATGGCGAAGCGAATGCCTACACTTTCCGTACATGGATGTATGCTTTCATCAGGACCATTGAAATCAACAAGGTTGATTCTATAATCAATTGGTCAGAAATTATTAGCAGCAACATCGGTGAGCAACTTCGGAACGTGAAGCATACTTTCAACTTCAAGATGACTTCGTACTTGGTATATGTTGCAGCTTCACAGGGTGTCTTTTCCAAGCTGGATAGATGTGGTGTTCTTTCCAAGGACCCCATTTTCGAGTGCTACCCACAGCTTACTGTACCTGCGTGCGAGAAGGACTTCAAAGTGATCAATGATGACTTCTTCTACGATTTCATCTGCAGGCTAGAAAAAGACTTGAAGACTCACAGGGTAAGCAAGGAAGCGTGGGAAGCAGTGTCCAAGATTGGCAGTTTATTCATCCAGTTTGTAGATTTCACATACCTCAGGGTTACGGGCTTTTCTGGAGAACCTATAAAGATGCCCAGGTATCCAAGTGATAGAGTGATCGTCATGGAGCTGAGCAGGAAACTCGTAGAGTTACACGACCTTCAGTTGAAATGGCACAAGTCTACGGGCTTCTTCCCAATCACTGTGGGATATTACAGTTGCATCAGCATTCACAGAGCTCGAGGGATGGAAGCGCAAATGTTATCCGAGTATGAGCAAGAGTTCTTCCCTGCACGGCTTAACTTCGATCCATTTGGAGTAGCCAGGAAGACAATCTCCCAGGAGTACGCACATGTGCCTTTGTTAGAATATTTCTGTATGAAGTGCAGAAGTGAGTACGAGGTTAGAAAGAAAGATTTCAGCAGGCTATCAGTAAAGCAAGTGTTCGACTTTGGACTAGTGCGGATACCTACGGATCTTAAAGATGATGGGAATGTGGTACTTGACACTTACCATCAGATGGGAGGAGATAAAGCTATACTGCAGGATAACATTGGAGGCTGCCATTCAATTGAAGAGAGATCTGGAGCTGTGTTGGTGAATACTTCGAACTGGCTGCTAACGAAGGGATACTGCCATGATGAATTATTGATGAATCAAATCACGAGGAAACTTCGGCGTAGGAGATTCCCTCAAACGAAAGCATGAAGGAGAAAGTAGCAGAAGGTCCGAGAAGTTAAAAGTACACAGAAGATCTCAAGAGAAAGAGAAGACCACTTCTACGACCATAGCTTTGACTCCGACTTCTCCAGTACCCAGAGGATCACCAACTATTGCACCGCAGCAGCAGGATGCTTCCATGCCTTCATTGAAACCGGCGACATTCGTTTTCTCTCCGCAGCCACTTCGTTCAGTACCCGTTCCAGAGGAGATGTTGAAGCTGCAGATGACGGAGTTCGAAAGAGCTTTGTCCTTGGATGTTTCAAAAGATGGCAGCCATGACACTGTGGCACTTTCTGATGGAGAGGATGCAGAGCGGGAGATGGTAGTGCACTCAGTGACTTCTTACTCCCCGAGAAATAACTTCTCGGGATGGTTAGCTTTGCAGTTGGTTCCGGAAGCAAGAGTAGAGATGAACTTAGAGGAGCATGACTTGCAGCTACTTCAGGATCTGAGCAGAAGAGACAGAAGGCCTAAAGTTGCTAAAGCAACTTCTAGGTTGATCATCAAAGATTCGGGAGAGAAGTTTGCTGAGATATCAATTCCGGCGGAAGGAAAGATAGAAGAGGAGCTCATTGCAAAAGATGTGACGGTGACCAAAATACCACTCGGTTAAGCTACCACTGAAGGATTGAAGCAGGACACACAAACGTTGCTGGATGCTTTGTTCCTTAGGCTTGACAGTGAAAAGGCGGAGAAAGAAGAGTTGCAGAAGCAAATATCTCAATTATGTGAGATCATAGCCAAGGTTGTTAAACCTTCCATTCAACCCATTTCAGAGCAGGTGAGTGATCATCTTATGCAAGAAATGGAAGATGCAAGCAATCAAGTAAAGGCTATTGACAAATGGAAGGATCTGATTATTCGTCAAGCTTCTGTACAACTTGGGGAAGTGTCAGCCTGCCTGAAGGTTATGAAAGATGCAGCAAATCAACTAAAGCAACTAATGGAAAGCATAGAAGGCATGAATACAGTTGCAGAGAGTAACCTTAGTATTTTGGCCAAGATCAACAAGCTGCCAGGAGATGTATTGGTTGTAGAACAAATTATACCGGATGGATCAGTCGAGAAGGGGAAGTAGCTAGAGTTTGCAGTATCTTTCCGTTTGGAGATCTGCAGAGTTTTGTTGAAAAGGATGCAGGTGCTTGAGAGTAGAACATCAGATTTACCAGACAGTATCATTTCTTTCACTGAGGAAAGAGTGGATGGATGTGTTACTTCATATGTGCAGATTGTTTCTAACGAAGTGCATGATTCCCTGGAAGCTTCTCTTCTTATGGTGTAAAAGAGAATTGATAAAGCTACCAAGCCTTTCACGATGAATTCTATCAGTAGATTGGTGGCGCTGCAGGCAGACATTACGAGATTTGGGCCAAATTTGGAAGAGGTGGAAGCATGCAGCAAAGTGTTAAATGAAGGGTTGCTGCAGTTCAGGACAGAGAAGGAAGCAGTGGCTAAAACAGATGGAAGGATGCTGGATTGTATGTTCGACAAGTATATCAGATATCAGAACAAGAAGAAGATGTAAACATTACAGCTGGCATGACTTCTTCTATTCTTTCTTCTTCTATTTTCTATGTTCCCAGATGAAATTGTAAAACTTCTAAGTTATTGGTTTTGCAACCATTACTTGAAGTCATGTGGAACCATTCTATTAGTTAAGTGATACATGTGTCACTTAAGATGAAGTTAGTTGAGGATGATTGCCAAATGTCATCTTTACTTGTTGTTCATACTTTAGTTCAGTTTGAGTCTTCTATTTGTACTTTCCCTCCTACATTCTATAAGTAGGAGAAGAACCTCCGGGTTAATGATCGAATCATAATTTGTAAGAAGCAATCTTGTGTTCTAGACTTTGTGTTGAACCCCTGAGAGCCACTTGTTGTAGAGGAATACAAAGAAGCAGGTTTCCGGAAGAACTTTGTGTCACGGTGTACTGTGTTTCTTGCTTTTAAATCTTAGATCTTTTGAGTAAACTTTGTGTTATTTTAGATCTGGATCTAGAGCTGCCTTTGCTTTATAATTCTGTGTGTTCAAATCTATTAAGTTTCTTCTATGTGCATGCAATTAGCTCTACTATCTACTAATTGGGATGCACATCTTCCTTACTTCTTCTCTGTAATACCTTTACTTTCTTCTTCTATAATTTTCCTTTCTTAAACAGCTGCTTACTTGCTGCAGAACTTCTTAGTTATGGTTCATGAACTAAGTGGTTAAAGTAAAACCCTTGATAGATAAAAACACATTTATATTGACAAATCTGACACGGGAGCCTCACCGGTTAAATGAGGGAGATTTATCTCATGACTGCCTAGGTTTGATGCTATGCAGAAAATCTAGCCAACATGACATCAGCCTTCAAGTTGGAAGTTCGGAACATGGCTGTCCCCCTTATGTTCCACCTTTCCTTGGGTGGTAGGAGATCATCAACCCTCGCTCTTAATTCCTTCCCAAACAACTGGAAGGGTGTTGGAGTTTTTGTACTTAATGATCCCCTCAAGTGATCCCTTTCACACATCATGTTAGACCAAAAGAACTTCATCATATTTGTCAATCTACAACTGTCCAAGGAGAGTACTATCCTTCAAAACATGAATTTAGAAAGAACATCATACCATGGCTGTATCTGGAAACCATCTTGTACCAGCAACAAAAGTCTCTTCTGTGTTCGTGGATGTAGTATGCATGATGCATCTTACTGGCGACAAAACTGTCTTCTATCGCTGCAAAAGGTATAGGGGCAAAGCTGGAAATGTGGAAGACAGCAGTCCAAAAGTTTTTGACAACACTTCTTCAAGAACCGTGGGTTATGTTTCTTGTTAACCATAACTATACCAACTATGTTAAGTTGATAACATATGACCAAAAGTCCCATTTTACCTATGTCTCACCCTTGAACTCTCCTAAGCAACTTGTTGTCCCCGCAATAGTGACTGTCTTCTTAACCAAGTTCTCAAGCTTAAAATTTTGCTCCAAGGAGTGACTTATGAATTGGTCCTTCACCCCTTTCCTAGGATTTACAACATATCGTGTATGATTCTTCATGGGTTTTCTCTCAAACGCATGCGTACGAGCTGAGTCACAAACAATATGAAAGGAGAATGTTGCTGCTCTATCTACCATGCCTTGGACCTTGTTTAGAAAGCATCCATTTATTCATTTATCTCCATTTCTCATAACATATGTGTTGGCCCGTGTAATCCCATTTTAAATATCAAATCTGAAGCTAGCAAAGATTGTATGAGTTGGTTTACCTGATTTTTGAATTGTTCCATTGCTGCTTTCTTTGATTCATTGCACAACCCATTTTTTGAGTGATTGCAAGGATGGAATAGTTCTTTGATGTCCTCACCATAACTCAAACTGAAATTATATGGGTGCTTACCCTCTTGACAACAATTTGAAACTGCCGTAGTATGGAGGACTGAATACGGGACATGACCATGATTCCTTGGGCTGTCATTAGAATGCTCATCTCCCTTGACTGAAGTAGAAGCTTTTGTTAGATTTGCCTTATCACAACCATTCTTTTCAAGTGCCCTTCCATAGCTATCTTGAAAATCCATCTCATATGGTCATAGCTCAATCTTTGGATTGCTCGGAAGATGAATAGAGGCTTCTTGAAAAAGATCCTCTTTCTATTTGGTACCTTTCATCTTATCCACATTGTTAGAATAATTCTCATAATGATCAAAACATTGTAAGGACATAGTATGAGTGAGATACAATAAATCCTTGCTATGGAGATAGTCAAATTGCTTGCCATTAGTTGTTGGTATGAAAATTCCAGCAAGTTGAACATCAACCTTATCATCCGGAAATTTGGCTTTAACCACCAAATTCTCTCCACAACCTTGCAGATCGGATTTTTCTTATTTCTTATGCTCCACCATCAAAATTTCTTTCTTAGCAACTTTTTGAGGCTTAGGCTCCGGCTGCTCTTCCTTCTTCTCCAACTTTCTCCCACGAACCTCTTCATAAAAATCTTCAAAAGTAAAATCAGACTTTTTATCATATGTGAGAAGAGTAATCTTACCCAATCTATGTTGGATATCTCTTTTTGGCTCTTGATGACTCACCTTAATTTTCTTTGGTCTTTTTGTTGGACCACGATTGCCGTTAGACCAAAGCCCATAGGTGTTAGTCTCCGCTACAATCGCCAGAGTTAGGATCTACGAGAGGCGGTTAGTCCATGTCACGAAACTTATGGGGATCGCTGGACACACATGCCAACAATCTTTTCCTCAATGTTACCCGAGTGAGTTTCGAACTCGAGACTTGTCGCTCTGATACCATTTGTTGGACCATGATTGCCGTTAGACCAAAACCCATAGGTGTTAGTCTCTGCTACAATCGCCAGAGTTATGATCTACGAGAGGCGGTTAGTCCATGTCATGAAACTCACGGGGAGCGCTGGACACACATGCCAACACTTTCACTTCTTCTTAGTTGGCAATAATCTTTGAAAGAAAGCAAATCTCTTGTGTTGTTGCTCAAGGATGCATATTCGTCCACATAAAGATCATATTCATCAACAACACCAAGTGCTTGTGGCTGTTCTAACTCCACTTGTGGCTCTTCTCTTTGTAGGAATTTGGCACAAAAGAATTGAGAGGGGGTCTTGCTCGAGACCCTTTCTCCATGATTGGTAGAAGAGCTTCCTTCACCATGATTACCTTGATTTCCTTAGAGTTTTGGTATGATAGTGCTCAGCGCTTGTATAGATCTATTCAAATCAGCAATAGATCCCTCTGAGTATCCAACAAATGGGTTTGCAGTTTGTTGTGCCTCTAACAACAGCTTATTCAAATAGCTCATCTCATCTGTTTGTGGGGGCTTTTTTGTAATCACAACCCAGACCTTCCTTTCCTGGAGTTCTTTTCTTCTTGATAAGTATATCTAAAACTCCTTTTCACCTAATATCCAGCAAAATTGAATTCTTCTTCATAGGCTGGGAGAATCAACAACACTGATACCATTGTAATGTCCATTTCAGGTTAAAATTAGTACCTAACAAACGGGTTTTGTCCCCAACAGGCCCAAAAAATAAAATATGAAAGTATGGAAACTCATCTAACAATAAATTCTGGAAAAGAATGAATATTCCGTAATTTAATTCTCCGAAACCCTAGTGCCTAGGGTAAAATCAGATTCCCACAAACCTTTTTGAAAAAATATAACACGAATTTTATGACATATCAGCTGTTATTGCCAAGATAATAGAATGTCCTGATTTTTAAATTTAAAAAAACCTTTGATACCAAAAAACAGCAGACTTCTGAAATTTCTATTTAGTGATCAAAATACGCGAATATTAAAGAAGGCTTAAAAACATACCAAGAAGCCGCTAAGAACATAAATTATTAAAGAAAATAATTTTTCACAATGTTATGAATTTATCTTATTTATTTTCAATCCCCAAAACCAAGAATACTTACTCGAGTAGATCACAAACTTTTTTGATAACTGACACCCCTGTGTGGCATGAAAGGCCAAATAAATTGTGTTTGTATCTAAATATTCCCGCAACCCGGAATCGCAGAAATCTTCCACGGATGATGCCCTGAATGTCAGTCTGAAATCCCACAGGGTTAGATAAGCCCTAGATATGGCTACAACATTGTGCCCTTATACTGTCCCCTTTGTCCCTGCTGAATTCTTGGCAGATGTCCCTCTCCACTGTCTGAATTTCTTCACTTACATGCAGATGCTGAAGCGGGAAATATAGAAACATGCCCCAAAAATTGTGCCCCTATCCTCCCAAAAATTTGATCTTTTTTTTGAGAAGCTGATATAAAAGCAGCAATTGTGATTTTGTATGAGATCAACAAAGAGAAATTATGGGTTTTCGTCCCCACAATTTGAATGCTAATGAGTTTTCGTCTCCAATAGCAGCTGAAAGTTAGGATCAACAAACCCAAACTCCCTCCCTCCAAATAAATGTAAAAATGCCAAAAGTGTGTCAAATGAACGCCCAACCACCACCTCCTTTAATAATTTTCCATTGCCTTTTCCGCAAGTTGGTTCGCTCCATGTGGGGATTACTAAAGTGACTTTCCATCTTCTAATTTATTGTTTGGCTTTTACTTTATTTTGAAAGCACCTTTATTTTTTAACTTAATAAATTAATTCTTAAGTTGGGTCACCCACTTTTTAAAAAATATAAATAAAAACGAGTGACTTGACAACTTAAAAACATTAACTTTTTGAAAAAGGGGACATGACATACCACTTTAATTTCTTCTATTTCTTCTCTGCACTGCAAAAATATGCTTTCGTTGCTCTGCACCACTGTTTTAATTACCTGTACTTACTTCTCTCTCCTTGTCAACCAATTTTTAAATCATTATAAACTTTTTATTCAACGACTCGACCAAAGATTCCTTTTTTTTGGTTTTAACATGCCATAAATCTAAAATGAAAGGAAATGAAAATTCATTTCTCTTACCACTATCTTGTCTTTTTTATATGCAGTTTAAAACTGCTGCTATGGCATGCATTTCTTCCAGTTTTATGGGTCTCGATTATCATATGTACTTTATGCAGAGTTTTATATTTCTTAATTTTATATTTTTGCTTTTTCTGTACCAACAGCACTATAAGAAAACAATTTTTTATTTGTTGACACTCCTTATCAATGCCCCTCCCCATTACGTTCGCACCATGCTGTCAACAAGTTTCATTTGTTGTTCTTTTTTTGTTTGTTGTGGTGGGAAAAGGAGCTCCGTAAGGCTGCGCTTGTGCTAAGAAGCACCTCGCAAGGTGTGGCACTATTTTTCCACAACCTTTTATCTTAAATTGGCTTGGGCACCCGCTATATTTTTAAGTCATGCCTTATTCAGGTGGGGGCTCTTACACTTTTCTGTGCAGTTTAATATGCAGACACACACTTCTCCATGCTGAGACACTTCAGCATTAAGAGAAACTATCCAGAAAGAACATATATAATAACACACAAACCTATATATTTACTCCACCTCTGAGTCTATGGAATATAATAAAGTGAGATTTAGATAAAATGGGGCGCAATGGGCGGGTAAACAATGGAGCTGCCTTTTGTGAATAACGGTTTATTCAATTCATCTTAGGAACAAGAAAAAGCTTCTTTGTTCACAAGATCTCACTGCTCTGCTACCGAATTCGTTAATTGCACACTTAAAATGTTATTATTATTCATAATAATGAATTCCTATAGAAATGGTATCTCCTAAAATAGATAAGTCCTAGCACACTCTATATAACTTATACGAGTTGTTCAATTTACTCATAACTACCCTGTTCACACCAAACTCTCATCCTCCAACGTAAATTATTTAATTTAGTATGTAGTTACTAACTAGATATTTACAGTAACAATGTTAAATGAACATGAGATACGAATGTAGAGAACACATGTAGATTTTCTATTAATTTTTTGACCCAAAAAAATACTACTGAGTTTTAGACCAAAAGAGTACAAAATACAAACTCTAGTGATCAGAGTCATAGGCTTTTATAAAGGTTCCCAATCGATGACAACCATTATTAATCAAGAAACTGGAAGGTAAAGTTTCCTCCACTAATAATCATATGTATCCTCACTATAACCACCTCTTGCTGACTTTGGTACCCTGCTGCTATCGTGTATGTGTTTCCTCTCCAAAGAGCAATTCCTCTTAAAACATTGGCTTCTCATCTAGACCATCACGTCAACAATCTAGCTGGCATAAGTATGATATACAAAGTCGAATTACCTATGGACTCCGTGCTTTCTCCACCTGTCTCACATGGAGAGTGAGATAGATTGTATTGCACTAAAACAATATTATTGAGGCAGTGTCAACCTATGTGCTTATTGTGTGAAACAATATCAAACATGCTCTAACTACTTTTACATTGAGCAAGAGTGACACAACGTTTCTTTTAAAGATTTGGTGTATGTGAACTCTTAATCTTCACCAAAACATGCAAATAGGACAGTTATAATCTGTAGTCATCCG
>CM034152.1:643326307-643352392 GCA_019776745.2 Taxus chinensis | reverse complement strand
CAAGCATTCAACCAGCTTCACTTAAGGAAAGTATTTTTGTTGATAGACATATTATATTTTTTCATCCACATATAAAACCTAATTGTGGATGATTGATACTATCAAATACTAGACTTGAAAGTATGACACCTTTGGTAGTTTTTGTAATTCTACCTGCGTATGTCAAAATCTATTTCTCAACATTTTTCAACTTCCATGTATTTACAATATATTCATTTCAACATATCTTTTTATATGCCTATCAGCCTTTCACATGCACCTATGGATGCATTTTCTAGTAAAATAGTTATAAACGTTATTCCAAGGCAACGAATAGAGCCTAACAGCCACTAACAAGTATAAAACAGAAACATTGATGGCCTTCGGCAAAGTGTGATGGGGGGAGCTTTAAGAGGAGGATAAAAAACACCTGGATTTTCATCAGCCACCATTGAATATCATTGGGCTAGATGAAAATGAAGTGAAGAAGATTGTGGAATACAAGTTCAACAAGCATGGCCAGAAGGTGGTTCACACCACTACCGCATGCATCCGCAAAGTGGCCAAAGAGTTCCTTAACAAGTGTGATCTCTAGCGCTGTGGGTGGCACAAACTTGGCACTGTTACCAACCAAGAAACCTCAGTGAACTCCCACCCACTGTGATCCAAGGCTGATGATTCAAAATCTGGTGTAGATGCATTGTCTGTCCTAGCTGGCTCTAAGGGTGGTCAATCAGGGGTAGCCTTTATTCATAATCTAGCCTTTATTTTTGGTGTTCCTCAGACTCCCTTATAGTTGTTTCTTTGTAGTTTTTCTAGGATTGGCCTAGTGTGCATGTGGATTTGGGGATTTATCTCATACTACCCGCTTATTTTGTTGAGATAATCTTGTATCATGTTGTATTTAATATAATATAAAATCCTTTTCATTAAATAATCTAGCCAATTCATGGGAAAATGTTGATGACATCATCCATTTTTTATTACATCTACCTTCCACACACAAGTCGAGGGACTATTTAATTGTTGGCTTGTGATTTCACCTATCCTCATTCATTTTCTCACATTTTTTTCTTTTGTTGTCCCCATAGACTCTCATGGCATCTACCTATGTTCCTTTCATCCTCTTGTGTGGACAACAAGCAAGAAACGACTTTCATCTCTATTGTGTCTTGTAGCCATTTGTCTTCGCAGTGTCTTTCGCTTATAGACTCCAAAGATGTTATGACCATGCAATTTTGAACTTTCCTAGGTGTGGATTATCTCTAGAGAATCTGGAAGAGATCATGTAAAACTCTGGAGATTGAAGGTGTCTTCATGTGTTCAATTTCTTGGTGTTGTGTGTACAGATAAAGTAGTGGTCCATGACCGTCATGTCCCATTTCATTTACCCATAACATCATGTGGGTTTAGTCAAATCTTTGGAAGAAGTATTCCTTCCATGTCTCTTTACAAATTTGAATCCTTATCTATCACCTTTTTGGGTTGATAACAAGGATTTTTTATGCTCTGGAATTTAAAACTTCGGGTCTTACTTCAATTATTCGACACTTTGTTCAAAGCATACTGTCAATTCAGATGGGGTAACTCTATCTCAAAGAATTTGTCAATCTGATGGGGCTAGTCTTTATCTCTAGAGTTCCATCCCTGGACCTTCCCCTTCCTAATCATGTGGACTACTTGAAGTTTGTTATCTGGCACATCATTTACCTTTCTCAAGATTACTACAATGCATTTGGTTAGGTGGAACCCTAGGGTTTCTCTATCATTCACAACTCTTTTTTCTTGTATTCACAACTCTATGTTTTGTTACAGGCCTAATTATTCATGTTACGTGTTTGTCCTTATTATCTTTCACACTCATTATTAGTTTTTTTTATATATCATTTCATCGATCAAAATGTGGGATATTTGTATGTAATGGGGGACCCATAAACCCTATCGATTTTACAATAAGTTTTTGTCATAAGCGTTTCCTGACTATCTTAATAAGGTTTATTATGTATAATATGTGCCTAAGTTTATCATTGAAGACAAGTTTATGTATACATGTAAAGGACTGTCTTAACAATTTTTATATGTATAACACGTGTAATTATATATAGGATATATATAATATAGTATAGGATATATATGATAATATATATATTATATATATATATATATAAAGTGTACACAACATTTTTATTTCTAGATGAATTCTTATTTGATTAATTTTAATTTACCTTGATAAGCTACACTAGCATTACCTAGCCAGTCATTAAGTATTAACTCTCTTACTTTGATTTTTTAAGGTCATATTATCCTCTTGACTTCAAACTATTTGCACTAAAAAAGATTGTTCGCATCGGTTTAAGCTATATCTAGAATTTGATAAATTGTCAGGCACTTCAACAATTAGTGTGTTCATAGATATCCTAAAAATAATTTTAAATTTGCAATGAATTATTCTGTGAATTTGGGATTCCAGTCGTGATTAATATTATTACAACGAAAAGCAAATTCTTCTTAAAATGATTTACCACAATTCTACCTTTAAAAAAGGAGTAGTAATTTATTTCACATCTATATTTAATTACGAAAATATATCCTCCTGACAAGAAGAGTAGGATAATTTTGATTTTCATTTAAAGTGTCAAGTGTGGGAGGAAAATATCCGCATTGATTTCACGTCCCTTCTTTCAAGGTACACAAAGATGACAGAAGGTTACACGGGGGGGTTAATGATGAATGAGTTTTGAACATTTATAACTATTAAGAGGATGTTAATGTTCTTGTAATGTGAGTACCATTGGGGTTTATTATTCTATTAAGGAATATGGGTTCTAGGGGATGTTAATGTTCTTGTAATGTGATCTGTCGCAGGGAGTTTTTGACACTATTAAGGGGATGTTTTTGTTCATGGTTTTATGGTAGGGAAAACTTTGGGGTTTATAATTTTTTTAAGGGGATGTTAATGAGTATTTAATCCTCTCTAGGAATCTAACGATTCATGTTGCAACTTGGTGTATTATAACATTGCAGTTGTGTGGTCGGGTAGTGTCTAATTCTATTTAAAAAACAAATGGGTGGTTTGGCTTTGATTATTAAATATTTGTTCTTAAAAAGTCAATCCTGAGGGGTAGCATATTTGGTTCACAATGAGCCTTGGGATCTCAATGATTTTAAATATGAGACTACTGGAGGTATTCGACCAATATGGAGCTTGTCCCCTATCTTAAAGAGTTTCATGATATGTGCATTTATCATCTCAGTAAGGATTTCAGATGAGCATGGCAGCCGAATCAGGAAATGGACGGGGGGAAATGTACTGCTACGGGGAGTTAAGTGATTGATTTCATCATTCGTTCACCTAGGTCCTGGTTTATTGATTTAAACATGCCCATGGAAGGAACATTGAAGTATACATTCCCAGGTAGATTATTCAGAGGATCCAAAGTGTTCAGCATTATTTCCTATGTTTGTAAGGAATAAATCTTCCCTCATGGGTTTTTACAATGCTTACGGAATACACATTTTTTCTTTGCAAAGAATGAAAGTGAGAAGCATGCTTAACCTAAGCAAAAAAATTCACACTTGCAAGGACAAAAAAAATCTATCTATGCTTAAAAAATTGAACCATGTTCAGACTTCCTTAGCAAGCATATTTCCATCTTTCTATTGAGTATTTTACTTATTTCCGCTTAACATTAAAGATTTTATCTCACATTTAGTTCAATATTTCTTCAATGTAGACCAAACTCATTTTGGCTTTAACATGATTCTTATCAAATCATGTGAAAGCAACAAGTACTATAAAGTTAAGTTATTATTTGATTTTCTCTCTATGATGAGCAATACAAGTTTTAGATATATGATTCTTGGAGGACTGTGACGTGAAAGGATATTTACCTATTCCATGAGTTATATTATGGTTCCCCCAACAATAATGATGCCATAATAAAAGAAGTGGATTTTAAAATTAATTCATACCAAAATATGCAGTAAATATAATTAATACATACCGAAATATGCAACAGATACATATATTTAATTATATTCTCATAGTCTCGATCGATGTCCTTTTCTAGTTTCTTCAAAATATATTCAATCGTAAAATTCTCTAGTTATAGTGAGGTTCAATAACATCATAGTAAATTAACTTAGTAGTGTCTCACATCTCTTGAAATTCATTAGCCTAGCGACCACTAGCCTGTGTAAAAGTAATAAAAGACATCTAAACGGGCTTCAAATTTAACACTACATTATGGCCTTCATTGCAACCATTGAAGGAAAAGAGAATATGTTCTCTATCCCGTATAAATCAGAAACATGTTTTGTACATAACATGTCATAAATAATGCATAGCATCAGCCGCTAGACCATATAGCATAACATAAATATACATAGCATAAATAATGGTTGGCAGCCGCTAGCCCTTATAACATAGCATAAATAATGCCCAGCGAATGCTAGCTCTTATAACATAGCATAGATAATGCCCAATAGACGTTATCCCTTATAACATAGCATAAATAATGTCCAGTGGACGCTACCCACTTATAACATAGCATAAATAATTCCCAACGAACGCTAGCCCATATAATGGATTCCAACATTTGATTTTTTGGATTCTAGACTTTGGAGTACATATAATTCCAATATAGGTGATTTTGGATTCCGATATATGTGATTCTAGATTCCAATATATTTGATATTGGAATCCAATATGTGTGATTTTGGAATACAATATGTGTGATTTTGGAGTTCAGATAATTACAATATTTGACATTTTGGAATCCAAAAAGTAGCAATATTAGATTCCGATACTGGATACATTTTTTAGCTATTGGGACTCGGAATGAGTCCCAATTTAGTGAAATAAGCGTTGTGTACTGAAATTATTAAAAAAACCTTATTTCCTTTTCTACTTTAGTGGGTGACTGGGATAAATCATCATACTCAACTTTGATTTGGTCCATCTTCTTTTTTATTGTATTAAATGTTTGTTCAAGGTGGCTTGCAACAACTTCCTGGGTATTTTTTAGCCTAATCATCAGGATGAAGAAATTATTTGTTTTTTCCACCAGCTTCTTACATTGCTTGACACCCATGAGGGAAAAAAAGTTGGAGGGAATGACCTCGGGTATCTGATAGTATCTACTCCCAATGGTAACGGTGACTCTTCGAGGTCGTTAGTCATAGATTACATGTCTATCCCACATGAAATGGTTGGCCCAGGAGCACATCACAAACATCCAATAGAACAACATCACATAGAAATTCATCCTAGAAGGGTTTGATTACATATGGGAGGAGGCATTATATTATGTGACATGGAGGACTATTCCTGGGTTCAAGCACCCGATACTGTATGGATGGGGATGTAGATTTACATGAAGGTTTAGACTCTTCATAACATCAACAAAAATTAAAATTTTTGACTTCCACTATCAAGAATAAAATGCAGAGGCTTACCCTTTACCCAAAGCTTAGAGTGAAATATCATTTCCTTCTCATCCAGTTTCTTGACTTGTGCAGTGATAATGTATTATCTCTAAATCACAAAACCCTATGGTTTTCACAAGTGTGTGTTCTTGAGCTCATGGTGTGATTGGATAACATGGGTAATATCTCCAAATTGTGGGACTTGCTACTTGAGATAAACCTCCAGAGAAAGTTGGTTCTTGCTCCTAAAATACCTTCCAAAATCTACTCTAATGCAGGAAAGACTATCTAATCCTAATCTATCTTTCCAAGGGACCAAGGAGAGAGAGTGCATGAAAACAAAGCCTACACTAAAGTTGTGATAAACCAAAAAAAGAGAGTGTGAGAGTAGTCTTCCAATGTGTGAAAAGTATAAGCAAAGTGCATACTAGAAGGGGTGATAACAGTTCTCCACAACCTAGCAAATGCATTCACAAGAATATTCCATACATACAAAATAAAAATGAATCCCTGCAAGATTATAAGATAGAAACAATATATTTGTAATGAGATTGAAAGGGGAAGAGGAATGCAAACAAACACAGTAGGGGAAGAAGTATCCACAAAGTTGTATCTATTGCTTCATTGAAATACACAGTTCAATCCTTTATAAAATATAGGCCTGGATCACCATGCAAGGGGTCCACTATAAGGGCATGTAGTACATTAAATTCACAAAACAAATTTTACATATCTTTGCTACTCAAAACTATCCCCCTTTACAATGATCCCAACACTCCAATTTATAGAATTATGAGAGGAGAGAGAGAGAGAAAAGGAAAATGAAAATACCAAAAAATTTCTTCTCAACACGTGCAAGAGGTATTAAATGAAGTGAAATGATGCTATGTTGCTTGCAAAAGGATCACCATGTTGTCCCATGACTTGCAGTAGTGAGAAATGTCAGCCCATGCTTCATTTAATGCACCCCAACTACCAAATAAAACATTGTTCTGAACTTGGCATGTTTTCTACAAAATAACAATCAATCCCTTGTCAAATCCTAAATTTCCTAATTTATGTGCATCAGTCTTAGAGCCACTATTCCAACGATACCAATTTTTTGTGATTTGGTTAAGAAATGCAAAAAAATATGGCATTCTGAGTGGAGGTAGATGTTCTGGATTTTCCAGGAATTTTTGTCATTTGACGGGACTGGGTATTTAATTGACTGGATCTTGATATGTTTCTTTAATTTTCATATATATACCCTCATTAAAATTAGAGGACATCATGCCCATTATGAAAAGTCCAATTTTGTGAAAATTGGAGCTCTGGATCGAAAGTTATGGCCTTTTGAAGTTTGGGGGTCAGGCGCAAGGCATGCATGCATGCGGGAAGGCACATGGCACAATAGGGTGTATGTGGGCATGCAAGAGGAAGATCAGGGATGAATGATTTTAAGGCGTCTGTAGAAGGGCGCGCGAGGAGGGCATGAGGGGATAGAAAAGATGGCGTGCGCGCGGGAGGAAGGCGCAAAGGAGGGAAATGGAAGGGGCTCAAAATGCAAAGGGAGAAGCAAGAAGGTGTGTAAGGGTGCACAAAAAGAAGGTGATAAGGAATCAAGGTGTGTAACAAGATGAAATCATACGCGAGGAAAGTTGATAGAATGCATGCGCATAGGTACGTACGCCGCAAAAAAGAATGCATACTTGTGAAAGACAAGTATCGAAGCAGGGCACAAATATCCAAATGAGGAAGGGCATGTGGTAGTAGAAAGAAAAGATGGCGCATGATAGGAAGACCCGTGACTTAGCCAATTTGGAAGGCATCTTCAGAGGGGTGCGTGGAAGAATTGCAAGTCGCGTGGGAAGAATTGCAAGGTGGTGAAGAAGGCATGGAAGGACTACATCCTATGCAAAGTGCCAAATGAGAAAGCCTTTAGGCGCGCAACCTAAAATGTAAAACATCAAAGCCCAATGAGATTAAAATTCATCCAAATAGCTTGGAGAGTTATTTGGATAACACAATGATCACATGCAGTTCATCGTCTATAATTTCCTCTTCTTCATCTTTGACCTCGGGGTGTGTCCCCGATGGAGAAGTGGGTGCTAAAGATGATGACTTTGTGAGTAATTAATTGATGGATCAACATTCTTCCTTAGAATTATGATTAGTATTGTGGAGTTCACACCACTTCCCTATCTTCTCCTTATTTTTCTAACTCTGACCTCGGTTCTGGCCTTCCTCATCATTTTTCCCCCTCAGAGGTTAGTTCTTTGTATTTATCATTCTTTGCTTTTGTTCAATCTTGATTACAAAATTATACACCTTGCTGAGGGTATGGAATTGAAACAATTCCATTTCCTCTAGTATGTACCATTACAAGACATTGTGATATTTTAGGATCTTGTGTTGTTCCATGTCTTGAATGATTGCAAACAAAGAATGGAAATTATTAGTATAATATTGAATTTATTGGTCCTTACCTTGGCCGAGTTGTTATCGTTGTATATAAAAATCATCATAGGCTCCAACAGGGTAGTATTCATCCTTTATGACATCCAAAAAATCATCCCATTTGGGATCCTATACAATTCCTAGTCTGTCCCCATTTAGTATGTTCTTATACACCCCCACCAATGTTTGATAAAAAGTGATGATCTCAAGAGAGCAAAAGTTATAGTTTATTTATCCATGAATTTATTAACAGAAAATAGGAGGATAATTGGTCAAACCAATTTTCTATAGCATTATAATTTATTTTACCATAAAAAATAGGAATATAAAAATTTACTTGAACCTTGAAAGGTGTCGGGGCGTTGAAGGTTTGGATCGCAGAGGAGGATGCAAGATTTCTCATTTGTAGTTGTTGAAAGATTTGGGTGATTTTTTGTAACATATTATTCTTTTTCTCCACAAGATATTCATTCACCATTTTCTTAAGAGGATCATTTTTCCTGGTGTTTCTTTCATTTGAAGTCTCCTACAATGATCCGTCAAGTATTCTAAAGGATCTTGTGTGGATCACCCAAGATTCTTATATCCCGACCTTATTCTAGGAATCATACACTCTCAAGAAAACTTTGATCTGATATCACTGGTCCAAAATTTAGGGGTTTTGGATTAAAGGCTAGATGAAAACAAAAAACCATCTCTGATAATAGATGTATAATGCTTAAAATTATCTCTGAGAAGAGAGGTATATTGCTCAAAAGATTGTGATTACAATAGCTATCTCTGTCAGGAGATGTATGTATTTCCCTTACAAGTAACATCTACTTATATAATACTTTATAAAATATGAATATACATATAGAATAATTTGGAAGGTCACCAATATTGAGGGAGATAAGGTGATTCACCTTAAATTGTGAATTACATATGTGAAAATTTCATGAATTTAATATTTTTAGACAATACTACAAAAATTACAATTTGAGTCCTTTAGAAGTGGATTTCGGGGGTCAAACTTTGATGAACAAATTTCTCACCCTTTCATCATATTCTACACATTACAATCTTTCCAACACATCTTGAATGAAGTCAATCGGAGATGCGGTGCAAAAGTTATGCCTCCCTGAAGTTTCCCCACTAGAATTGCCACTTAGGCGTTGTCTAGATCACTATTTCTATTTTTCTTCACTTGATTGTGCGATTACATGTTTCTATTATATGTATATGTCTTATGGACTTTTTTTCTTATTTTGGTGATACTTTTGGTGTCCCTTATTCATGGCTTCTATAACCTCTTTATTATTTTGATTGTGTGTGTGAAATATTTTGGTGTCCCTTTTTTGTGGCTCTATACATTTTATCTTACTAACATGTGTGATATCACTTGTGTACGTGTATATAAGATTACGTGTAAACTTATTTTACTGTACATTTTTTTACTTCTATATAGGATCGATTCTACAATTATTTCTTTTTTATTTTTACTTTGTTGTTATCTTTGTGTGACATGGTTTATACCATGTGAACCTCTTGCAAGAGCAAGATCTCAATGGTGGCCACCCAAGACAACCTTAAGTGTGATCTAGTATAGATTATGAGATACATCTGACATGGGTGCACATAATTTCTACTAAGCCATGCACTCTATTTTCACATCTCATACACCTTAAAAGAGGTGAAATTCATTGGGGTGTATAACACAATATTTATGACATAGATATAATTCAAGACTTAGATATAGACTTTTACATGCCATATATCCTTAGAAACATAATTAGATACATTACACAAATAGATTTCACACGTAAAAAACCATCCACTGGGGAGGAAAAATTCATACACTATGGTCCAAGATGGATGTTTCTATCTTAGGGGAAAAATTATAAAATATTTAGAGTTTATATTTGCATTGACAGTTACAAGTTTTAGGTATATATTTAGAGACAAATGACACATTTTAGAGTATATTTTCGTACATTACAATATATAATACAAGGGGTGTGATTAATTCATTCCTTCTTATACACTACATTACACATATATTATTCCAAATATGGCATATGGGGGAATGGTCCTTCTTTCTCCTTTTTCTATATTACTCATTTTCATATATCGGATCTAATAGCTACAATACATTTTGAGGGTATGAGACACATTTCATTCCCTTTTAACTTTGTGATATTTTATACTTGGACCTATATCCACTTGCACTAGTGTGGCATGTGGTGTGGGAAGCTATTAGAGTGGCTAGATACTTTAAAGGTTGATTCTCCTTCTTTACCTTTTTATGGGAAGATATCAGAGTAGATAGATATTTGTAGGTTATTTTTTCCTTATTTGAGGGTTATTTGGGGAAAATGTTAGGTCATGCACACTCAACTACTCTCCTACTATGGATTCTCCTTCAACGAATTGGAGACTAAACACCCCCAATCCTTCAACATCTCAATACAAATAAGAGTCTTCAAGTACAATTAATATGAGATCTCCTCCCTCTATAAGTAAAATTAATTTAAGAGCTCCTCCATCTACAAATCAAAAAGGTGTACTCTTTCAATTATTTTTCTCTTTACTTTACTATATTACAATTCAATTATAAAATTTACAAATATACTATTCACATTTGAGTTACTGTTCAATTTTTTTAATAGAGAAATTGACTATACTCTGTGTTATAGGTTTCACCATGGAGAATTCCAAAACCAATGCAAACACAACAACTTTGAGAACAAATAAATTGTATTTGCACACTCAAATATCTTTCCTGATTTTCATTTCACACTTAAAGCGGGGTTAATGTAGATAGATTAAATTTGGAAACTTATCCTTTAGAAATCACAAGTTTAGATTTATCTCTATATTATGACTTGCACACACATCCTTATCCTAATTAACAAATCTCTCTATTCCTTTTGTTACTTGTGTAACTACACACACTACTTATTCATTCATACACTCAATTGCATTTATATGAAGCAATGCATTACTCATAGGAATCTTACCCATAATGTTTCCCAAACATCATGAATTGTTTGTTTAAAACTATGTGGTCTGGGACTATGTTGTATTATTATTTGGGCCAACCCATATGGTATTTTCTCCCATTATCCAATGTATATTTTCCGAATTTGATATATTTTTTAGGTCATTTTTTATCCTATAGGTCAACCTTAATGTGATAATTAACCTAAGAAAACCTACATAAGAAAATCTAATACACTTAAGAACTCGCCTGGAATCCTCAAAAGCTCCTACTGCAAAATAAAATCCTAAATCACTCAAGGCTCTCCTAAGCCTTCCTAAAATAACAACACATCTTTGAGAGCAACCACTACTTAGGTATAAATCACTTAAAACAGGTTCAAGTTTTTAATCTTCCCCATCTATAATCCTCCTAAGGTCCTACATTCATGCAATATCAAGAGCAATTCAATACAAAATGTTGCCAAAGTTCCAAGGGAAAAAGGGAATCAATATATCATGTGAATCACATCACACTATATCAATACTATGTAGAATATAATTTATCTATAGTTATTCTCTCTATTATTTTTGTCAAGAGACATAAGGGTGTGATAGAGTGTTTTCTTTGATTTATATACATAATTGCACATGCACTAGGAGAACTACGAGTATTTTTCTCCCACTTGCAAGGGGCTATAGTGAAGTTCTTAGATTGGTTTGACAATGGTTGACCTCATGGGTTAGTCCAACTCCGTCACACACAAATTTATCTTTTTGTTATCTAATCATGTTCATGAAGTGATAGTGTAATTATATAGGGTTTCTATCTACTGTAGGTTACTACAGGAAGGTGTTGCACATTGGTGAACTTCTAGACATAAAATCTATGAACTTAGGTAAATTTCTAGGTCCTAGAGCATACTAATATATAAATGATTCTTAGGAAAGAAAACTAGTAATTGAAAATGCCTTTTAGGCCTTTTGTTTTGTCTCTTATACTTTTATTGACCTTACACACCCTACATCCCTGTCTGTAATTGGCTGATTTATCTTTTATGACCTTTAACACTAGCGCTCAGGTGTTCCTATCCCTCGTAGGAACTCTTGACCCTCTATATAATTTTATCACTCTTTTGAGTCTCTTTTAATTCTTGGGCATCTTTTACACTTTTGGGTTGTCCTTCCAGTTTTCAATTTCAAAATTCAAACAAGGGAATCATATATATAGATAGTTATAGCTCTCAAATAAGGGGCCAACCACTAGCATTATCTACTATCACCTAAGCTTGCATCCAAAGGAAAAAGAACACCAAAAATTATCCATCTAGCACATTCACTCAATGGACAAGGTCTGCATCGCTCTGCATACAAAACATAGGTGGGGAAGTCTATTCTATTCCATCTCGCACATTCTATATATTTTCTGCACTCTAGATCTAGTTCACTATCACTATGCAACTTGTATAAGGGCATCCTAGGGAATCATTACAAACACATTCTCACAGAACTACATGGATTCTGAAATGTATTGCAATGCTTAGTACTAAGGTTCACTCTTCGGGTGACCGTCGGGGTCAATCCAACTCCACATTCTACATCTTTTTTTGTTATATTTGATGCAGTTTATGGGTATGTATAAATAGGTATCTATTTTGTAGGTTATAAGTGAAAACAACGACATTGGGACAAATCCAGAGTGAAAAAAAGATCAATAGTGAAGCTCCTCCTACACAGAAAATATCAGAACCTGAGCATCTAGGCGGACACTAGTGCTCAAATCCAGTCATTAGCACTTAGGTGCTCTTTTTCTCCAGTGGAAGATTCTTTCTTGCATATTTTTAGGTCTTAGAACCTCTAGTGAGAATTGACGACACTTTCATGCTATTTCAGTTATTCACCTACCAAGATCATTTCCAGATTGTGCAAATTCAGCTAGTCATATCCTCTCTCTCTCTCTCTCTTGCTTATTGTTTCATATCATTGCATGCTTGTTTCTTGTCCATTTATCTTATATTATCATTTGTATATCATCACTTAAACTAGTTACTATGAAATTAATATTTAATTCAATTTAAATAAAATCATTTGGTGACCCCATTCATGACCAAACACTTAGATCCTTATTTTTCCTATTCTATCAGATCTTATTTCATGGCTCCTAAAAATTTTCAAATTTCCTTGCATGGATTACTTAAAATGCACCCACCTTGTAAATATGTACCCCAAAAATACCTAGACACTATATATATCCCTTTCAATATGCCACATGCATAAGTAAGTGTCATTTTAGATCATCTCTCTGACGACCCTAGCCCTCATGATACCACAACCAATCAGCCCATGTTTGAGTCAATTCAAGCTTTACACCATTTATTTAAAGATAAATTTCAAGCTAAGGAAACCATTATTACATCTCTCACAACTGAAATACAACATCTTAAGGATACTTCTCATTCCCATGCTAGTTCTACTTCTACATTTCATCCTAATCCTATGTCTACTACATGTGCTCATAAAAGTGAAGCCCAAGTCTTACCACTACAATCACCTCTCAAGTTTGATCTAAATGATAAATAATGTGATATTATTCCTTAGCTCCTAAATCACTAGTTGATCAACTTGCCAAGTACTCGTTACCACCCTCCTTATCGACTTGAAAAATACAAAGGTATCCCATTTTATAATTATCACAAGCTTAATGGACATCATAAAAATGATTACTATGCTTTAAAAGAAATAATCAAGAACCTTGAGAATTAGGGTTTTATTTCGTTTTCTACGTAACATTATGCTACATGCTCATCTCCAATTGCTAAATCCCATTGGGCTCCCAAATTTGATCCCTTTATGTCTGTTGTCACCCTCAAATTTCCCTTTAATTTCTAATTCTTAAATTGCAAAAATTTTGAGTTGGTACCCTTAAAGTATGCTTGAAAGAGGTATTTTGAAAATTAGAACTTTCCAAGGACTTTCAGACTCATGAAAATCACTTCATCAGATGGGAAATTTCTTCCCCTTTCTAAAAAGGTAAATTCCTCCTAACTCCTTGTACTTTTTATGTTATTGCTTGACGGGCCTAAGTTGGAAAATTTTCCCTTTGGCGGACTGGTAGAGCTGCGGGGGTATTTGTGCACATTACTCTTTTGACAAAAGGATAAGTTGGTGAAGTTTGACCCGTAAGCCCATGGGGAGAATTGAAACAAAAAACCCCTAAGGACCACAATCATTCAAAGGCCGCCACGTGTCCAAAGAGTCGATGCAGAGCAGCGGGCCGATGGAGGTAAATGAGTTTTTGTGCCTTTTTTCCAAAAAGGTCAAAATGATACAATGAGATCCGCGCACCTATTTCTAATCAGATTGTGCCACGTGTCTAGATCAAGTCGGATATATGGGCCGGTGGGGGTAAATGAGATTTTGTGACTTTTTACAGAAAAGGTCAAAATGCTCAAAATTGAATGGTGATCCTATTTCCAATCATAGCCCGCCATGTGTCCAATTCAAGGCGAGGTTGCAGAGAAATTTGTTCCAAAGTGCCAAAACACAAAAAATTCACGAAAATGAAAGGGGATTTTCCCACACCCACTCCAATCTTCTCCTTCCACGTGGACGGTCTGATTTGAACATTTTAACAGCAAATCGATGGTTCATATCAAAACTGGCAAATAAAATGAAATGTCTATGTATTCACGTAAATTGGTTTTCTGCCATGGTTTTTCTTCACTATTGGATGATTTTTGGAGGGCGCGAAGGATGAAATCTGTTTGCAAACCATTTTGCTCGCCTGGAGGAAGTTATAACCAATTTTCACGAGCTATTTGATGGGTTCTAGAATCCATTGTCAGGGTTGGAATTTTGATATGTCGGGACAGTAATTTTGAACCAAAAAGAATCAATGGAAGATCTTCTCTTTTATTCCTCTATTTATATTTCTTCCTTTTCTCTGGTTTGAGAATCATTTAATCTCTAATATGTGAAGAAAATTTGTGTTCTTATGAATGTAATTTTGAAGAACTTTGTGTCTGGGATTGTATCTGGTAAAAATGTGAATGGTTCTTCTCTGTATTCCATTTGTCCAATGCAAATAATGGTTTTCTCTGCAATCTCTTTTCCCTAAAAGTATTGTCTTCTTATCTCTCCATCCTCTCTTTCATTCCTCTATCCTCTTGTGCTGATAATTTTCCTTCTAGAAAATGCATTTCCAAGATATCATAAGACCACAAATTGATGAAAGTTATACATTTGTATATATCTTTATCCTTTGCTTTCAATAAGGGAACCTATCCCATCAAAGAGGATGGACTTGTTTGTCCTATGACTATGGTTTCATCCCAAGTGCAAATTCGAAACCCAATAGTTTTTGGTGACTCTACTAGGGAATGCTTTCAATAGATTCCTTTCTAAGAAGAACAAAAATTTGATCATTCCATTGATTTGGCATCTTTGAGATACACACATGGTAGAAGAGCTCTTGGAGTTGAATATTCTCAGTTTCAACTCTTGGAGTGGTAGGGTTTCCCTCTTCCTTCAATAGGGAGAAATAGAAGAGATTGTTATATAAGCACACCCCCTATTGAATACATAACCCTTGGGAGTGGAATCCATCAAGGGAAACTCAGCCCTAATCTCTGTGCGTTGATTCTTGCTAGAGTTTCAATTCCTCTTCAAGCAGTTTTTCCAAGGATGGGAATTCCATTACCTTGGGGCCACCGATTTGGTCCCTTGGCTCTTCCACAACCTTTGCATGAGTTACCTAGGGGTAACAGAAATAATTTTCCCTAATTCAGGGGTGATGGGAAAGTGCACCCTGCTAAACACATTGCAGCCTTCATTGTTGCATGTGAAGTCCTCTGTGTGAAACATGAAAATGTCTATGTTAGGTTGTTTGTGGAGACCTTACAAGACAATGCAGTAGATTGGTTTTACCATCTTCCTGCTGGAGAAATTACCAATTGGACCACGATGAGAAAAAGATTTTAGAACCATTTCAAACCTGCAGAAGATGTGCATGCTCTGTTTGCCCAAATTTCTCAAATAAAAAAGGAATCATAAGAGCCCATGAGGGAATTTGTAGCTAAATTAAATAAAATAATCAACAAGATCCCACAAGATACAAGACCCGTTGATCAGATCCAAAAATGTTTCTTTTTGAATGCACAAATAACTAAAGTAAGCTATGCTCTAAGGAGAGCCAATCTAGCAACTTTGGATGAGGATCAGAGGCTAGCAGTCAGCATGGAAGATGACTTGATCATGTGAGGTAAACTAAAAATAGAATCCAAGAAATCCAAGATATCATCTTCTTCCTCTTCTCCTGGAGGTAGTTCGGATCAGTTGATACAAAAGCTGGCCAATGACCTCATTGCAATAAAAAACAATTAGATCAGCATGCTCCATACCGAGATGTTCTAAGGAATAATTTTCAGCCTAGGAACAAACTACCTTCTTCTCAAACCAGGTTGGCAATTGAAGGTCCACCTCTCAAAGTGACCGTCAACGCAACATGTGAAGTCCTTGAACCTGATGATGAAGAAGAGAATGAATTGTATGATGATCAAGAAGAAGATGTTGATGAATATTTGGAGCATCCTGGTGATTCTAGAGTCAACTTCCTCACCACTGAAGGTGTTGATGATGAGGATGATTATAATGATATAATGGCTAACATGAACAGCGAGTCATATGTTGTCATGAATCGAGAAGAGAACAGCAAAAAGGAGAAAGTTTTTCAGCCTGTAAAGAAACCAAAGGAGTCTTCCAATACCATTCCAGTGCTTGCAAAGAGAGGTTCTCCTATCCCCACCACCTCCACACAAAAGGTAAGATCTGTTGGTTTTTCTCCCTCTAATTCTACTTCTAAAAATTCTGTTGTGTCAAATGATAAATCTTATAGGGCTAAGGTATCTTCCATTTATTGTAATGATACCCCATTCACATCTAGATCCTTTGATATTATTGATCACATAAAGAGAACTAAGGTTCAAATTTCTGAGGTTGAGTTTTATCAAACTCATCCCAAAGCCTTTGCCAAAATGGTTGATTTTGTTAACTCCAAATCTAAAATCCCATCCCATGTTTCCAAAGGTCTTTTACCAACTCCTTCTTCCTCTTCCAAACCAAATCTTGTAGTTTTTGGCACATCACCGAATGAGAAAATCAGACCTTTCTATGTGACTCTCCTTATAGCAAGCCACAAGATTAGTAATTGTGTTATTGATTCTGGAGCATCTGACAATGTAATGCCTACTAAAGTAGCTCATGCCTTGGGCCTCACTCTTACTAGCACATATGGTTCTTGTTATTCTATGGAGAGTAGGGAAGTGCCTTTGGTTGGGATAATCAAGGATGAACAAGTAGCTTTTGTTGCTTGGCTAGAGAAAAAGGTTTTGGCAACCATCTTAGTTGTTGACATTCCTCCTTCCTATAACATGCTATTAAGTAGGAACTTTTGTAAGGATGTTGGAGGGGAAATCAAAATGGATTGGTCACATGCACTCATTCCAGTTAATGGTAAGATGAAGAAGTTGATGCCTGAGAAGCAAGCTGAGTATATTGTGCAAAAAATAGATGATCCAAAAGCAAAAAATTTGTATGAATACATTGTGCATGGGAACTATATGATTATGTCACTGGATGGAGTATTGTTTGATCCTAATGATTTTTGGACATTGGAGTTTGATGATAGTTGTTCCTCAGCTGACTCTAGAGCTGGTATAGTGTTGATCTCTCCCTAGGGTAAGATTAACCCTTTTTCTTTCAAGTTTCAGTTTGAGAATACCAATAATACTACCTAATATGAAGCCCTCATTCTTGGGTTGAGTATGGTGAAGGATATGGGAGTTAAGAACCTTTTTGCTTGTGGTGATGCTGAGATTATTGTAAAGTAGGTCCGAGACCTTTATCAAGTAAAAAATAGAAGATTGAAGCACTATAGGAATATAGTTTGGGATTCTATTGAATTTCTCCACTGTAGTAGTACCAAGAGGAGAAAATACTAGGGCTGATTCCCTGGTAGTCTCTGGATCTTTTTCAATTCCTCATCCTGACTTCTCTTAGGAAAAATTCTCCATTGAAATGATTCATAGGCCTAGCGTTCCTGAAAATGCCAACAATTGGTAGGTCTTCAATGATGAACATCATCTACTCTCTTTCTTGGAGTTGAGAGATAACTTTGATTAATTGTATTTGGAAGGAAGTGATAACTTGCCCAGAGAATGCGTGTCTTCAAATGAAGAAAGTGTCAAAGAAGTGATGGATCATGATGGATGTATCAGACTGAAGGGAAAAGAAATTCCTAAGAGTTTGGTGAGTTTAGAGGATCTTTTTGATAAACATGATAGGTATGTCGAATCTAAATTTTCCCAAGGAAATCAACAATCTGCTGAAATTGAAAAAATAAATATAGGAAGTATAGATGAACCTAAAATGGTAAACATCGGGAAATGCTGCACTCAAGAAGAAAGAGAGAAGGTGATAAATCTTTTGAAGAGGTATGTTGATGTGCTTGCTTATTCCTATGAAGATCTCAAAGCTTTCAAACCAAAAGAAATGCAACATTCCATCCCTCTTAAGCCTGGAATCAAACCTTTCAAATAAAAGCAAAGGCAATATAATCCAAAGATTGCTGAAACTATCTTTCAAGAAATACAAAAACTTTTAAAGGCTTGGATCATCTTTCCCATCCATCATTCCACTTGGATTGCTAACATAGTGCCTGTCAGAAAGAAAAACGGTGAGATTAGAATCTGTGCTGACTTTAGAAATCTAAATCAGGCTTCCTTGAAAGATAATTATCCTCTTCCCATGATGGACCAAGTTCTACAAGCTGTCACAAGCTCGAAGATGTTATCAATGTTGGACGGATTCTCAGGGTATAACCAAGTAGAGGTAAACACTACAGATCAGCATAAGACTGCCTTTACCATGCCTTGGGGCATTTTTTCCTAGAATAGGATGCCATTTGGACTCATTAATGCTGGTGCTACTTTTCAGAGAGCTATGGATTTGGCTTTTGGTAGTTTGAAAGGGAAATGCATCATGGTATACTTGGATGATTTGGTTGTCTTTTCAAAAATCAGAGCAGATCATGTTCAACACCTTGAAAAAGTCCTACAAAAATGTAGAGATCAAAAATTTTCTTTGAATCCTAAGAAGTTTGTGTTTTGTGTAACTGAAGGTAAGTTGTTGGGACACATTGACTCAAAATATGGAATCAAAATTGATCCAGAAATAATTCAGGCCATGCAGTAGATTCCTCTTCCCATGAGTAAGAAAGGTGTTCATTCCTTTTTTGGTAAGATTAATTTCTTGAGGAGATTCATTCCTGATTTTACCGAACTTACTATGAGCATTGCTCATATGATGAAAGGGAAGTATACTTTTGGCTGGTCGTCTGAAGGAAAGCTTGCTTTTGAAGATATCAAAAAAGCTATTGCAAATACTCCCACTTTGGCGTGTCCAGACTTCAGCAGAGATTTTATTATATATTGCTATGCCACTAAAAACACTTTGGCCGCTGTTTTAACTCAAAATAATGCTGAAGATCACGAATTTCCCATAACATTCATGAGCTACATTTTGAAATCCCACAAATTGAAATACGCCATGATGGAGAAACACGCTTTTTCTGTTGTAAAAGTTGTTAAACAATTCAGATTTTATATTCTAAATTCTCATGTTGTTGTGTTTGTGCCTGATACAAGTGTCAAATCGATTCTCACACAACAAGAATTTGGAACTAAGAGAGGTAATTGGGTGGAAAAAGTGCAAGAATATGATTTGGATATCAAGCCAACCAATCTGGTTCATGGTAAGGGCTTGTGTGAGCTCATTGCTGAAGGTGCTGATGAAACATTGTCCAAAGATGAAGTGGATTTTCCTGTGGTTTTGTTTCTCAGCTCAATAGATGTATGGTATGCTGATATTGCTCATTTTCTGATCTATGGTGAATGCCCATATCACTTGACTGCAAAATAAAAAAGATCCATAAAACTTTAGATCTGCACAGTATGTTCTTTGGGAAAATGCTCTTTTCAAATGAGGTGTAGATGGAAGGTTTTTAAAATGTGTAGATAAAGAGCAACAAAAGAAATTATTTTCTGCTTTTCATGATCAAGCTTATGGGGGGCATTTCTCCTCTACTATAACAGCACAAAATCCTTTGTGCTGGCTATTATTGGCCGACTCTATTCCAAGATACATCAATGTGGGTGAGTAAATGTGAAGCATGCCAAACGTTTGTTGGAAGACCAAGGTTGGCTATTTTTCCTCTCAAGCCAGTGGTGATCAAGGAGCCCTTTCAACAATGGGGTTTGGATTTAATCGAAACTCTCAATCCATCTTCAAGTGCTGGACATACTCATGTGTTGACTGCCACATATTATTTCACCAAGTGGGTGGAAGCCATCCTAGTCAAGAGTACTACTTCTGAAGTAGTATGCAACTTCATAAAGGAAAACATCTTGATAAGATTTGGAATTCCAAACAAAGTTGTGACTGATAATGCTTCTAACTTCTCCTCTACTGAGATAATGGATTTTTGTTATGGATATGGAATATCTCTTGCTCACTCTTCTGATTATTATCCTCAAGGGAATGGACAAGCTAAATCAACAAACAATAATTTGGTGACCATTGTCAGGAAACTTGTGAATGATTATCAAAGAAATTGGCATAAGAAATTATATGATGCACTTTGGTTTGATAGGATTACACCTAAGAGAGCCATTGGAATGTCTCCTTTCCAAGTAGTGTATGGTGTGGAAGCTCAACTGCTAGTGATGGTGGAGTTACCAGCTTTGCATTTGATGAAAACTATTGAAGATTCAAGCTTCAACAGTGCTCTAGACAAGAGAATCATGTATCTCCAAAAGTTGAATGAAGATAGATTACAGGTGGTTGATAGAATAGCAGCCCATCAGTTGAAAGTGAAGGATTTGTTTGACAAGAAAGCCAAATCTAGAGTTTTCTAGGTGGGGGACACAGTGTTGCTATGGGATAAGAGACATGAGCCTTGAGGAAGCCATGGTAAGTTTGACTCACTTTGGATTGGCCCCTTCAGAATCAGACATTTTGCTAGTGAGAACTCTTTTTATTTGAGTTATATGGAAGAATCTTCTCTCCCACTCCCTTATAGTGGGTAGTACTTAAAGTTTTTCAGGTCCTAGGTGATTAGGGAGTCCCTCTGTAAATTGTGTATTTTCTTTGTTTTTGGCTTTTTTTTTTCCTTTTTTTTCCTTTTTTTGTGGGGTGTTTGTTTTGGGCCCTCTTTTTTGGTTTGTTTCCTTTCCTTCCTTGTGTGTGTTGTCTTGTATTGGTTGTACCTCTTGACTCTATCACCCAATGGATAAGGCACTAGTCTTCATTTCCCAGAGTTGTTCTATTGTTCTTGATCTTTCCTTATGCCTTTGTTTCAAGCTAAGTCATCCCCAAAAAGAGCCAATTGTTGTCACTCTCAAATTTCCCTTTAATTTCTAAGTCTGAGATTGCAAATTTTTTGAGTTGGTACCCTTAAAGTATGCTTGAAAGAGGTATTTTGAAAATTGGAACTTTCCAATGACTTTCAAACTCATGAAAATCACTTCATCAGATGGGAAATTTCTTCCCTTTTCTAAAAAGGTAAAGAAGTCCTCCTAACTCCTTGTACTTTTTAAGTTATGGCCCGGTGGGCCTAAGTTGGAAATTTTTCCCTTTGGCGGAATGGCGGAGCTGCGGGGGTATTTGTGCACATTGCTCTTTTGAAAAAAGGATAAGTTGGTGAATTTTGACCCGCGAGCCCATGGGGAGAATTGAAATAGAATTACCCTAAGGACCGTAATCATTCAAAGGCCGCCATGTGTCCAAAGAGTCGATGCGGAGCAGCGGGCCGACATAGGTAAATGAGTTTTTGTGCCTTTTTTCCGAAAAGGTCAAAATGATACAATGAGAACCACGCACCCGTTTCCAACCAGATTGCGCCACATGTCTAGATCAAGTTAGAGCTACGGGCCAATGGGGGTAAATGATATTTTGTGACTTTTTGCAGAAAAGGTCAAAATGCTCAGAATTGAATGGCGATCATATTTCCAATCATAGCCCGCCACATGTCCAAGTCAAAAAGTCAAGGTGAGGCTGCGGGGAAATTTGTTCTAAAGTGCCAAAACACAAAAAATCATGAAAATGAAAAGGGATTCTCCCATGCCCAATCCAATCTTCTCCTTCCACGTGGATGGTCCGATTTGAATGTTTTAACAACAAATCGACGGTTCATATCAAAACTGGAAAATAAAATGAAATGTCTGTGTATTCACGTAAATTAGTTTTTCACCATGGTTTTTCTTCATGATTGGATGATTTTTAAAGGACATGAAGGATGAAATTTGTTTGCAAGCCATTTTTCTCACCTGGAGGAAGTGATAAACACTCTTCACGAGCTATTTGATGGGTTCTGGAAGCCATTGTCAGGGTTGGAATTTTGATATGTCAGGATTGTAATTTTTAACCAAAAATAATCAATGCAATATCTTCTCTTTTATTCCTTTGTTTCTCTTTCTTCCTCTACTCTGGTTTGAGAATCATTTAATCTCTAATATGCGAAGAAACTTTGTGTCTGTGGGATTGTATCTGGTAAAAACATGAATGGTTCTCCTCTGCAATCTGTTTTCCCTGAAAGTATTGTCTTCTTCTCTCTCCATCCTCTCCTTCATTCCTCTATCCTCTTGTGATAATAATTTTCCTTCTAGAAAACACATTTCCAAGATATCAGAAGACCAAAAATTGATGAAAGTTGTGCATTTGTATATATTTTTATCCTTTGCTTTCAATAAGGGAACCTCTCCCATCAAAGAGGAGGGAATTTTTTGTCCCTTGACTGTGGTTTCATCCCAAGTGCAAATTTGAAACCCAACAATGTCTAGTGAGCATCATGCCATAATCACTAGTGTTCCTCCTCTAATAAATCAAGATCTACCTATCATTTTCTCACTCTTTTGGGTATCTTTTAATTCTTGGGCATCTTTTACACTTTTGGGTCGTCTTTCTAGTTTTCAATTATGAAATTTAAACAAGGAAATCATATATTATATATATATATATATATATATATATATAGCTCTCAAATAAGGGGCCAAGACCTAAAATTATCTACTATCACCTATGCTTACATCTAAAGGCACAAGAACATCAAAAAGCATCCATATAGAATATTGATTTAAGGGAAAAGGGTTGCATCAATTTACATACACAATATAGGAGGGGAAGTCTATTATATTCCATCTCACACATTCTATATATTTTCTACTTTCTAGATCTAGCCCTCTATCACTATGCAACTTATACAAGGGAATCCTAGGGAATCATTACACACATTCACACATAACTACATGGAGTCTGAAATGTAGTAAAATGATCAGTACTAAGTTTCACTCTTCGGGTGACCGTCCGGGTTAGTCTGACACCATATTTTGTATATTTTTTGTTAGATTTGATGTAGTTTATGGGTATGTACAACTAGGTATCTATTTTTTAGGTTACATTAGCGAAACAACAACATTGGGACAAATCTAGAGAGACAAACATAGATCAACATCAAATCTCGTCCTACACAGAAAATATACGAACTTGAGCATCTAGGTGGAAATTAGCACCCAGATCTAGTCACTAGTGCCTAGAAAATCCTATCCTCCTATGGGTGCTTTTGTCCTACACATTTTTGGGTCTCATAACCTCCAGTGAGCCTTGATGACACTGCTTCCAGTCCTTTTTAGCTATTCACCTGCCTAGATCATCTCCAGATTGTGTGAAATTAACTAAGTCATCTCCTCCCTCCCTCTTACTTCGTGTTTTATATAATTGCATGCTTGTTTCCTTGTCCATTTATTGTATATTATCATTTGTATATGATCGGTTACAGTAGTTACTCTGAAATTAAGATTTAATTCAATTAAAAGTAAATAAGAACCATAACATCAAATAAAAAAGCATATTTCAAGGCTAGCAATGATCATAAAAAGTTGTAGAACCCCAAACATACTCCCATATGATATTGTACAACTGAGGAATAAATTATATTATTCCCTACCAGATCATGTATGATTTTATATCAATCCAATTTCTAGTCACTTTTCCCAAGACACTGTACTTCTTAATCTTTTATATCCTGCACATCTAGTATGCACACCCATAATAACTTGGTACCTCTCAGTTTAGCTAGTTACTCTTCCATCTTTATTTTAATAAATTTTTTATACCGTTTTGATTTCACACATTTTATTAAAATCTATATTCTATTTTACACATTAATGGTTACTAATTAATTCAGAATATATAACCCATGTAACTTTACGCCTTCTAATAAATAAGGAAACTAATCCATATGAAACCTTTATTTATTTATTTAAGGTGTATAAAAGAACCATTAGGTTGAGATAGAACGGTTATACTTTATATTCATGAAGGATTTATATTCAAAAGAAATAAATTGTGTACACTAGGGAAAATTTTAGTGGCGAATATTCATAATATGGCGAATATTCCATTTTTGAAAATTTTGAAAAGGTAAATTTTTTGGCGCGGGTCAGTGACCTGTTCGCCTAAAAATGACACTTTAATTTTTTTGTAGGGGTCGGCTTCACCTACCCTTGAAAAATATCCCCTATATAAACCTAGATTATTTGTCAGGTAGAACACTTCTACTTCACATTTTTCAACAATATGATATATCCTATATTATAGATGCGCGACAAGGGGGTAAGTTATTGACGCGCGACAAGGAGGGTTTGTAGACGCGCGACAATGGGGTTATTTGTTGACGTGCGACACTGACGGATAGTTGACGTGTGACAAGGAGATACTGCAGATATTGATGCATATTAGACGCATGACAAAGAGTTTGTTGACGAGCGACATGGAGATTTTTTCGATGCGTAAGCAGAGGGCAGAGGCTGTAGACGCGCGACAGGATATTTGTTGTCGCGCGTCAAATAACCCTCATTGACGCGCATCAACAGACCTCATTGACGCGCATCAACAGACCTCATTGACGCGCGACAAAGAGGTATGTTGACGCGCGTTAATGAGGGTTATTTGTTGATGCGCGACACTGACGGATAGTTGACGAGCGCGACAAGGAGGTACAATAGATATTGACGCATAGCAGACGCCACGACAAAGAGTTTGTTGACGCGTGACACAGAGATTTTTTTGATGAGAAAGTAGAGGTCGGAGGCTGCAGACGCGTGACAGGATATTTTTCTGTCGCGCATCAAAAAAATGTATTGACGCGCGTCAATACATTTTTTTGACGTGCGACAAGAAAAATATCCCATCGCACGTCTGCAACCTTCTGTCGCACCACTTGACAATCAGGCAAAAAAAATTTATACAAACCCCCCAAAATTTGCCTTCCCACGAAACCGGTTCCAGGGATATTCGCCAGGTATTCTCCACCTTCCATTTCCAAGAGGTCTCTTAAAATGAACCCCTGGTGTACACCAAGAGGCTCATTATACGAAAACTCGATGAAGTAAATAGTGGCATGTTGGAATGTCATTTTGCTATGAATTTTGCACCATGATTGAATTATGTTATTGAAAGCCTAAAACAATAAATAGGATGTAAGGGTTTTTTACAAGAAAGTATTATGATCTAATTAATTAACAATTAACGATACATAATTTTAATAATGCATTAATACTTACATCAATTATCCATGATAAATAAGACAATTCAAATACATGAGAGTAGATAAAGGATTACACGTACATGTTAAAACATTAGATATTTAGATGTGTGGAAAATTTTAAAAGGTAGATTGAAAATTGTAGATACTTTATTATCAATATTAGAACTCAAAACTAAGTTAGTACAAGACCATACAACTTATGTATGACCCAAACCTAAAACTATATCTGACTAGAGATATATGGTTGTGGACCCTTTTGTAGTAAGGATATGTAACTTCTTATGTGTTTCACTTGTCTATAAATGTACATCATTGTATTTATCTCTTGTTAGCACAACCTCGTGATGACCTGTAATCATCCACAACAAAGTAGAAACCCTAAACACTTGTAATATCCGTCATCAAAGAATTATATAACCGAAAGGAGAAATCATGTGCATGGTGAGGTTGTACTACCCTTGTAATTTTAACCTTATGAACCAATCCAAGTGTTACACTACATGCCCTTGTATACATTATAGTAGTAGTTTGGTGTAGTGCATTTTAGTTGCGTAACCTAACCCTTTGTCCCTTAAAACCCTTTGAAAATTGTGAAAGTGGATTTTATCTTACTAAGACATAGC
>CM034152.1:643037124-643325807 GCA_019776745.2 Taxus chinensis | reverse complement strand
GTGGAGGGACGATTCCGTTGCAGGTGACAGTTGTTCCTTTCCTTCTCCACAGGAGAGCCCCGTCAGGTCGGCAGCCGGCATCCGCGGCGGGTGCTGTCCCCAGCGCCCCAGCTTTGGAGGCCTGGTTGATCTTAGTAGTTACCCTTTTTTCCCCTTTTATGTTTCTATTTAGGCTCTCTTATTCTATGTTGTCTCTTTTAGGCCTCTTTGCTTTTGGTTTCTGAGTCATTTTTCTCCTTTGTTTCAGAGACTGTTTGACGAGTGGTGGGATTTGATCCGTAGGTATGTACCGAGTCCCCTGATGATCCCCATGGGATAGGACCCCGCAGAGCTATCCTTAGATGCCCGGAGCCCGCAGCAGCCAGTAAGGCATACCGATGGTCTTCGCTCCTCGGTTGCAATGCCAGGATGTGTCGACCCTCCGCCAGAGTTGCGGCTACAGGATGGCTTGAGCGCCGCCTGAAGGAGCCATTCTCGGGTGAGAGCCACGCTACCCCTCAGACCCCTGACCCCGTACATTAGGATTCGGCGCAGCTGAAGTCCGAGGTGTGGGCGTGCACCTTCGGAGGGGTCCGCGATAGAGGTGGAAAAAAAGAAAGAGAGGGCCTCTCTTGGCCCTCGTGTACTTTGTATTATAATATTCTTTGTATATTAGCGTGCTCTTTGAGCGTTTTTGGGACCATGCGTAGAGCATCGATGGCATGTGTTCTAAACACTGATTATTTATATATATGCTTCGTTTTTGGAGGATCAAAAGCTTAGCAACTCATGTTTTCCTTTCTATTTCCGTTTTCCTTGTGTAATACTTATGATGTAAGTTTTTATATGCTTTTTAAATGTATGAATGGAGAACAGAGATGCAAATTTTTCTTCTTTTTGTGTTTCAATAATCTGATACTGATATTGTAGGTATATTTTGATTTTGAATCTTAGCTTCTGTACGATTTGGATACCTCATTTTGTTTTTGCAGAGTGATGATAAAACAGTACGATGAAACAGATTAATTTTTGCCCCTTCCTCTCCCCACGAAACTAGTAAGATGGCGAGGGCCTCATCACTAGAGTTACAAGAAGGGCCGGCAGTTTTATGAAATGTGGTGAACGATAGTGAAAAGACAACAAAGCTTTTGGCCGGAACCAATTGGAAACTACAAGCTTATTCTTTCTACCTTCGACCCGAATTACTTCATAGTTTAGAATGGCACTTGCTTTGCAGTTTAAAATTTCCGATTTAGACCCTGATATGGCCACATTAAGTAGACAAGATCTGGTTTTTTAGGATTTAATTCTTTTGGAATGTGAACATCTAATTCCTTTGTTTTGACGCAAGTTTCAGCTTTGAATTGTTTGTTATGACTTTTAAACGTTTGCTTGTCAATAGGACCCCCTGTACTTTGCCCCATGCTACTAGAAGAATCGTGGGTTTCTCACCGTGGGCAAGGATCGAGGCGAGTAAGGGCATTTCCATCCATCTTTCCCACCACCCCTACGTCACTAGTAAGAGACGCAAAAAGCTCATCACCGAAGTTTGGTGGGGCAAGGAAATGTGTAAAATTAAAATTTTCTGTTTATCACTTTTTGACCTTGTTTTTCTTAGATAAAATGTCAGTTATGTGCTTATTTCCTAAAAGATATATATTGGGATGAGATGTGACACCATGAAGCTTCTAAACAGACTCATATGCAAGACACCATCCTAAAAGAAATCAAGTGCGAAAACTTTGCAGATCTTGGTATCGTTACCGTTAAGACTTTTGTCATGTTTTGATTTTATTTGATAAAAGATGCTGAGATTATTCGAGATACAAAAGATGGAGAGTCTATTAAAGAGCTTTATGCCAACACATCATGAGTTTGTATGAATTGCTTTGAGAATAGATTCCTCGATCACAATTTCTGTAAGAAACAAGTGGACAAAATGATCTTAATCTATATGAAGAGTAATTTAGATAATTATACAAGTAGTGCTAGTTGTTTATGCGTAGAATCACTGAGGTGCAGGGAATTGACTGTTTCGCCAAATTCCTCACCTTCTAGCGTACATAAGAGGTAAGCAACCATTCCGTAGTCCTTCATGACTTGGGTATGGCCCAACCATTTGGGCCGGAATTTCCTTCCTTCGCCGGTCTTCTTGTCGATTACGGCTTCTAGTCTTAGAACTAGATCACCTTCGTATATGTCGTGTTCATAGCCCTTCTTGTTATACTGCCGGCACATTCTTTCAGCATAAGCTCTATGCGCTGTTCCAACATCTAACCTAGTTTCATCTAGGCTTGCTAGTTGGGAAAGACGTGCTTCTCTGTAGCATCTTCATCCAGAATCCCCTTTGTAGTGAAATGCGGAGACTGGGGTATTTCGACCTCAGCGGGAAGAACTTGCTTTCTTGCCCCAAATACTACGAGAAAGAGAGTTGCCCGTTGGTGTTCTTATTGAGTTCGGTGGGCCCACACGGCCGGAATTAACTTCAAATGCTAATCCTTCGTTTGTTTTCTTTACGTTTTAAGGAGAATGGCTTCATGTCTTGTTTGTTGCTTCCATCTTTGTGCCGTTGGCTTGGGGATAATACAAGGAAGCCTGTATGATGGCTTATCTTAAATTGTTGCATAGTTCGCGAACTTCTTCATTTTAAAAGAAGTTCCATTATCGAGATATGATTTTTGCGGGATACCGTACCTGCAAATATTTGTTCAAAATGCTTGTCGATCACTACGAACCAGGTACAGTGTAAAGAGGCATGGCCTCCACCCCACTTGGTAAATATTCATGGCCGTGATATAAAATTATGGCCATCTGTGGATGAGGAGAGAATTTCCCAGTAAGTCTAGACCCCATGTAGAAAAGGTGGCCGTGGAGTATGCAATTGGTTGTAGAGCTTGTGCTGGCATGTGGATCTCATGGGAGAATTCTTGGCACTTACGACACCTGCGTACAAACTCTATCGCGTCATGTTCTAGAGTGGGCCAGAAATGCCCATTCGGTGTATTTTTTCGAGCAGTGGCGTGGCCACCGAAGTGGCCATCCACATATTCCGCTGTGAGTGATTTCATGGAGAGATCAAATCTTCTTGGATTCTTCCAGTGTCGATGCATCTTAGGAGCATTCCATCGAACGCCTTTCGATAGAGAACTTGCTCTATAATGACGTATTTAGCTACGATTATGCGTAACCGCTTTCTTTGTTGCAGTGTAACTCCTTCTGGGTACGTATGGTCCATGATATAATTAATGATATCAGTGTACCAAAGACACTCAGAGATGGAGGGTCGGGCTTCGATGTAATATACACACTCATCTGGAAAGTCCAAATCTACTAAATCACCTCCGTCTAATGGGTTGTCAGCTAACCAATCCGCGATGATTTGTCCCTTAACCGACTTCTGATTTATAAACGTTAATTCGAATTCTCCCATTAAGGTTATAAAACGTCCAGCCTTTTAGACATGACACCCTTGTGTGAGGAAAGTCCGTAAATGGTTCGTTTTTTTACCATTGACCTTCGTTTCTTGTTGATTCAGCATATAATGTCTTTAGGCGTTTTAGTAGCAAAGACTATGGCAAGGCATTCTCGTTCTGCCTGTGTATAGCGTGTTTTCATAGTCGAGCAGCGTCTCGGCTGATGAAATAAATCACGCGTTCTCTCTTGTTATCGTCTTCTTGGGCCAACATACAGGCCAGCGAGACATTGGTAGCTCGTGAATATAGAATTAACGGGTGATCTAGCTTAGGTGGCATTAGCGTAGGTGGTGATAAAAGGAAGCACTTAACTGCTTCGAAGGCTTCATCACAGTCTTTGGTCCAATCAATGCTATAGTCTTTCTTGAGTAAATTGTTGATTGGATGAACGGCGAAGCTTAAGTCCGGGATGAATCTTTGGATTACACCCAGTTTTCTGAGAAATGATCTGATTCCTGATTCATTTGAAGGTGGAACCATTTCAAGGACAGTCTGAATTTTGGTTGGGTCAACATCTATCCCTCGTGACGAGATGATATAACCTAGGAGCTTCCCTCCCGTTACACCAAAGACGCATTTCTCTGGGTTTAGTGTGACTCTGTATTCTATTAGACGTGAAAGAATGACACAGAGTACTTCGGGATGGTCACAACGCTTCTTGGATTTAGCCAATAAGTCATCTACGTAAGATTCCACGATTTTATGAATTAGATCGTGAAATATGTATGTCATGGCCCGCTAGTACGTAGCACCGGTGTTCTTGAGACCGAATGGCATAACAACGTAGCAATAGGTTCCCCAAGGAGTTATAAACGTGGTTTTAGCTTGATCTTGCTCAGATATTCTTATTTGATTGTATCCTGAGAATCCATCAATGAGAGACAAAAGTTCAAAACCAGCTGTTGCATCAACAATAACATCTATGGATGGTAATGGGAAGTCGTCCTTAGGACATGCTTTGTTGATATCTCGAAAATCTATGCAGATGCGTATCTTTCCATTCTTCTTGAGAACGGGAATGATGTTAGATACCCATTGGGAGTAGTCGACTGGCTTGATGAATCCTACCTGAAGGAGTTTTATTACCTCCTCCTTTACCATGAGAGCTACCTTGGGCTTCATGGGTCTTGATTTTTGTTTAATTGGCTTTGCATCTGATTTAGTGACGAGGTTGTGCACCGCAATGTGGGGTGTGACTCCTGTCATCTCCTTATAATTAAATGCAAATGCCTTCTGATGTTCTTTGAGGATCTGAGTATGTATTTCCACTTCTTCTGGGGTTAACGAAGAACCTAGTTTCAATATTCTCGGTTCATCTTCTGTCCCGATGTTGACATCGATTGTTTCTTCGATCAAAGAGGCGTTACCCTCTTCGAACTCAGGTGGCACTGGAGGTAAATCCAAATCATCCCCATTTTCTACTGCGTATATGCTAGGTTCCATTTGTGAGGGAGGATCCGTTACGAGATTTCTGAAGTAGGAAGACGAACGTGGAATTAAGGATAAATCTAGCATATGATAGGAGAGATGTAGTGCTGCATAGGTGTTTAAATAATCCAAAGTGGCGGCATCACTATCAATACGGTCTAGGATGGTAGATTCACTTCCGCTTGAAAGAGGATTTGTCATTATTTTTATCAATGGTTCATCACGAATGGACACCGTGAACTGGGTATCTTCTAACTCATTGCTTGGAGTAAAACGTGATGCTGAAGTTGCTATTGAATCGGCGAGAAGATTTTTCTCTCACGGGATTACTTCAATGGATATGAAGTTAAATGCCTTGCTTAAATTTAATACAGCTTCTTTGTAAAGCTGCAAGTGTTCGGCTTTAGTTTCATATACTTCAGAAACTTGATTTGCCACTAATTGCGAGTCTCCTAAGACTCTGATGTTATCAATACCAATTCTTTTGGCTAGGGTGAGGCCAAGGAGGAGGGCTTCGTACTCAGCGCCGTTGTTTGTGCATTCAAAGTTTAACTTAAAGGTGAATGGGAGGACTTTCTCCTCGGGCGAAGTAAGAATTATACCTGCCCCCGCTCCATAACGACATTTAGCTCCATCGAAATGGAGAGTCCAATACTTAGTTGGGAGTATAGATGTTGGGGCATCTGCTGCGTTTGCGCACTCTACTTCTACCATACAGAGGTCCTCTGCTGGAAGGGAACCAACACCTAGGGAATATCCTATGCCTACTGAATCAAATGGTAAGAACATTGGTGAATCTTGTTCTATTAACTCAACGATTTTCGCAGTAGTCCCTAATGATACTGTTTCTTTAGTTTTATCTTTGGGGGTTGGGATTGTTTTGGCTATGCTGATAGTTTCAAGATCCGTCGTAGGTACCAACTTTTCCTCTGGTTTTGGGTCAGTGGGTTTATTAAGTTGGTTTGTTGGAAGTTCAAATTCTGAGTGCACACCTGGTCTTTTCTTTAAATCATCTAGGTGCAAATCGAAAGGTTTTGGATCACCTTTGGCTACAAACACCTTTCCTAGATGCAAGAATCTTACTTCTTGAAATAAAGTAGAAGGGATTGCCTTCATTCAGTGTATCCATGGTCGGCCGAGTATCATATTATAATTAGTTTCCCGATCTATAATATAAAACTCAGTCAGGATTGTTTTGGGCCCTAAGGTGACCGACAGTATTATAGTTCCTATTGAAGTGGCTTTAAGGCTATCATAGCCTCCCAATGTATTTCGAGTGGTGGAACAGTTTGTTTCCCCATATCCTAGTTTTTGGAGGAAAGAGAAAGGGACTATGTTAACTGCGGCCCCATCGTCAACCATTGCCTGTTTTACATAGTTATTATAAACCCATACTTGTAAGTGTAAGGCTGGGTCACCTCGGCGTGCGATCTCAGCATCTGTGGGCATTTTACTTATTTCGATTATGAATTCGACATCCTTGTCCGGCTGCCGCGGAGGGTGGATATCAAAATCTACGTGATTTACTTGTGTTTCAGGAGGTGGAGTGATGTTAATTAGATGACCTAGACCTAATGCTTCTAAAAGAGCAGCTCTATGAGGAGGAGAGTTCTTTAGTAAATCCAAGAATGAAATGTGCGAGAAGGTCTTTGTTAGGTCACTAATTAAATCATAGGAACCTACGGGTTTTTCTACTATTTGTTGACTCTTATCTGTTTCTGGAAGATGACTTGGGCTCGGTTGAGAGAAATATTCTCGTGTTCTTGTTATAGCTTCGATAGGTAGTTCAGCGTCTAATTCTACCAAACTGACTATCTTGGGTCCTTGTTGACTTCCTAACTGTGGCGCAACTGATGGATTTAGTGAAGTCGAGGCTTCATGATCATTGTTTCCTGTCATTACACTTTTGTTTGTTCCAGTTGGATTCAGCCTATTGCTATCATGATTTGGGAGTGGATCGCTAAAGATCTTGATTTGAGCATTCTGAGGGGAAACTGCCCCTGCGAGGATGTTTGGTGGTGATGACACGGGATCTGTCAAAAACAAATCTGTGAAGAACTATCTTTGTTCTTCTGGCAAACGTTGCATGAATTTATTATAGTCACGACATGTTCTAGTATCATGACCCTGAATTTTGTGGAAACCACAATAAGAATTGGGATTGTAATTCCTGTTTTGTTGGTTTGGTGTGTATTGTGGCCTAAAATTTTGATCATACTGTTGCCTATTAGGATTAAAGTGTTGCAATTGTTGTTTTTGGTTTTGACTTTAGTTTTGATAACCAAATGAGTTTTGGCTTAGCCCTTGTATGGGATTTCGCCGTTGTTGTTGTTGTTGTTGTGGATGGTTAAAATCCACTGTATTGATTGTCGGGGTAAAGTTGTTGTTCCGTTGGTTGTTTGTTTGTGATGGAGTATTAACAACATTTACCCTCTTGGGCTGGTCGGTTACTCCATCCGTTGTTACACCCTGATTTTTGTTAAGGATTTTGGGTCCTTGGTTGACATTCGTGATAGTTGTAGTGTTCTGGCTGGAGGTGATTAACCTCCCGTTTGTTCCATATGTCTTACGACCACTATCTATCGCTGCTTGATCTATTCAGAGAGCGCTCTCAAGTACTTCATCGTAAGTTCTTAGCGGGAAATTTTGGACTTCTTCCTTCACCTCTCTGTTGAGGGAATGAAGGAATAAATCACATAGTTCCATCTGATCCATGTTTGGAGCACTTGCCGAGGAATAAAGGACTGTACGCCACCTTTGGATGAAATGGGCGACAGATTCGTTGTGTTCTTGTTTGATGTGCAAGAATTCCCTGATTCCTGTTCTTAACAGTTTGTTCATGTCGAATGCCTTAATGAATTCTGATACGAGCTGTTTAAATGAATGGATGGAGGCTTCAGGTATTCTATAATACCAATCAAGAGCGATACCTTCCAAAGTTTTGGGGAATATTTTAGCAACAACCCCATCCCAAGGGAGTAGTTCACGTATGGCTGTAGCGTAAGCTTTGATATGCGCATTTGGATCTCCCTCGCCTTTGTACTTGGGTAAATTGGGAAGGGGTCTTGGAAGCATGACGCTTTGTATGGCGAAGTCTAAAGGCTCTTTCAGATATTCTGAATAAGTCCCTATCGCATAGGTTTCGACCATTGATGGTGGTTGCTGAGGGAGTGGTGGTGGGATGGGTTGTTGATATGGTGTAACGTATGCGTTGGCAGGGGCATAAGGAGGTCCTTGTGTTTGAGCAAACATGCTGGGAGAGGAGAACATATCTCCCTGTGGTGATTTGGAGTACATGTTTAAGTATGACGGGGGTATTGTCTAGTAATGGATTGTTTGATACTAGACCGGGAGGAATAGTGTTAGAGATGATGGGCCTTGTTGGCGTTTGTTGTGGATAGTGAGGCGGCATGCCTAACGTGCCTACTCCTGTGAGGAGATCTACTTGGCCAGGGTGGTATGGGGGATTGGAACTTCCTGCTTGCATGAACGGAGAATTTTGACTTGCTTGAGCAAGTTCTAACCCTCTCACTTTTTCTACTAACGTTGAAATGACTTCATTTGGTGAAGTCACGGTGCTTTGCCTTAGCAGCGTTTGTTGTATACCCTGGTGTTGTATAGGCATGTGATATCCCGCTATAAACTGATCGCTATCTTGCCAAGTTTCTCTGAGAGTATTTCCTATAGGCAGTGGTATAGAGGTATTTTCTTGAAAAGAGACCTCGGGTTGTATTTGTAAACCTCCTACAGATGGGTACATACCCCGAGAGCGTTGTTCACTCCTAGGATAACGTATTGACTGTTCATCATCTAAGACCAGGTATGGGTCAGATTTTCTACTAATTTGTGGTCTAAGTAGCATCTGAGGAGACGAACCAGATTCTCCGGTAAACGTCATATTATTCGAGCCTGAAGGCTCTGTTTGTTGTGTTTGAGGGGGTTGATCTAACTCCCCCGTTTGAAAGGACGAGCTATATCTGATCCTTGGAGTTTGTGTTGACAACTGATTAGTTGAATAGTTGTCGCCCCATACTAAGAGTGAGGGTGATGATTATCTATTCTGTTGGGCGTAGTATGCCTCAAGACCTAAGAGGGGTCTGCCATATGCATCGAATCCCGACATATTCGGGGGGTATATGAATACCCGCAGAATAATGGGAAGGAGCGAAGGTGGATGAGAGAAGATGAAACTTCTCAAAGAGAAGGTGAAACAGTTGTTTGTTTCACGTCGGGTTCACCAATTTTGTATGCCAAAAAAGCGACAGGCGAGTGTGGGAATCTACAAGTGGCTCTTCCGCATACCCGACCTCTCGAGGTCGTGCCGAGACAGCCGGTGGGGGTAGAATATGCGTGGGATACAGATAAACTAGTTAGGCAATCTAATGTCTTCGATACGCACTAATGGAATTTGCGAATCTAAGGCAAAGAAGGCCCTTCTAACTTGGACTGGTGTGATAGATCGATCGGCAAGGATGACTGCTCGAAGGCTCCAATAAATATCGAGCTCTGGCGTGATTCGATCTATGGGTTGTGGAATACGTGGAAAATGACCTGGGATAGTTTCGTGTATGTCTCTAGATAAGGTCATATGGTCGATGGTGAAAACAATTGACTTCACGGACGATTCTCTGGCCTAGTCAAGAATTCTCTAGCTTCGTTAGCTGCTATATCCAGTAAGGACAATTGTTCGATGATGATGGGTGGAAGTGGAGTGGATTGGAATACTAGTGTGCGTAGGCTAGCGTCTATATTTGATTGACTTGTGGATTCGTTGGGCTGTGAGATCTGTGGATCACAACCATGGAATCTTGGTTGTTGCGGTCCTGTTATGGTCATACGTGAAATCAAGTCCTAATCCCTAGTATCCAGTGATCGTACGCTTTCTCAGCTTCTATGTTTAGGACCAACAACTGTGTGATTTTCTTAGAATATCTCACAGGCATTCGTGCAACTTGGATCCTTAGGCTAGTATCTATATCTATGAGAGTGTCTCCTGCACCCGGCTATGGGACCAAAGGATCACAACCAAAGGTTTGTTCTCTTTCGAACCCTTCTACAGTCATGTGAATGTTTGCCTAGGGTAATCTGTAGTTTGGTTGGTTTGACCAAAACGTGTGTGCTTGGTCGTCTTCTATGTTTAACCCTCTCAACTGAGAACTGATCAGTTGTAAATATGTTGTTGTTTGGAATACTTGTATTCTGAGATTTTGGTCTATGTCAACTATTGCTGTGACGAGGTTTGGTTGAGGCACGATTGGCTCAAATATGTATTCCCTGGGCTCTCGAGGGTCCCGTGATTTTCATACAAAATAAAATGTAAATCTAACTGTAACAAAGTAAATTCTAACTACGTGGAATAAATCTAAAACATATATAACTTCTATTCTTCTAAGAAACCTTTTAAGAATTTAATGAAAGCAAGCTATTTAAATGTATCTAGGAATAACAACTAAATAATAATTTAAAACAGACAAAATAACTGAGTGTAGTTATCAGCCTGTGTAATTTGTAGATTTATTCTAAACAAATAAAATAGCTCGTCTAATCTATCTGCAAGATTCTCGATCCTACCTCAGAAGTGAGGAGTGAATCATAGTTTCTCAGAAACTATCAATCCTCACAGCTTCCCTGGCAATATCGAGAATAGAATTTACTGAAATGAAGCAATTATCTACTCTATTTGATATGATTCTAACTATAACTTTGAAAGTTGAAACCTGGATTCCGCAGAACAGTGGCGAATCTGTTGGTGTGTGCGATCTTGTCCCCTCAGTGTGATCTCCTCGTTCTTTCGTGTTCACGTGGATCTAGAAAAGCGTGTAATGCTAGCATCGACAGAAGTAGATATTGGGACAAGGACAGCTCAGAATGCAGACCGAAAATGTGAGTAGGAGAGGGATAGCGCAAGAGTACGGAGAGGGATAGCGCAAGAGTACAGAGCTTGGCTTATGCGATTCCTAGCGGGATTTTACTACGAGTCATGCAACATAAAGCGACCAGAACCTGAAACTATCCTATTTGAAGAGCAAAACCTGCAACTTTAATGGCTTCCTAAGCTATTCTACTCCAATGGAATGGATAAAACAACAACACCGTTTGCACAAGCTGGATATGTGGCTTACCAACAGCTGAATAATGCTAACTAAGCATGCAAGGAATTGAAACTATGGCTTCAAAACAAAATAAAAGACTGAACTATGAAAATGAGAGCCTGAAAGTGAATGAGGAGCAGACCATTTGCTTGTGCACAAACCATTTATTTATAGCTCTCCATCCATCTAAAGATCAAAACCAAACTGAACTCTTAAACAATAAACAATGGCCAAACACTATTCCAAGGGACGAAAAACATAAATGCATGCCCAAGTCGGCAAGGAAAAGCTAGTGAAACGTTGATATTTTACGTGAGTCGCGTCAAAGCACTTTCTGGAAAACGCATGCAGGACCGCCGCTCTTAGCAGGGCGGCGGTTACAGGACCGCCGCCCTGATCAGGGTGGCGGGTCACGAGACCGTCGCCTATGCAGGGCAGCGGTCACAAGACCGCCGCCTATGCAGGGCGGCGGTTTCGTCACTGAAGAGAAAAAGGCCAAGAAAAGAAGGGAAAAAGGAAAAAACAAAAGACGTGGGGGCTAGGCGGGTCATGCGGGATGTTAACGCATACTCCGAGAGCTTTTCCGGATCCCGAACACCTTGCGAGGAGACCTGTATCATCATTGGGGCACTTGTTACACTGTTCCGGCAGTACAATACCTTACAATTTTGGGTACGTACAGTGACTAATAACAAACATTTCCTAGAATGTAGGTGTATCTATGCTGAAACAATCTAAACACCAAAATATAAAAATAACAATATGAATGTATGTAGTAATTATTCAAATAATGTGGGGATCATGAATACGATGGAGCCTCCTACAGTCAATTAGAGAAGCGCTTTATTGTGATTTGATTTCTATAATATATTAATCATCATTGTTATTGTGCTTTTTATTAGTTTATATTTCAATCAAGATATACATCGCATAAAGCACCAATTTTTTTTGTATATTATATTTGGGTCTTGTTGAATATATGGTGCGCTCAAGCATTACAAAGTATAACTAAATTCTATCACTACCGACTGACCTTAGACTAAGCTCAGTGAGACTTTGTACAAATAATTCATAACGAATAGTAGCATTAAGTTTATATCGTTTACAAAATAAAATGTATATCCTCGTGTTATGTCGTATATGTTTGTATCGATCAATTTTGTAGCATTACTAAATGTCAAATATTTTGAAAATACGGCTCACCATTTTTATCACTTTAAATACACAAGATTTACTCATACTTTTGCAAGTTTTTGATTGAGGAAGAGTTAACATGGCTCATGGCTCATGGCTTTAGCACTCCCTTTCTACTCAAGTGCTTACAGTTCTACACATTCAACAAAAATAGGAAGATGAAACCTCTTCCTAAGTGAATCAAATGGGAAAACATTTAGATCCGTCTAAAATGTCGCCCACAAAACAATTATGAGAAATATTTTGATGCTCATAAATTAATTGCTGCTATATCTCCTCCAAAATTTGTTCCAAATAACAAACAAATAAAACCAATGCCAAATTAGTCCCTACGAAATTAAAATGAATAAAATCCATCGATGTATGAGGAAAAGACCAATGTAAGTGGATACTATTGCGTATTAGCATTTTGGAACACAAACTCATCTGATTATGAAAGGTCTTTTTATTTATTAATAATTTGCATTAAAGTTATTTGTGCTTAGGCCCGAGGTATGAGCATGTCAAGCCCTGCAATGGCCACCAAATATCTCCAAGGTGGTGTCAGACTTTTAGTAATGCAACTCGAGAGGAGGTGAATTTACATGTCTAAGGGGCCTATTTTTTACATGTCCTAAACACGGCATACAAATATTTCTAAAGCTCAATAGGGGAGAGGGGCCAATAGGTGAACATGATATAATAATTGACATGACTATTGATCACACAATACCCAATATTTTTCATATGTAGTAGTTATATATATTTGATATAATAATTATGTAGAGTAGTCAATCACATCATGACATGTAAGACCTCTCACCCATGTACAAGTATAAAAAATTCAATGTTCAAGCATTTTCACCCATATTCAAGTATTAGTTTCCACCATGGTTGTAGTGTTACTCAAATTCATTATTTTAAATCAATTCAAAATATGACTTTCCCTCCAATTGAACATTCAAAAAAAAATATAAGCTAACACAAATCTGAACTACATATTAGTGAAAAGTTCACAATCCCATATGATAAACAATTGATTTTGTGGACCCCTTAACTTAGGGTGTACCACTACTAGCCCCTCTCCCCTAAGATGTAATCTTTTGAAGAGCATTTCTAACCAAATACTTGACTTTGCCTCTGTTTGGCTACATTTTACTTCAAAACTCAATTAAATCTCTTGATATACGTCGCCCCATAGGAATGAAAAGGTGAAGTGGTCTCTCATCCATTTCTCCCAAAATAGCTCTCACAAAGCAGGAAAATTCCACATATATAAAATGAAATTTCCTAATTGGGGTTTGTTATATTTAGCAAACACAGATGGTTGTTACCTCTCTGTTCACCTAGCCATTTCCTTTGGTTGTTGCCTCTCTGGTTGCCAACTGCATGGTAGTTGGTTCAACTAAAAATGGTAGCAGTGACATTTTTAAGGGAAGGAAATATTCATCATGGGAAAAATACTAGTGAGTCCTCTCTCGAAGCCCAAGTAGGGGACAACCGCCATACCAAAATAGGTGGTGGGGGTGGAAAAGATGCATGCTGGCAGTGGGAGAAGGAAGATGATGACACCAGTGACCAAGCACCGAAAGTATTTTACGATCATTGTCAAGGTCACCTTCATTGTAGAAACATGCCTTCAACGTAAACTAACACTTGCACGTAAAATGTGTGATGGAAACATCGAATGGGTAGTATTAAAGAAGATAAACTCAAGGAAGTGATATATAATGGGAATAATAGGGGCGATGAAGAAGGGGGTTGAGGGAGGAGAAATGTAGAGGATGGGGAAATGTTGGGGGGAATAATGTGAAACTCTTCTTTCTGACGACCGAACACAAATGTATAATATGTCATTTTTGTCAATCATTTGAAGGAGAAAGTGGGTGTACAATGTATAGGTAATTGAGGCAACGTACCATGTACCATGGAGATATCTCAGAAAGCAAGCTATGGTGGATGAATATTACCAAGGGAAGCTTGCATATGTTTTAATCACGAACTCTACATATGTTAGATACAAAAATTTGGTGTCTAGGGTTCTTTATGTTATAGATTACATGCACATTTACGATTAGGGTTTCTTGATGCAGGAGCATCAATTTTAAAGAAGAATAAAACAAGGTTTTTGGGTTGATATAGGTGCTAGGAAGTCATTTAGGTGTCTTAGTGAGTTTTGAGTCGATGAAGCCCTCCTTTGTAATGCAAATGTGAATTTACAAGTTTCCTTCCAAAAGTGAGAATTTGAATATTTGAAATGTAAAGCTAAGTTAAAAGGTTTAGTGAAGGAAAAAAAGGTTATGTAAGGTTGTAAAAGGTCTAAAAATACCATAATCTAGTATTTCTAAGGGTATACCACCTTGAGTCAATTTAACCACAAGTTGGTTAGTTAGTTCTCATCTTGAGTTAGGGTTGAAAATTGGTTATTTTTTCTCACAAATGAGGTATGTATTTGAATGAGAGGAGGATAAAGTGTGTAAGAGATTTAGAGGATCAAGAAAAATAAGGAAAATCCTCATGAGCGCAGGGGACTTGTAATGAATTCATGAAAATGTGAAAAAAAATCAGGATCATTATAATTGTGAAGGAGTATTTTGTAATAACAAAGTGCTATATGAGGAGGAGTCTTTTACAAATGTGAAAAGAAGGAATAATTCTTCTTGGTGTTTCTATGCATTCATGTTTGAATGAGTATGAATTGATTTATGAAGTTGGATTATATGGTTTAGTTGCTACTTTGATGTGATTTACCATGGATGATCAAATAACTTGGTGATGGGGCAATTTAAGAGTTATTGCTTCAAGAAAGTGCATGTATAGGTACTATGGAATGTGTGAAGGATGAATGTAATTGTGTGTGATCCCTCAAAGGAGTTGGAGAGTCAAGAAACCCTAATATCTCATTTTGAAGCAATCAAGTAAGGTATGTTGCTTAAGTTTGAAAGAGTTTGAAAGGATAAAGAAGGAAAAGTGAACTAATTAATAACATAGTTTCTCACTTCATTCAATGAATTTCAAGAGAGCATGTTTAGGGAGCAAGGAGTGTTAGAGTCTTGAATCAAGGATTTTTCATTTCATAAACTGTACAAAATAGGGGTTTACATGTGTAAGAATGAACAAACTAGGTTGGTGAGAGTGTTACACAAAGTTTCATAGGTTGTTTCTTAAGAATAAAAGTTAGGTAATGAGACTACAGAGATTTTTAGCCCAATTAGGAGTCTTGAATCAATAGTTGAAGAAAGTTATAAAGGAAAATCCCTCTCGAGCTCATGAAACCCTAACCAAGGGTTATGAAAGGTAAAAAATCCATATATCAAGTTTAGGTCGATGAAATTCTCTAAAATTTGGTACACATAATAATTGAATGCTCAAGAAAGATTTTGAAAGTTTCAGGTTGATTGGAGATTTTATGGACGTATAATTCCTTGACAGTCTTGAAACTGTGCATAAGAGACCAAATCAAAGCAAGCAATTTGAAATTTGGGGTATTTTTGCTAAAGGAAGGTTTGTGAAATAGATGGGTAAAGTGCACAAGCTAAATGGTTCCCTGAAACTACTATTTTTTAGTTGTAATATTGAATAAATCTAAAGTTATCTTTGAAATACTAGTATGGCAGGGCTAATAGACTATGCATGACAAGGTTATGAAGTAAAAGTGAGTATTATATTCTTTTTGTTGAATCTCCTCATTATGGAAGGTCTAATGCATTGAATCAAATTTTTTGAAACCTAATACAAGTCTTGGAAGGTCCTTTATAAGAGATAACTTGTAAGTTGCATGATAAGCATGGTAACTAGTCCTAAACTAGGATTATGACAATCAAGAAGACTTAAATTTGAATGATGGATGCTAATGCTTGGAGTAAGATGATAAATGATTAAAATAAGCCTGGGTGGACCTCTTGGCATAGTTCTAGTAATGTATTAGGAGTCTAAGTCAATTCTTAGGGGCAGAAAACAAGAAATACATAGTGGTAATGACTTATTACAAGGGACATAACAATATGAAAGATGGGGACAAGATTGAACTATGTCATTGCGAAGTAAGTTATCCTTGTGGAATTGGGTGAAAGGAACACCATGGAATTAGGGAACCCTAATGGAGAATATATAAGAAAATGATCTTAATAAACTCAAAGGTAAATGAGCAAGAAATTTATTATAGTGTAAATGAGGAAAAGTTAAGAAAAACATAGTAGGGAAGACATGGAGATGAGCTAAATGTTCTTGATGTTGGTAGTTAAAAAAATAGAAAGATCTTGAGATGCTAGAGAGTGTTAGAAAAAGAAGGGTGTCAATCTAATTTATACAATCTCAAATGCGGGTTCGTATGCATGTCTGAGCTTTAAATGGTTCTTGTTAGTTCTTAGTGAATTGAAAGTATGAATACAGGGTACCTGATTGTTGGGCTAGTACACTAAAGAGAGTTTGAGTGGAAGAGATCATTTTCAAGTTAGAATGTGGAAGCAAACTGTGACAAGGAAGAAGATATAATGAAAACTAGGGTACTACAGTGAGAAGAGGAATTAACACTTAGAGTGAACACAGTGACACAGTCTACTTGATATTTGCTTGGGTTAAATATATGAATGAAGTCTTTAGGTAGAAGCTTGAAGTAACATGAGGGTAAAGTTGTGAGTATGGTTGGCTAAGTGGATGTGATAAGAAACCAAATGAGTGAAAAATAGAACCTAAGGTAAGGAGTTTTGGTTTGAACACAAATAGAGGTTTATAAGCTTAACTTGATTATATGTTGAATGCTTTGACAAGTTACCTCAATTGAGGAAAAACATAGGCTTATCAAAAGGTGAAGATTCATTCTTTTCTTTATGATTAAGGTATGTAAGGTTCAGAATAACTTGAACAAGGTATTTCCATTGCTTGGTAGATTTACTTTGCAACATGTTCTACATCATTTCTCTTTAAAAATAAAGGTAATGACTAGGGTTTCTCTTTAACAATCAAGGTAATGAGTAGGGTTTCCCTCATCAACATTTGTGATGAAATTTTCCATCAATGAACACTGACACAGAACCTTGACCTTCCATTTCTCCAATGCATGTTAGAAAAATCTACCAAGACTCCCATTTGGAAATTCTTATCATTTTAATTAATGTTTGAGGCATCAGAAAAAGAGAAATATTATTTTTAGCATGTGCACCTGGGCCATCCATGTTTATAAATAGTGAGCATTTCCGTTTGAAGATTACAATTTGATTGATTGGTTTGAAGGTTATAATATGTTGATGAGCTAACAAAGTTGAATGTATGGAAGTTTTTGATTGTATGGATGTTAATTGAGGACAAGTTGGAAGAGATTATAACTCATATGTCGAGGCATAATAACACATATAGCTTGGATCATCCATCCTTTTAGAGATTTTACCAATGCAATGTTTAACTATCATATGCAAATTGAAATAGTGGGTGAGTGGAGGGAATATGTAAAATAACATGATCTCATCAATGGTGCAAGGAGCTTCCAGATGTGAATGAGTTCAAATCGTAATACTGCAATATGGAATCCATGTTGCAATATAATGTTGATCTCAAAGGACCCTCAATGTAAAGATTAATCCATTGATGATCTCAATACATAAATACAAATTCAATACAGATCTAACTCGAGGGATTGAGTTGGGCTTGGAGATAGTACAATATTTAATTCAATAATAAATCCAAGCAAAACATAGTGGAGAGATTAGGTATTCACTTTATAGGGGTATAAGGAGGAGAACAAGTCACAAAATATAACAAAAGGTGTACACTTTAAGGTGGAAGGAGGAACACAGGACCCTTTCATGGGGTTTCCTTTCCTAAATGGTAAGCTCTCCAAAATTATATAGGGGAGATCCTTGATAATGACCACTCAGTCTAGTGGAATGCAGCGACACATATTGGTCGTGGGCATTTAAATAAGAAAGGATTTTCCCATTTTTGACATTGATTTGGCCAAGCCCACACTTTTATGCACTCTCTTATAGTTTCCACATGTCACGTGTATTTTAGATTTCAAATCTTAATAACTTTGTAGAGTGGTGCATTTCTCCTCTACCTTAAGTTGATTGCATAAAAAACAAGGAGTAGATAACATGCAAACTATGATGGGGTAATTTTATGGAGCAGAAGTTCCTCCCACACATGGCTTGGTTTTCCTTCAAAACATTGGATGCGAGCCTTTTTCTATAATATATGGTTAGAGCATGTGATTGTGAGAAGAAATGGCGGGGCCCGAGGAGAACGAATATCACATAGATGACACAAATCTTGCAATACAATAATGACCAAAGAAGCTAGGTCTATCTAACATCATTTCCTTGTTAGATTTTCTCCCATCTATCTAGTTTGGAAAAAATAACAATCAACAAAATTACTTGTAAACATTAGAAATTCACCAACTAGTGTTGTACAGTATTGTCTGTGGATAATTTGTTATTGGCCTATCATTTTTTGTGCATATATAAGTGATGTTGTTTGCTTTATAATATGCATTTTGTTGATGTAATGCAATAATTGTGAATTATGGGTTTGTTTATATATTAGTCTTTAGTGAGAAGAAGGTTTCCGAACAAAATGTTGACACCTGGGGTCTTTCCAACCCAATGCTAACAATTACATCTACAAAATCTACCTTACATCAAGCTTCAATGGTAGCTTATGCCCTTCTCTAAGATCCCATTTTGGCCCAGCTTGGAGGATGGTGATGTAGTTAGGAAAGGGTTAAATGGAATCATGTAACAAAACAACAAGAAGCAGAGTTAATATCTCTCAAGATAGTTAGAGGGCCTCAAACAGATCCATGGGAATCAATGAAAGAGCTTTCCAACATTCCCACCATAAAGTATAACTTTTTACACAATGTACATGCCTAGTAGAGGAGGAAACATAGTCTCAAAATGTCTAACCCAATTCCAAATTCAGGCTCTCTCACAGGCTATCAAGGGACTGCAAATACCTATACCTAAGGGGACAAGCCTCAATTCACCGACCGTGAAAATCCACATTTTCCCTATTCTCAAAGGATTAATAGAGTCTCCTTCACCGGTGCTTCCAAAAAGGAAGCTTGCATATGTTTGAGCCTAACACGCTTGTTCATTTTCCCAACGTTACCCTATAGTTCATCGTCGTTGTCTAACATATCCTCTTTGTTAATATACAACATAACATCAAAAAAAACAAATCAACATTTTTCATTGGAGTTGTGGATGTTTAGACCCTCCATTCATTGCTCTCACGGGGAGTATACACCATGTTTCACTTGTATTTAGATTTTTTTTGTTTTCCTTCCACTCTTATGTTAATAAAACACATAGTGGGTCCATTCATTGATTTTTTTGGTAATGAAAGACAATGTTTTAACTTGCACAACATGACATTGGCATTATTTTAGAAAAGTAATAATGAAATGATTCATGAGATATCCACATAGCACCAAATAGGAAATAATTTCCACACATTATAAATATGAGATGGCGAAAGATAAAAAATTTAAATGTGGGAAATGTATTAATGTTGGGCATTTTTTATTTTCAGGGTAGTTATTATTCTCCAAAAGATGAAAGAGGGATAGGGTATTCTTTCCATGGTTTAGAGAGGGTTAGTTATTTCCAACATAGGTAGAACCATGACACTTTTTAATATGCTAACTTTGATAGGATGGTCTAATTTTATATTTTCTATTTTTTTGATGCAACAAATTCGGAAAGATATTTGTAGATATATTTAGAAGGTCTAATTAAAATATTTTCCACATCAAGGAGAAGAGAAGGAGAGAATCTTGTAGGGGTGATGAATAGATATGATGAAATAAGTATTGAGTAACATGAGTCAACTTGATAAAAATTGGTATCGAGATTAATAATAATGTTGTATTGCATTTATTTTTAGCCATATGGGGGGGTTACTCAATTAGTTTTGTTAACGTGTTTGTAATTTCTAGGGCACTGACAAACGAATCTTACACAAGTGATAGAAATGGAAATTTTTGAGACAATATGTGGAAAATGGGCTTTGTAAAAAAACAAAGTGTCAAGGTTTCAATTGGATGGTTTTCCATTTGTTAGATAAGATGAAGACATGAATGGAAAGTTGGGAAGGAAAATGTGGGGCTTGAATATTCTACATGTCCCACACCAATTTAATGGATTATATTATTCCTACCTAAACAATATATTTTATATATGCTCCATTTTATCGTATCGATCTTGATCGCACTATTTATGTGAGTGTGATTTGTGATTAAAGGGTCCAAAATAAAATTAAAAGGGGAAAATGTAGTAGGTTGTAGGTTTGAAACCCAACCACAATGTTGGTTTTTTATAGCACTTTGTATCCATCATTTTCATTTTTTTCTTGAATAAGTGTAGGAAAATAGGTGATGCACAAACAATCAAAGATAATTGAGCCAATTCTCTCTCTTTCATCTCAAATTCCATAAACTTAATGTCCATCATGTTTAATTATTCTTTTTTTGAGAGTTCCCCTCATATTGAATGTTATGGAATTAATATGTTTGAGGTCCTCCAACTATCTTGAGAGATAGTATCTCCAATTCATGTTGTTTTGTTACGTGATTCCATCTGACCCTTTCCCAACCATGTCACCATTCTTCTAACTATGAAAGATCTTGCCAAAATTTCCAGCATAAAGTATGACTTTTTACACCATGTACGTGCCTAGTAGAGGAGGAAACATAGTCTCAAAATGTCTAACTCGATTCCAAATTCAAGCTCACTCGCAGGCTACCAAGGGATCCCAAAGACTCGTGCCTAAGGGGGCAAGCCTTAGGTCATTAACCCTGAAATCTACATTCTCTCTAGCCTTAAAGACTTAGAAGTGTATCTTTCACCATCACTTCCAAAAAGGAATCTTGCATATGTTTGATATTAATATGCTTGTGTGCTTTCATAATGTGCCCTCCAGTTCATCATCTTTGTCTAACATATCCTCTTTGTTAATATACAACATAACATCAAACAATTCGATCAACATTTTTTGTGATAGTTGTAGATGTCCATGCCCTTGATTCATTACTCTTGTGGGGAATATACGCCATGTTTCAATTGTATTTACTAATAGGTCGTTGTTTTCTCTAAGCATTTAACTAAAGGATTCTTCTGTTAGTGTCATTATATAACCAAGGCTGTGTGTCCTAGGCTGTATGGAATGAAGCCTTATGTAACTCAGTTGTTTGGTGGTTCCTTTTGGGGGATTTGGTTGATGTTGTTTCCCCTTGTCTCTACTAATCTATGGAAATGTAATGCTAAACTATTGAAACAACGTTGTTGTAATAAAATACGTTTAAAGGAAATACTTTACTAGAATTGAAATGCACACACCGAATTAAGATATCATAATTCAAATAACACACACATAATAAATTGAAATAGTAGAATTGAAATAATATAATTGAAATAACTCACTCTGAATTGAAATAGTAGAAAATAAATATACCAAAGTAAGGAAATAAGTAATTGCATTCAAATAAGCATTCAGATGTGAACTTATAGAAAACCACAAGCATGCATGAAATGTAAATCCTCCAATCGTCTAAGTCGAGTGGGCCCTTGCTCTTCCTTGGGATGGAGGTACTCTCAACACCAAATTATATTCAAAACAACATCAACTATATTAATTCGAATAAGTTCTAAGACATGCTCAACATAACATTGCAAAGTAAATACTAACTAGTAGATCACCGTACTGTAAACTACTATTATCAACTAACTACTAAATTATTCTCAAGAAGATGTCTATATTTAGACATATTTAGTTACACAATGTTCCATACCTATAGGCACTGAATTCATCCACTAACAACCTCATTAATGTTTCATTGAAATCCTACAATAATTCCAAAAATAGGATTCATGTTTGTAGGCTTGTGGAACAAGTCCTCCATGATGGCATGATGACTACAGATTCGACCTCCTTGATTACAACTTCCAGAATTGGAAATAAATGCTTGTTATTATCCTACACATGTCACCACATTTACTCACAAAGGCAATTAGTGGGAGTTTCTATGGTCAATAATTTGCATGAAACAAGAACAAGAGAAAATGCATTAACTTTACTAGGATATAACTATATAAAGCATCCCCATACACTAATTAACATGTTTTAAGAACAAATCAATAACCTCATAGATGATATAATAAGTCAAATAATGCACTCATCATCTCCCCTGCACTTTACCTTTTACATGTCCCTATGCAAACTTATCTATGTTCCGCTCTCTGGCCAACCTGATGTGCCATGTCATATTCTTTGAATTGATATGCATATTGTTTTCTTGTCCCTTTACATCCTTGAGAATTTGAAATAACCTCTACCTATGTTGTGAAGCTATCATGTGACTGGGAAAAATTGTTCTGCCAAGTGGTCATGGGACTCAGAAGACGAGGTGGTCTCACCTGTATTCCTATCCACTCATCATTGTACCCTTTTTCATTCTTCTCAGATAACTATCAGATAATTTCAATAAGTGCATCTCCTCTCCTCATGCTCCAACTAATATTTTGGGGGAAGATTACTTCCCTTCTCTTCAATGTCAGATTCAGTGTATCCCATCATTTATCACAAGCTTGTAATGCCTCACCAAAATGTTGCCCACTGTAAACTTAAAAATCTTGCACACACTTTTGTAAAACCTTTGAAGTATTTTCTCCAATGCCAGCTTGATAATAAAGTGATCTGAAATTTTTTCTTCATGGACACATCATTGTGATGGGTAGGCCTAATGTAGAAACCTATGGTTCATGATGTCTGATTAAAAAACTCTATTTATCTCATTCCATATAATTTGGTTTTTAAGCAATGACTGAAAATCCAACTAAAAATCCCCCACAAAAAAATTAATGAGGAAATCAAGCACATTGGTGACCAACATATTGTGAAGGTAAAATTCACACAATAGATTTTGGATATCAAGAGTACATTTTTGATAAATTCCTAAGAAAGTGTTACCATCAGGGGCTTCCCAAGGTTCTTTATTGCACATTCTCATCAATTTCCAAGCATAAAATTGCTCTTGAACAAACATGTTGTAGACGGAGGAAGGTTTCCTAAAGGCAAAATACTTACAAAACAAAGGACAAACAAAGTTGACAATAGATTCCAACTTTTTCTTATCATTTGTACTGGTCTCAATCTCTTCTTTAAGATTTTTATTTTCCTTTTTCAATTATTTATTCTGAAGAGATAATTGGGTTAAATCATTCCATACTTTCAAACCACTATCCCTTTTCCTTTTGAGACTGCTAACTTCTACCTTTAAAGTAGTAATTTCCCTAACTTTCTCTACAGTCCTTTGTGTAAACTCAATTTGCAAATATAAATTGGTTTCTTGCACACCTTTCAATTTTTCTTTCAAAGAGAAAATTTTATCCTAGTAACGCCTCAGCACGTCATCTCCATGTGGTTCTTGACCACCAATTTCCATTGCAACAAATTCTAAAGTTCCAGTCTGTGTTTCTGGTGCTGCTGGCATTTCCAGAGCTGTAGACTCAGTTTTTGGAGCGGCAGGAATGTCGGGTATATCAGTGTTAGGGTAATGCATTGTAGGAATAGTTATTGTGAATTCATCATCCTTCGATTCTTCAACAGGAACGGATGAAGTACCAGCCTCATCTTTCTCCTCCAAAATATGAGTAGAATCCTCATGAAACATTTCTGGTTGGGAAACTTTAAGCCTTTGTAAGGTACAAGACCTTCTTGGTCGCAATCTCTAACAAAATGGACCGGTAGGGTATTTTTACCATTGGAAACTTGCGACACAGAGGACGGGTTATCCTTACTAGTAGATTCCTCCATAGTTTCTCTTGAAGGGTGAGGAGTCGAACTCGAGCTTAGGCTAAACACTAGGAGACGGTTCCTTCTTGATTTTCTTTTGTTTTTAACTCTCCCCTACACTAATTCTTTCAATCTTCCACTTCGGCCTGTAGAAATCCTGATGTGAAAAAATTAATTGGATAAGTCATGGGTGTTTCAATGTAGCCTTACCACCTCCATTTTTGTACTTTTGTCCCATTTTGATGACCACATCAACGAGATATTCTGGTAAATTAACCCTATGTTCAGGGTTTGTGTGGCCCCTCTTTAGATGAGTCAAAAAATTTAATGAATCTCCTCCAAGTACAGATGGCCATCCATCACAGATAAAATATCTATTGACCCACTTGGCTACCTCCTTCCAAATACCAGGAAAACTCTCCCATCAAATTCTTTTTGGGTACCAAAGGAAGTAAGAATCACTTCTGGAGGAGCTTTGCCTTCTTCATGGAACATTGGTATTAAATCCTTGAGTGGGGCATTGGTCACAACTTTGAGACCAAAATATGGCAAGCCAGATAGGTCAACAAAAATTTGACTACTTATCTCAATTCTTTTGCCCCCAATTCATGAACAGACTGTTTCAAATTTTATTAAGAAATCATCAACCAAATACTCGTCAAAACCCTCAAATTTTTCTGATAAACTCTAACCACCCTGCATCATGAAATACCCGAGAAATAATGAACATTTCATAGTAGCGGCTCTGGAGAATCTGGTTTGGATTTCTTTTTCTGCCCCATAGTTGAATCAAGGTTGAATAAAACTTTGGAAAAATGGTGAAAGCTTCTGCAGAGTAACAAAGCAATTGCATGCAATAATGACATTGGAAGTTTGAATTATTTCTAAACTTTTAATTGGTAGTGAGTTGATGTAAGTTTGGCGGTGAAAAAAGTTGATATGACTAAATTCGTATGGAAATATTTAATTCATCATACAACTCACGTCCTATCATCATGAATGATGATGCCACTTGTCCTTCGCACAAAGCCACCCATCCTTTTCATAGAAATGTGACACATGTGATATATTTGATCATTATTTCTTACTATGCCCCACTTCATGACATGAGATTTTGATTTATATCCCCAATAAATGCATTAAGAATTGTGTTTTATTTAATCATGTTAAATAAATGCAATGGGGGAGTGCTTCAAAAGCTAATATCCATAGAAAAAAAAAATGCACTTACCCCTGCCAGCTCAGCTCCCCGATATCCGTAGAATTCCACATCCCACACTCATAGAATAAGGGTGATTAATGTACATTCTAACAACTAGCATTTCTAACCTTTATTGAAATCATAAACAAACAACTACAATATAAGGGGAAGAAGATCGAAAACATGATCATCTCCCTTTATTTAAATTCAAAAACAACTACTCTAGGTGGGAAGAGCCAAGCTCCTCCACTGAATCCATTCCTTTGCATATCAACATATCTTTGTTGAAGGTTTATTTATCCAATGGATGTTGATACATCCTTAATCTATGTCCATTCACCAGAAGAGTTCTTCTACCTCCATCAATTGGAAGTAGTCTCATTATCAAAAAACTTTTTGATTTGGTAGGGTCCTAACCATCATGTCCTTAGCTTACCTTTGAACTGTTGGTACTTTGAGTCAAATAGTAAGACCCAATCTCCTTCGTTAAACTTCATGTACTTGATACGAGCATCATGCCAAGATTTCCTTTGGTGTTGAAGAATTTCAGTTTGTTTTTGTGCCTCCATCCTCATTTCATCAAGTTCGTTCAGTTGCATTACTCTCTCACATTGTGTTTCGTCCAGCTCAATTCTAACTTTTATTGTTGTCCTCCAAGTCTACAATTCAAACTCAATTGGTAACAATGGATTCTTCCCATACACTAGTTCATAGGGGGAGAAACTAGTAATAGTCTTCCAGGTTTTGTTGCAGGCCCAAACTACTTCATGGAGTTTTGGTACCCAGTTCTTTCTATCTGAATTGAAAACTTTGGTTAAAATGTTCTCCAGCTCTTTGTTGGTGACTTCCACCTACCCATTAGATTGGGGGTGGTGTGGTGATGATTTATTCTGTTTGATTTGGTAGCTTTCCAGGAAGGCCTCAATCATGTTAGACACAAATTGAGGTCCCTAATAAGATATAATGGCTCTAGGGGCACCAAATCTCAGCATAATCTTGTTATACAAAACGTTAGCTACAACATCCTCATTAGAAGATGCCAATGCTTGAACCTCAACCCATTTCTTGAAATAATTAGTGCAGACTAGTAGATACTCTTTCCCATGGGATGGGGGATCAAAAGGTCCAACGATATCAATTCCCCACTTATCAAATGGTCCTAAGACCAGTTGAGGATTGAGGGGCATCTTAGTAGACAACGTAGGATTCCACATTCTCTGACATGCATCACACTGCCACACGTACTTCTTGATAGATTTGTGAATAGAGGGCCAATAGTACCCAGCTCCAAGGACTTTATGAATTATCCTCTTGATTGAGTAATGTCCTCCTCCATGATCATCATGACAATCTCTCAGTATGTCATATACTTCATCCTCTCGAACACACCTGCGAAGAACCATATCAAGATAACATTTAAATAGAATTCCTTTACAACATTTGTATGTTGAACCATTTTTAACTAATCTCCTTCATTCCTTATTGGTAAAGTAGGTTGGAAACTTCCCTGTAATTAGGTAGTTTGCAAGATTAGCAAACCATGGAGGCTGGGTTGATACTACAAATAAGTGATCATCTGGAAAGTGGTCCTGGACTACTTCTTCTTCTCCCGAAACATTTAATCTCAAAAGGAAATCAACAACAACATTAACCTTACCAGATTTATCAATAATAGTCAAGTTAAATTCTTACAATAAGATTAACCACCTAATAATTCTGCCCCAACTGCTATTTTATTCATCAAATATCTTATGGATGAATGGTCAATGTACATCATATTTTGTATCCAGTAATATAATGTCTGAATTTTTAAAAAAAGTAAACAACATCTAAAAACTCTTTTTCTGTAGTGGTATAATTCCTCTTTTTTGGGGTCATATTTTTACTGATGTAATAGATGACATACATCTGAAATATTCATCCTTTTGTCCAATAACAACTCCCATTTCTATGTTAGAAGCATCAATGTGAATATGGAAAGGATGTCCCCAATTGGGTCCTCTCAAAACTAGAGCAATGGTTAACTTCTCTTTAATAACTTCAAAAGCATGTTGACATTGAGGAGATCATTCAAAGACACAATCTTTTGTCAACAAAGAAAACATGGGAGCAATAATTTTACTAAAATATTTTACAAACCACCTATAGTATGTTGCATGTCCAAGGAAACTCTTGATATCAGTTTGATTTGTTGGTGTAGGCAATCTAGTAATTACTTCTATCTTTTTAGGATCAACCTGTATACCTTGGGCATAAATATGATGACCCAAAGACAATTCCTTGATCAACCATTATCAGACATTTTTCATGACTCAAGGAAAGTTTGTGCTACTCATATCTAGTTAATACTTTTTCAATATTGTTCAAAGATTCATCAAAATTTGAACCTCGGACAATGAATTCATCCATGTAAACTTCAACAAAATCATTTGTAAGATCTGTAAAAATGGTCAAAATTGCTCTTTGGAATGTAGCAGGAGCATTACGAAGCCGAAATGGTAGAACACTATATGCAAATGTACCCCAGGGAAAAGTGAAGGTATTTTTATCCTAATCAGCATGGGTTATACTAATTTGGTTATACCCACTAAACCCATCCAAGAAGGATAAATATTTCCTTCCTACCAGATCATCCAAAACTTGATCAATAAAGGGCAGGGGAAAGTAATCCTTCTTAGTGACCTTATTAAGTTCCCTATAGTCTATGTAAATTCTCCACTTAACATTTTTCTTGGGAACTATTACTAATGGTGATACCCATTGACTATTAAAAATATGATATATGAATCCTACCTTTAACAATTTTTCTATCTCATTCTTGACAATGTCTATAAGTGCAGGATTAATTCTTCTTTGTGGCTGTCGACCAGGTTTAACATCCTCAATGTAAGTATGGTGAGTGCATATGCTTGGATGAATCCCTTTCATGTTAGTATAATCCCAAGCAAAAGCTTTGGAATGCTAACTCAATATTTCTATGACCCTAGTATCTTAGCTAACTTCTAAATTGTTACCAATGGTTAGTTATTTTCATATGTTAATAGTCACTTGTTTACTATCTTTCAAAATAGCAAGCTCTGCATCAACAATTAAAGAATTCAAGGGATAAACATGAGGTTGTAGCATGTGCAAAATAGTCATGTTTTCAAGGGACAAAACCTTGGCTAAAGGACATTGGAAATCAGTGACTATATATTCTTCATGATAAGCATATATTTCCTCACAATTTCCAATAGAAATGTCACTTACCTCGGTGATATTATTTGTTGAACTTGAAACAGTGATTTCAATAGCCTCAGTTTTAATTTCTAGAGCCACATTTCTAGTTTTTCGTAGCTGTGGTGTCCTCGTTATCAAACATTGTGTATGATTCAACAATTTCTTCCATGTGATTTTTCACTGCAATGGTGGCCAGATAAGAAGAAATCATGTTGTTAGTATCTGAAAAATCAATCCATACTTGTTGGTTGGATATTTTGTCAAGCCAAAATTATGAGGTTCAACCATAGTACATGGGATTAAATCCCTCCTCAAAGACAGGTGAGGCTGTATATTTATTACTAATCTAAAACACATCAGAAATAATATATACAGTATTCACACTAATCTAACCATTGGGGTTGGGATAGAATCCTAAAATCCATATTCATAATAGGTGAAGATATTGCTCTTTCAAAATGAAATGGATCAGAAAGGAAATTATTATTATGGAAGAAACACAATGGAAAGGAAATGAGAGGAACGTATTTTCTTTCGAGTAAACAAAGAGCATGAAATAGTCATACGAGCTTTAGATAACAAATGTAATGCTTGAAATGATTAGAACAATCACGATGCTAAACAAAGAATAGCTCAAGCTTATGAAAATAAGAACAATATCTTAAGAAAGATACATCTCACAACACAAAGTTTGCAAAATAGCATCAGCTCCTATTCCTTAAATGATTAAAAGAAAACACAAAGTCTTTCTTCTTCACAATAGATCTCAATATTCCAAAAATATCAACCTTTTGGAATGCATAAGCGTCCCTTATTTATAATAAAAAGAGTTGAGAGAAAATAGGATAAATCCTAGAAAATAGTCTTTTTAATGAGATTCCTACTTTACTTGACTCTCACGCAGGAGACCAAGTCAAAATTTGCTTCCTATGTGACGAAACAAAAATGAAAAAGACATGTTAATTTCAGGATTGAAATGACATGCAACATTGTGCCTATTCTGTTTCATCATTTTTGTCTTCCTCCAACAAATCTCGCTTGTCCAGAAATTCTTGGAACTTTCAGATTATACCCTGCATCTCATTTTCATCAGGCGTAGTGGAATGATCACTCAGAACTTCACATGTTTCTTGAGTATCGCTAGCGTTGCCAGGAATATTTTTCAGTCTCTTGTTGAGTATCCTCAGGGTTTCCAAAGAATGTTCAATTTTCAAAAACCTGTCAATAATTTCCAGGCCGAATCCATAAGTTGGTTCATGCTGAATTGATTCTTGGATATGCTTGTAAAGATCATCAACAGGCAGAATACCCGAGCTTTCACTCAACACCTTAGCGCAGATCTTGACTAGCTCTTCTTCTATGTCATTTGTGCCATTGACCAATTGATCTCTTGATTCCCTCAATTTGCTGCAAGCTTCATTGAGAATATTTATTCTAAATCTAATAGCTTTGGTTAGTTGAAAATGTTTGTCCCCATGTGGAATGATGCCTTCTTCAACCAAGATGCGGGATGGAACCTGTTTCAGCATTTGGAGAGCTTCAAAAGTTAACTCTAGGTTCCCGAATTCTACTTAAGATTCATCATCCATTTTCTCTCCATCCTTCTTTATATCCTCCAAGGATTTGTAGACTTCCACGGTGTCCTCAATGACTTTTTTCCTTGCAGGATCAGCCTTTAGATCCATTCATCGACCGTTCTCCCCTTCTCATTAATCCTCTTGATCATGGGTACCGATGAGAAATATAACCTGATAGGAGTAGAGGATGATGGTGTTGACTCAAGAGGCTTTGAAAGCTTGAGTACTACTTCTGTCAGCTATTGTACTTTCTCTTTTAACTCATCTCTGTTTGCCTTAGTTTCCTTTAGCTTCTGGCACAACACATTCATGGCATCTTGTGCGTCATGCTGTGCTCCCTCTGTTATTACTTTCCCTAGATCAAACCTTGTGATTTGATAATCTGTGACCATTATATCATCCTTGGTTTTATCAGCCGCAAGAGTAGCAATTTCTGCAAATTTATGCCCTGGGGCATCCACTGAAATCCTTGAAACTGTTTTGGGTTTCTTGGCCGACTTGGTAGGAGTGACCTTGAGGGATCTGAAATCAAAGGCTGGTAATGGAACTACCACCTTCCTCTTCCTCGGAGTCTGATCTATTAACCATTGAGGTGTATTGGAAGAAATTGCTCCCATTGTAGGTGTTACAGTCACATCCTCAGGTGGAGGAAGGTTAGCTTGTGGAGTGGTGACCACTGCAAGTGTAGTGTCCATGACAATGGACTCTGGGAATGAAGGCGCAGAAGGAGGAGGCATGTCCATGGTTAACTAGGGTCTAGTGGGGAGAGGTGAGAGGCCAAAGAAGATACTAGCCATGGCTAAGGAACTTGGTGAAGAAATCTGAAATCAAAGGCTGGTAATGGAACTACCACCTTCCTCTTCCTCGGAGTCTGATCTATTAACCATTGAGGTGTATTGGAAGAAATTGCTCCCATTGTAGGTGTTACAGTCACATCCTCAGGTGGAGGAAGGTTAGCTTGTGGAGTGGTGACCACTGCAAGTGTAGTGTCCATGACAATGGACTCTGGGAATGAAGGCGCAGAAGGAGGAGGCATGTCCATGGTTAACTAGGGTCTAGTGGGGAGAGGTGAGAGGCCAAAGAAGATACTAGCCATGGCTAAGGAACTTGGTGAAGAAATCTGAGGCAAGGAAGGTTGAATGGGAGGAGGCAATGATTCTAAAATTAGAGTTTGAGAGATAAGAGGAAGACTTACCTCTGACGAGCTACCAGTCAAGAGAGGAATGGAAGGTTGAACAATCTCTTCTCCGGAAGGAGGATTTCCTTGTTCTGGTTGTGGAGGTGAATCAAGAATCTCAACTGTTTGTGGGAGAGTGGCCACTGGTGTAGTTACTTGATCTTCTCCCTTTCTGACAAACTTAACCTTTATTGGCCTCCTGGAAGGGTTCTTATCCTTTTCCTTTTTTCCCTTGGAGGGTCCCACTTCCAAAGTATCTAGTTTTGAAAAAATCCCTTCTTTATAATTCATTCCCCAAGAAATGAGCCATGCCTTAGTACGTGCAAGAATTTGAGCAGCTCTCCCTGCAATAGAAGCTTTCTCAGCGATGGACCAATCAATGGTTGGGAATACATATCGGTCTTCATTTAACCCATCATACGAGGTGTCAAGGACACTCTCGTTATCTGTGGTGCCCTCTGGGATGTAAGATAAATCCAGCATCTGGATATCTTCAATTGTCAACCTGTTATTGTCATTTCTTCGGATGGAAACTTCATCCCGAAGATCAACCCAAATATCTTCTATGTTGGGAAAATGTAGATATAAAGTCCCATACGATTTAAGGACTCCTCGAAAATCAAATCCATGTCTGTGCTTCATGTGCTTCTTCAACTTGTCTTGAAGCTCGTGCACCACATTCTTAGCTTTAACCACTGTTGAGCACGTGTACCTTTTGATGGAAATAGGGAAGGATACGACAACCTTGTGTTTACTCTGTTGGAATTTGTGAAAATCCAACAATTGTGTAACCAATTCCATCAGTATTAGCTTATCACCTAGGAATCTGGGCAATTGGAAAGGATCACCCAGGTACATGACCACCCAAAGGTATGCGAACTTCTTGAACTGCAAGAATATATAACCCCATTTTGATACTTCAGCCCATGCCTCATCAGAGACTCTTCTCTTTCTTAAATCAGGGTTCAACATGCAGATGTTCTCATAACAAAAAATGAAAGAGAAAACAACCCTAAACCCTAAACCCAAAGGCAAGAAAAATCAAAGAGGAAAAACACCAAAAGAACACTTCAAACATAAACCCAAAGATCACAAAATGGTAAGAAGAGAAAAATACCTTCAAGAAATTTGAAAAATGATCGAAGATGAATCACAAAATCGATCTAGAAGTTCAGTTGGGTTTGGAGGTCGATGGAGCATGTACGAAAAATCCATGTAGCAAAAATATTTCAGGTAGACATGACATGTAAAATTGGGCTATTTACAAAACCCTCAAATTTATTACACCTCCTCCGACACATGTGCTAACTAACCGAAAACTCGGTATTAATGCCATGTCATCATGCTCAGCACTTCTAAAAACCCGAAACAAGGGTTTTCTTAATAAATTGGGTTTCGGTAACCAACCGAAATGAAGCATGTAAAAGACATGTCTTGGTGCATCGGGTAACCGATAAAACGACCGATACAACAGATGACTTAGGTTCGGTTTCGAGAATTAAAAAGCAACAGTAAACGGGTTTTTTAGTTAAGGTAGGTATCCGATAGTCCCGAGTCCGGAAAACCTGATCACTGGATGTAAGGGGTTCAGATTTTTAGAAAAAACACTCAAACATGAAGCATGGTAAAAGACATAGGTGGCTGCATGGAAAACCCGAAACCTGGAAAATCTCACTTCAAGAGGGATCCCCAAAGGATTTGTTTAGGGAGGTTTGTAAAAAAATTCTATAGGTTATCTCGACAGTTTAGCGGGAATCACTAAAAACAAGCTAACAGCTTAGCTCCAGTTGGGGGGACTTTTTGAGACATCAAAGGAAGGAATTCATACAAAATATTGATCAATTGGGCTACGGAGTCTGAAGAAAGAAAAACCCAACAAACAAGACGAAAGAGAAAGCCATAACACACAAAAGAAAATAAATTATGAGACAATGCAAGAGAGCATCTTCATTACTGGTTGGAACATCTTCAAATGTTGGCACTAAAAAGGTAGAGGGAGCACTCTCAATCAAGGTATGATAGACAGAAGATCTTTCACCGTCAGCTGATGTTTTTGAAAGGACCTTGCCAGAAGGAGTCAGACTTGCCATGCATCTTTTGTTTTCTCTTCTTGTCCAGAGAAGTACTAGATCTCTGACTTGGAAATCACGTGTTTGAGTTCTATGTCCAAATATTCTTTGAATTTGATCGATGGTCTGTGAGTGATCCACCACCTGCTTGTTCTTTTCTAGCTGGATAGGGACATTATCCTTTCTCAATAGAAACTTTGAAAAGTTTCATCCTCAATTGCTTTAGGTCCCCAACTATCTATAAGGCCTGGAAAATTATATAGAGATAAGGTATCCAGCGCAATTCATAAAACACTAGAATGGGGACATTCCAATAGCGATTAGGAGTAATACGATCGGCCACAATGCTTTGTGTCAGTCCTCTGATTCCTCAACCCAACTTTTGATTCGGTCACAGGGTTTTGTGCTGCTTCTGCCGACCATTGCTTAGGGTAGTAGTAATCAGATGAATGAGCCAACGTAATCCCAAATCCTAAAAAAATATGTCAGCTCATGGGGATGGAGAAATTCGAGGGGGTGTTGGCAACCTCTGTGAAGCACACCTAATCAACAATTATATTTCTTTGAGAAACATACAAATGCTTCGGGGTAGCTTGTGATGGAGCAGCTTCCACCCACTGGTGAAATAGTCTATGGTGGCGGAGGACAAATTTTAGAACAGAACACTAGAGGTAGGGTTTCAATTACTCCAATTTTAAATCAACAATGCCCCCAGTGGCGAAGAAAATGTTTCTCAATCACAAAGGGCTTCAAGGCGAAGAGACTGTAAGTAGGCTGACCAAAGAAATGATTGACAAAACGTCACATTGGCCACCCATTCAGAGAATTATCAAAAGAGAGTGGCCAATAATACCTGGCCCATAAGATCTTGTTAAGCCATACGGAAGAAGAGAAAATGTCCTTCACTGTTAGATTGTGGAAGGACAGTACTTATCTACTGGAGACTGTAAGCACAGGGCAGGGAATACCACCATGATCCGTTCTTTATATACCATTGTCCCACGAAATCTGTTCTTGCAGATCTGGTTTAACTTTCATTTTCTTTTGGGCTATAAATGCAGGGGACATCCCATAGGTCAAAAAGAAGTGATATTACGTACATTAATCCAGTTGTGCTACGAAAAGCACTTTGGGCAATTCTAAAGAAAGTACCTTGTTTCTTCGCAGCGGTCTCAGCATGGTTTCTGCGATTAATGGCTAGCCTCGCCTCGCACCAACTTGGTAGGTCTAATGTACCACGTCAACTCCTGGACGTTGGCTATCAATTACCCCATTGGACTCCCCAAGTCGTGTGGGTCAGAATGGATTTTAAACTATGGTAATCAAGAACTAGAATGAGCGTGTGGGAATCTTAAGGACATAACTACCTGAATAATACGCTCCACCACGTGCATAAAACATTCTTTTCAATCTGCGACATCTTCAATTCATTTCCCTTAGTGGGCAGTCATGCAAGCAATGGGAGCTTCAATTCCTTCTCATTTCCTGCATCAGGAGGCCAAACATGTATGTGGGAAGCGTAGACAAAAAAATGAATGATGAAATCTATTTCTTAAACGTCTGGGATACCAGCATAGGAGTGTGAGCAATTGCCCATTTGGACTTCTTGAAAGCAAACTTCCCTTCAGTGCTCCACTGAAATGGAATTTTATCCTTCATCTCCAAGGCTTATCCTTGGTTTATGGCCCAAAATCAAGTTCAAATCTTCATGGAAATTAACCTTCCGAAAAAAGGAGTGCACCCATTTTCTTGTGGTAGCTGTACACACAGGACTTTCCTATGTGCCTTGTGATACGCCCGACTTACCCCGGCGCCGGGACATGCGTGACACCTTGTGCTACCTCTCTCGTACAAGAGACCCCAACCTTTACTTATGCACTCGAACATGGATTTTTTAGGATTTACTGAAATCCATGACGAGCACCTTAAGATACCTATTCCAGGTGATCATAATGATCAATTTCACTTTGTAGAGAAGACGTGTTAAGTCATCCAAATACAAAACTATGACCTTGGCCCATTAAATCTCTGAAAGCTAAGTCCCTAAGCCCTTTGAACGTGGCTAGGGTGGTTAGATCAAACCAAAAGGGCATTCTCTTGAAAGCAAAGTTTTACCATGAGTGGTGCATGCGTTATTTATGTGATCTTCAGAAGGCTACCTCAAACTGATTATACCCAAAAATGCCATCAAGCCTAGGATAGCATTTCTGCTCCAGTGACAGTCTGTAATACTGTCCATGATGGGACATGACTAATGTCATTTAATGAAGACGTTGATGAGATTCAAAGAAATCAAAACCCAAAATGGTTTTCACCTGTTCTCTTTCTCACAGGGACATGTTGCAAACACTAGGGGGGAATGATGGACGGAAAGATAATCTTATGCAGTCTAAATTTTCTGAATTGCTTTGAATCATAGGCCTGAGAGATTTGGGTTGTACTGGCTATGATTTGCCTATAGGGTTAAAGTTCAGGGCTTCAAAGGACTGCTAGGTTGAACATCCTAGGCGTGAAAGACTTAGTCTGCATATGAACCCACTGTAGGCCTCCATCTATCTCTTCAAGCGTGAAGATAATTTCTTTTTCCTCGGAGAACAACATTTATGAGTTTCTCATTCGCGGTTGATAACTGGAAGCCCAGGTTAACTTGATTACCTTTGACGAGGAAGCACCTTCAGCTTGCCTTGACCGCTGACGAACCGGTATGATTGTCAAAAGACCTTCTAGAGAAAACTAAGTCCCTTCGGAATCGTACGCCTTTTTAAGCTAGAGAATTCCACCATCAATTTATTGATATGAATTCGAGACGATCACAGAAAGCTGATTGACTCCTTCAAAATAAAGCTCACTGAAATTATCAAGCTTTCTCCAGAATATATCATACTGTTGGTCATCATTAAACACCTTGCAAATGAGCTGTGAGTTATCTAGAACACTTGGATTGAAAATGATACACAAATCTCAATGGAATATGTGTCTGTTTGAAAGGTGGGGGAGGAAGAAGAAGAGTGCAGAATTGCAAGAAACAACTAGGAACCCAACTTTATCATTGTAATATCTTAAGACACTGTAATGGAAAAAGCATCGAAGCATTCTATGGGTCCCAAACCTTGTTTCTCTAATGTTTTGAGACGGTCATTTTTTTGCCTGATAAAATTCCCCTTACTGACTCAAAAGGTTTGTGCTACTCATATCTATTAATGTATACTTTTTTTTCAATATTGTTCAAAAGATTCATCAAAATTTGAACCTCGTACCATTTATGCACCATGTAACTTCCACAAAATCATTTGTAAGATCTGTAAAAATGGGCAAACGCTCTTGGAATGTAAGCAGGAGCATTACGAGCCGAAATGGTGAGAACACTATATGCAAATGTACCCTCAGGTAAGTAAGGTATTTTAATCCTAATCATCAATGGCTGTTATACTAATTTGGTTATACCACTAAACCCACCAGAAGGAATAAATTTTCCTTCCTACCAGATCCTCCAAAAACGTGATCAATAAAGGGCAGGGAAAGTAAATCCTTCTTAGTGACCTTATTAGTTCCCTATAGTCTATGTAATTCCCCACTTTACATTTTCTTGGGGAACTATTACTAATGGTGATACCCCATTTGACTATTAAAATATGAATTGAATCCTACCGTTTAACAATTTTTACCTTCTTATCTCATTCTTGACATATGTCATAAGTGCAGGATTTACTCTCTTTGTGGCTGTCGACCAGGTTTAACATCCGCCATGTAAGTATGGTGAGTCATATCTGGATGAATCCCCTTTCAGTTCGTATAATCCCAAGCCAAGCTTTGGAATGCTAACATCAAATGTCTATGACCTAGTATCTTGGCTAACTTCTAATTGTTACCAAGGGTTAGTTTATTTCAATGTTAATAGTCACTTGTTACTATCTTTCAATAGCAAGCTCTCAATCAACAATTACGAATTCAAGGTATAAATCTAGGTTTTAGCATGTGCAAAATAGTCATGTTTTCAGGGACAACAAACTTGGCTAAATGACATTGGAAATCAGTGACTATATATTCTTCATGATATAGCTATATTTCCCTCACAATTTCCAATAGAAATGTCACTTACCCCTCGGTGATATTATTGTTAACTTGAAACCGTGATTTCAAGCCCTCAGTTTTATTTCTAAGCCCACATTGTCTAGTGTTTCGGAGACTGGGTGTCCTCGTTATATCGAAACTAATTGTGTATGATTCAACAATTTCTATTCTTCCAGGTGGATTGTTCCCTGCAATGGTGGCCAGATAAGAAGAATCATAGTTGTTTAGTATCTGAAAAATCATCCATACTTGTTGGTTGATATTTGTCAACCAAAATTTGAGGTTCAACCATTCGGTACAAATGGATTAAATCCTCCTCCTCAAAGACAGGTGAGGGCTGTATATTAGTTATTACTAATCTAATACACAATCAAAAATTATATATACAGTATTCCACACTAATCTCCATTGGGGTTGGGATAGAATCCTAAAATCCATATTCATATAGGTGAAGATATTGCCTCTTTTTCAAAATGACAATGGGGATCATAAAGGAAATTATTTAGTTGGAAGAAACCCAATGGAAAGGAAATGAGAGGAACGTATTTTCTTTCGAGTAAAACCATGAGCATAAATCTCAGACGACGCTTTATTAACAATAATGCCGTGAAATGATTAGAACAAATCACGATGCTAAAACAAGAATATCTCAGTTATGAAAATAAGAACCACTTCTTAAGAAAGATACATCTCACCAACACAAAGTTTGGCAAAATAGCAATCAGCTTCCCTGATTCCTTAAAATGATTAAAAGAAAACACAAGTCTTTCTTCTTCACAATAGATCTCAATATTCCAAAATTCAACCTTTTGGAATGCAATACGCCGTGTCCCCTTATTTAGAATAAAAATATTGAGAGAAAAATATGATAAATCCTGAAAATAGTCTTTTTAAATGAGATGTCTACTTACTTGAACTCTCACGCAGGAGACCCAAGGTCCAATTTGCTTCCTTATGTCCACACAAAATGACAAAACATGTTAATTTTCAGATGAAATGAAATAGCAAACATTTGTGCCTCTTCTGTTTCATCATTTTTTCTTCCTCCCACAAATCTCGCTGGTCCCAGAAAGTCTTGGAACTTTTCAGTTATACCTGCCTCTCATTTTCAGCCGGCGTAGTGGAATTGATCACTCAGACTTCACATTTTTCTTGAGTATCGCTCGCGTTGGCAATGAATAGTTTTCAGTCTCTTGTTAGTATCCTCATGGGGTTTCCAAAGCATGTTTTCAATTTTCAAAAACCTGGGTCAATACTTTCACCATGCCGATCCATAAAAGTTTGGTTCATGCTGAATTGTTCTTGGATATCTTGTAAAGATCAATAACAGGCAAATGACCCCGAGCTTTTCACTCAACACCTTAGCGCAGATCTTAGTAGCTCTTCTTCTATTTAATTTGTGCATTACCAATTGATCTCTTGATTCCCTCAATTTGCTGCCAGCTTCATTTAGAATATTATATTCTAAATCTAATAGCTTTGGTTAGTTGAAAATGTTTTGTGTTCCATGTGGAAATGAATGGCCCTTCTTCAACCAAATGCGGGATGGAAACCTTTTTCAGCATTTGGAGAGCTTCAAAAGTTAACTCTGGTTCCCGAAGTTCTACTTAAATTCTCATCCATTTTCTCTCCATCCTTTCTTATATCCTCCAAGGATTGGTATACTTCCACTGGTGGCCTCAATGACCTTGTGCTTGCAGGATCAGCCTTTAGATCCATTCATCACCGTTCTCCCCTTTCTCATTCCTCTCTGATCATGGGTACCGAGTGAGAAATATAAATAACCGATAGAGTAGAGGATGATGGTGTTGACTCAAGGGCTTTGGAAATCTTGAGTACTACTTCTGTCAGCTATGGTAACTTCTTCTTTTAACTCATCTCTGTTTGCCTTAGTTTCCTTTAGCTTTTGCACAACACATTCATGGCAATCTTTGCTCATATGCGTGCTCCCTCTGTTATTCTCTTCCTAGATGAAACCTTGTGATTTGATAATCTGTGACCATTTATCATCCGTGGTTTTGATCAGCCTCAAGAGTAGCAATTTCTTCTTTTCTGCAAATGTATGTCCCTGGGGGCAATCCACATGAAATCCTTGAAAACTGTTTGGGTTTCTTGGCCGACTTGGTAGGAGTGACCTTGAGGGGATTGAATCAAAGGCTGTGTAATGAAACCACCTTCCCTTCCTCGGGTCTTGATCTATAACCGTTGAGGTGTATTGGGAAATGCGTTCCCATTGGATGTGTTACAGTCACATCCTCAGGTGGAGGAAGGGTTAGCTGTGGAGTGGTGTGGGACCACTGCAAGTGTATGTCCTGACAATGGACTCCTGGAATAAGGCGGCAGAGAGGAGGCATGTCCATTGGTTACTAGGGTCTAGTGGGGAGAGGTTGGAGAGGGCCAAAGACAATCTAGCCATGCTAGGAACTTGGTGAAGACATCTGAAATCAAAGGCTGGTAATGAAACACCCCCTTCCTCTTCCTCGGGAGTCTGATCATTCACATTGAGGTGTTATTGGAAGAAATTGCGCCCATTGTAGGTGTTACAGTCACATCCTCAGGTGAGGAAGGTTGCTTGTGAGGGTGACCACTGCAAGTTAGTGTCATGACAATGGACTCTGGGATGAAGGCGAAGGAGGAGGCATGTCCATGGTTAACTAGGGTCTAGTGGGGAGAGGTTGAGAGGCCATAGAAGAAGCGTTACCATGGTCTAAGATTAACTTGGTGAAGAAATCTTAGGACAAGGAATGTTGAATGGAGGAGCATGATTCTAAATTAGAGTTTTGAGAGAATAAGAGGAGACTTACCTCTACAGCTAACAGTCAAGAGAGGAATGGAGGTTGAACAATCTCTTCTCCGGAAGGAGGATTTCCTTTGTTCTGGTTGTGGATGTTAATCAGAATCTCACCTGTTGGTGGTGGAAGTGCACTGTGTAGTTACTTGATCTTCTCCCTTTCTGACACACTTAACCTTTATTGGCCTCCTGAGAGGGTTCTTATCCTTTTCCTTGTTTTCCCCTTTGCGGGTCCCACTTCCAAAGTTATCGTATTTGGAAAAATCCCTTCTTTATAATCTATTCCCATTCCCCAAGAAATGATCCTGCCTTAGTACGTTGCAAGAATTGTGAGCCAGCCTCTCCCTGGCAATAGAAGCTTCTAACAAAAAAGCGATGGACCAATCATGTTGGGAATCTATCGGTCTCATTTAACCCATCATACGAGGTGTCAAACACTCTCGTTATCTGTGGTTCCCCTGGATGTAGAATAAATCCAGCATCTGGATATCTTCAATTGTTCAACCTGTGTATATTGTCAATTCTTCGATGAAATCTTCATCCCGAGATCAACCCAATATCTTCTAGTTGGGAAAATGTAGGATATAAATCCCATACGATTTAAGGGACTCCCTCGAAATCAAATCCATGTCTGTGCTTCATAGTGCTTCTTCAACTTTTCTTGAAGCTCTGCACCACATTCTTAGCTTTCACCACTGTTGAGCACGTGTACCTTTTGATGGCAATAGGGAAGGATACGACAACCTTGTGTTTACTCGTTTGAATTTGGTGAAAATCCAAGCATTGTTTACCAAATTCCATCAGTATTATCTTATCACCTCTAGGAACTGGGCCCCCAAAATTGGAAGGATCACCCAGGTACATGACCCACCCAAAGGTAAGCGAAACTTCTTGAACTGCAAGAATATATAACCCCATTTTGATACTTCACCCATGCCTCATCAGAACCTTCTCTTTCTTAAATCCAGGGTTCAACATCTATGTTCTCATAACAAAAAAATGAAGAAAACAACCCTAAACCCGAAACCCAAAGGCAGAAAAATCAAAGAAGGAAAAACACCAAAATAACGACTTCACATAACCCAAAGTCAGCAAATGGTAGAAGAGAATATACCTTCCAAAAATTTAAAATGATCGAAGATTAATCCACAAAATCGATCTAGAATTTTCAGTTGGGTTGGAGTCGAATGGAATGTACGAAAATCATGTGCACAAAATATTTCAGGTAGACATGACATGTCAAATTGGGCCTATTTACAAAACCCTCACATTTATTACACCGCCGCCCTACACATGTGCTCAACTAACCGAAACCTCTGTAATTACTGCCAGGTCATCATTCTCAGCACTTCTAAACCCGAAACAAGGTTTTGCTTAATAAATTGGGTTCGGTAACCAACCGAATGAAGCATGTAAAGACTGTTCCTTGATGCTATCGGGTTCCGAAAACCCGATACAATGATCATGTTCAGGTTTCGGGTTGCGAGAATCAAGCAACATGTACATGTTTTTTTGTAAGGTATGTTCCTATGCTCCGAGTTCCGAAAACGCGATACACGGGCTGTAATCGGTTTCAGGTTTTTAGAGACAGCTCAACCGAAGCATTAAAGACATGTGTGCATGCAATGGAAACCCGAAAACCTGAAATCTCCTTCAAAAGAAGGGATTTTTTAGGAGGTTTTGTCCAAAAAAATTCTTTGGTTATCCTCAATTTTATGGCATGTAAATCTGATGGACCTAAACTAAAACCAACGAATACCCGCTCCGCACCAGTTTGAGCTGGAACGTCCTTTCGTCTTTTTGAGAATCAAAGGAAGAGAAGTCATATCAAAATATTTATCCATTGGGCTACGGAGTCTAAAAGAGAAAACCAAAACAAACAAGGACAAGTAAAGAAAGAAAGCAAGACACCCAACAGAAAATAAATTATGATACAATGCAAGGAGCACTTGCATACTGTGGAACACTCAATGTTGGCCACAAAAGGTAGAGGATCAACTCTCCATCAAGGTATGATTAGCAGAAGATATTTTCACCATTCACTGATGTCTTTTGAAAGGACCTTTCCATAAGGAGTCAACTTTGCCATGCATCCCTTCCTGTTCTCTCTCTTTCCCAGAGACGTACTAGACTCTGACTTGGACATCACGTTGCTATTGATTTCTTGTCAAATCTTTCTTTTGAATTTGATCTGATGGTCTGTGATGTGATCCACCACTTCTTTGTCTTCTTCTAGCTTGTCTAGGTACATTATCCTTTCTCAATAGACTTTGAAAAAGTTCATCCTCAATTGCTTTAGCCAACTATAAGGCTGAAATTCTATAGAGATAAGGATCTCACCGCGTCAATTTCCATACCACACTAGAATGGGGACATTCCAATAGCTTGAATTTGGAGGTAATACTACGCCCACAATGCTGTGTGGTCCCATGTCCCTCTGATTTCTCATCAACCAACTTCTGATTATGTCACCAGGTTTTTGGTGGCTTGTTCTGCCTGACGCATTGCCTTGAGGGTAGTATCAGATGAATGAGCAACGTAATCCCAAATCCATAAAAAAAATTATGTCAGCTCATGGGATTAGAAAATTCGAGTGTTGTTTGGCAACAATCTTTTGAAGCACCCTAATCTAACAATTATATTTTTCTTTGAGACATTACAAATAGCTTCGGAGGTACTTGTTTGAATTGGAGCAGCTTCCAACCATTGGTGCATAGTTATGTTGGCTGAAGACATAATTAGACCCGCACTAAGTAGGGTTTCAATACTCAATTAAAAAAACTCATTCCCCAGTGGCGAAAAATGTTTCTTCAATCACACCAGGGCTTTCAAGGGAAGAGCTTTTCACTAGGATTACCAACGAAATGTTACAAACTGTCACACTTACCTGTGGGGCAACCCATTCAGCTGAATCTCCAAGAGAGAGGCCCATACATACCTGGCCCATAAATCTGTAGCCATTTACGAAGAAGAGAAATGTCCTTCCATGTAGATTGTGGAAGGACTCTAGTAACCTTATCTACTGAGACGTGTTGCCACACAGGCAGGAAACACCATTGATACCTTTCTTATTATAATACCATGTCCCACAAATGTTTCTTGCAATCTAGTTTTAACTCTCCTCTTTTCTTTTTGCTTAATGCAGGGGACACTCACCATAGGTAAAAAGAAAGTGAGTCTACGTACCATTCCATCCTGTGCTTACGAAAAGCCACTTTGGGCATTTCTAAGAACGTACCTTCATTCTTCGCATTCTGTCTCATTCAAGCATTGTTTTCTCTTGCGTTATTGCATGAGGCCCTCTCTGCCTCGCACCAACTTGGTAGGTCTAATGTCCCAAGTCATCTCCGGGACCTTGGCTATCCAATTACCCCATTGACTACCCAAGTCTTGTTGGGGTTCAGAAATGGCTTTAACTATGTTACAAGAACTATAATGAGCGTGTGTGAACTTAAGACATAAACCTAAATAATCCGCTCCCAACCACTCTGGCATAAACATTCTTTTCAGTCCAATCTCGAAACGTCTTCAATTCATGTTCCCTTTAGTGGGCAGCTCATGAAAGCAATGGGAGCTTCATCCTTCTCTCATTTTCCTGCAGCAGGATGGCCAACATTGTATGTTGCGAAGCGTAGCGACAATGATGAAATCGTTCTTTCTTGAAATCTGGCAATACCAAAATGATGTGAGCAATTGCCCATTTGACTTCTTTTTAAAAATGCAAACTTCCCTCAGTGCTCCATTGAAATGAATTTATATCCTTCTCATTCCAGGATATCCTTGTTTTATCGCAAATCAAGTACAAATCTTCATAGGAATAACCATCCCGAAAAAGTAGTGCACCCCATTTTTTCTTGTGGGTAGGGTAAGGCTTTGAATGCCTTCACGCTATCTGGGTCTATCTTGGTTCCTTCCCTAGTCACAATATGACCCAACAACTTTCCTTATGTCACTCCGAACATGGATTGTTTTAGGATTTAATTTAATGAATCCCGATGACGCAATGCACCTTAAGAGACCTAGTCCAGGTGATCATAATATCACTTCACTTTTTAGAGAAGACCGTTAAGTCATCCAAGATACACAACTATGACCTTGCCCATTAATCTCTGAAAGCTAATCCAAGCCCTTTGAAAACGTGGGCTCTGGTGTTCATAATCAAGCAACCCAATGCATTCCTCTTGAGCAAAGTTTGCTGCGCCCATGGAGTGTGAATGCTATTTATGTTGATCTTCACATGCTACCATCAGCAGGCACTGATTATACCGGCGGACAAAATCCCGTCAGCATGATAGCATTTCCTCTCCAGTGCCATCTCTGTACTACCTGTCCACTATGGAAATGAATATTGTCATTTAATGAAGACTGAGTTGAGATTCCAGAAATCAACAAATATGGATTTCATCATTCATGCAGCACCGTTCTTCTTTCCTCACAGGGCACAAATGTTCGCAAGTATAGAGATCCGTGAGGTGGAATGATGTACTTCTGAAAGTATCATCTGTTATGTGGGTTTTTTTTTTGCTCTACAGCCTTTTCGTCATTAATTTTCTGTAATCAATATTCCCTTCTGACTGCTTTTGTGTTGTAATGGTCTCTCATCTGGCTTCTATTCTTCTCGGATTTTGGTTCCGTTTACCTTGGGAAGCATGATTTTACGGGATTCCGGTCTTGATCGCACTGTCGCTGCTATGTTGCAGCATCCTTAGCTTGAAAGACTTTAGATCTCATATACCACTATTGAAGGCTCCCCATATATCTCTCCCGCGTGCCCGTGTCTGCCTCTTGTTCTTGTTCCTTTTTATTCCCTCCTCACCCCCACCCCGACAGCTTACTTGTGCTTTGTCTATCCTGCGCAGTAACGGTTTGATCATGAGCCCAGGGTACTTGATCTCCTTTGACGAGGAAGCACCTTCTCTTGCCTTTAACCCTGAATGAACCGTCATTGGGTGGGAATGCTTTTCAAAAAACAGACCTTGGGCATAAGAGCCAGCCAAAGTGCCAGACACAACCCTCCTAAAGAAGTGCCCAGCGCGTAGGGCTCGGGAAAAACAACATCAAAGGCTTACTAAACAGAAAATACGAACCTAAGTAACTAAATCCCAATAAGAAAACACGACTCGGAAAAAGCCACTAAGAAAAATCTTCCCTAGGCGAGACAAGGAAATAAGGAGTGATACCGCGGAACGACGCGGTAAAGAAGCGAAAAAGCCAAAGTTGTAAGAGCTTATGAATTCACACCATCAATTTATGTATTAATCGAGACGGACATCCATAACTGATTGTCTGATCCTTCAAAATATAGAGCTCACTGAAATTATCAGCTTTCTCGTATCGATAAAAATATAATACTTTTTAGGTCCCTCAATAAACCGAGACCTACCGAGAACCTGGAGACGGCATTTAATCATCGAACCCTAGGAACTTGGCCGTTGATACACAATCCTCAATGGCATATGGGTCATGATTTGAAATGTGGGTTTCATGTCTCCTCGTCTCCGCCTTCCACCCCCCCTCCTCCGCCGCCACCCTTTGCTCCTTTTCACTCTCTTCACTTCCTTCCTCTTAGCTTATCCCCCCACGGCATCTCCGACATACTCTGATTCAATCACACACCCACATCATGATTTTCCGCAAACTCGAGCGAGAAAAAAGCACCACAAACCGACAATAAGGACGAACAGGAAAAAGAAAAAAAACGAAAAAAGAAAGCGGCAGCCCCCGGTACCTTTTGATTAGACTGAGGGAGAGAGGGCCCTTTACCTCCTTATCAGCATTGCCTTACTCCCTTCCCACTTCACCGCGCGTTCGCTATCACGCTCACCTCCCATGTCAAGGGGTAACCAAAAGGGACACGCATACAGTCCCTATAGGAGAACTAGGCTACCTGGGTTCCCTCTTGATAAGTGGCAACTTCCCATGTTATGTTACGTAACTTTAGTGACACGCAAAGCAAGATTGAAGTGGACTTTGCCTGAAACCATGTCGCCGCGCAGGACCCTCCAGCTTCCGCATCTGTACGTAAAGATAGGAAGAAAAAATAAACAAAAAAAGGGGGGAAGAACAGATGGAGGAGGGAGACGAAAGAGGAAAGAGGAGCATTTGTTGTCTGTGCAGTTGGACTGTACTACCCCCATTCCCCTAAGATCTCCCGTGCCGGGCCCCGCTCTCCGCCCTCCCCTCCTCTCCTCCCTCCCCCTCAGAGACCCCACCATGCCCCCTTCGTTAAATGTCCCCCCCCCCGGGAAAGCCTCACTCCCTCCCTGGTCTCGACATCAAGCACTGTAATTCCTGAGAACTCTTTGCTTCTTAAAATAAATAAGTTGTCGCTCCATGTACGTCACCTGCACCCGTTCCTAAACCCTCAGCAAAAAAGGTACCAACAGCAAAAAACAACAAGAGATTCGTCTGTGCAGCAGAACCCAAATACTATAGCCGATAAAAGGCAAAACAAACGCGCAAGACCATAAAGAACCTCGCATCTTCAAATAGAATTTTGAGCCTTAGGACATCTGGATTTAGTACCAGGTCTTTGTTTGTGCTTCCATAGGTTACCTGACCCCGAGGAACTCCCTTTCCATGGAACTTTTATCTCTGTCTGGATCCCAACTCCCTGTTGTTTCAAAACTGAGTCTCCAAAACCACCATACACGGGAGAAAACCCATCGTTGTGTAGCCGGCACCCTCCATCTTCAACCCGCCCCCGCATCCCCTCTAACGTCCCGCAGGCCATCGCTCTGCACAGCCCCTAGATATCATTTTTCATCTCTTTCCAGAAATGCAAACTATGCATCCTTGATTTGGCTAATCAAGGGGAATTGTTAGTTTTCCATGATACATTGCCCATATATTTAGTTAATGTGAGTCCAAGGGCAATGAGTCTATTTAAACGGGCATGACTTATTAATGAATAGAAGTTGAGTTTGTGCTACTTGCGCTTGCTGATACTATTTATTTGTGTTGGGGGCATTAAAGTTTTTGTTGTTATGTGCAACCTCCTTGGTTGATAGCATTTGGCTGAGGTGACCCATCTTATTTTTTTTCCGATTGTCAGTGTTAGAGAAGTTAACGTTCGTTGTAAACCAAGAGGATACCCAGAACGCCGCAACCTTAGTATCGCCATGAATGTCTGTAGAGAAAGTGAGGACATCACGGACTTAAAAAAAAGCGGGAACGGTCTAATGAGAAGGAGTGAAAAGATTTATATTTTCAGTAAACTGAAAGGCAAGCGGCTAACACCAGAGGACGATGTCTTATTTGTAGCCAGGAAAGACAAACACCGACAACTGAAAAGGAAACCGGTAAAGGAAGGAAAAAATCTCTCGGTGTCCCCCATTGGTCTACAGTGATCTTGATTGGACTGACATCATCCATGGGACCTTATTAGGTCGAGGGGCATAGCTAATTGATTATTTGTCGTGGCATGAAGTTTAACCCTCTACATTTGATTGAGCATAGAATATAATCTCTTCTTTTTGTTTAGGTAGGAGATTATATGGTTTGTATCCATGATCAGAGACATCATCAAATCAAGCACATTGTTTGTGACATCCAAAGGGAATCTCTCAAAGGATGTCCTCTTTCTTCTCGTCGCTTTTCAGACAAAGAATATGTAGAGGTTCCTTTACAACATTGCTCTTATGGCTTACATCCCATCTATAATTGATGTCATTGTGATAGCTGTTGTTTTCATGTTAGCCATTTCCCCTTTCCTCAAAAGTTCGTAAAGAGTACATAGGGCATTTCATAGATGTTTTTCTTGCGCCTAATCCACTCCTCTTTTAGAGAGTAATTTCTACATACTCAGTACTCTGCGCATGTGAGTTTATATACATCACCTACATCACCATCCTCCCTTGAGATATAGAGAATCCTTGGTTCCTCCTATCAATCCTTTTAAGGAAAATGGTCTTAATTATTTTTTTGTCATGTACTCATAACCCTCCTGTCTATCTAATGGAGAAAGAGAAATCTTTGCAATTTTCATCTTCCTTTTTGCTTTATCGGAAAAAAGAGAATTCTTCTTCTTGTCTCTTCCCCTAACCACAGTCTTGATATTTTTTGTCTAACCAGTGTGTCTCCAGTTCCTCCCATGAATGAATGGGGGAAGGTTTTAGGGGAAAATCCCATGAACCACCTCATATAGAATCTTGAGGTGAAGGGAACAAGTTGAGTTTTTCGTTGTCTATTTTGAAGTCATATGTCTAGCAAAGACTTTGATTCACATAAGAATTTTTCTCGGTCTTCATGACATTCCTCGAAGATAGGGAGGGCAAGATAGTGGCGAAAATGTTCTTATGGACTGCATCCTCATCTTCATTGAGGAACGATTACGATAAGTAAAGTTTCTAAACCCAATGGTTTGTCTTCATCATTCCTAGTGTCCCCCCATCCATAAGGTTATGCTTTGTTGTTAGAGAATATATGCAGATTTTCAGAAGGGCTTTCTAGTAATTGTTATTAGATTTTTAGTGCCACTTTCAATGTGCCCTACTTGTACTCTGTTTGGAAGATATTCCTTTGGGATATTATTGATGTATAATATCCCTTGAACTCTTGGGGGGCCTAATGCATGCAAGGTTGTTATGTCAACAAGGACTAGGACTCTACTTGTTGTATATATTAACTTTATTAATACCCATAACATGTAAGTGCATAAAATGGTGTGTTTTCTTATGGTTTCCCCGACAGCGCTCCAAAACATGAATGTTGTTATATTATCCAATCATTTAACAACAGATGTCTTCTATTACTAATTGTCCATTGATAAACCCAGGGCTTGTGTTTCCGTCAGGCTGTATGCCATGAATTCCTTATCAACTCATTTGTTTTGGTGGTTCCTTTTAAGGGTTTGGTTGACAGTTTTCCCCGTGTCTCTACTAATCTAATGGAAATGTAATGCTAAACTACTGAAACAACATTGTGTAATAAATGTGTGTTAAAGGAAAATAATTTACTAGAATTGAAATGCACACACCAATTATATAACAGAATTTCAATCACAAAACGTACTAATTAAAATAGTACAGAATTGAAATAAAAACACTCTGAATTGAAATAGCATAAAATAAATATACCAAAACAAGGACCATAATTAGTTTTACATTCAATAAGCATTTAGATGTGAACTGTATCTGAAACCCGATCATGCACTGAAATGCAAATCCTCCAATCACCAAGGTCGAGGGCCCTTGCTCTTTCCTCAGATGAAAGGTACTCGCAGCACCATATTAAATTTAAAAATGACACCATCTCTTTAAGTCGAATAAGTCTAAGACATTCAACATAACATTGCAAAGTAAATACTAACTGGTAGATCCTTTACGTAAAATGGCTATTATCAACTAACTACTTAAATTGTTCTCAAGAAGAATGTCATTAGTATAGACTAGTCAGTTTACAAATGTCCATACTATAGATCCTGAATTCATCCCTAACAACCTCATTAATGTTTCAATTGAAATCCACAATAATTCCAAAAATAGATTTGTGTTCTGGATGTTGTGGAACCAGTCCTCCATGATGGTCATGATTACTACAAGATTCAACCTCCTTATTACACTTCCAGACTTGGGTAATAAATGTCTTGTTATTATCCTACACATGTCACCAACCTTTCATCATAGATGTGATTATGGGATGGTTTCTATGGTCAAAACAGATTTACATGAAATCAAGAACAAGAGAAATGCATTAAACTTTACCTAGGATATCACTATAGAAAGCAACCCCATGACACTAATTAACAGGCATGTTTTTACGAATACATCAAAGAACTCATAGATGATATAATAAGTGAAATAATGCCTCATCATTACCTTTTTTGTTTTTCATCACACTTTATGTATTAAACACATAAGGGGCCCATTCATTGCAATATTTTTGTAATGATAGATGATGTTCTAACTTTGCACAACAACATTGCCGTTTTTTAGAAAGGTAATAATGAAGTGGTTCTGAATATCCACGTAGACCAAATAGAAATAGTTTTCACCCCATGCTTAAATATGAGATGGTGAAAGATAAAAAATTTAAATATGGGAATGATTATTTGGGCATTACCGTTTTTTATGGGTTATCCATTCTTCGTCCAAAAGACTAAGAGGGATATGGTGTCCTTCCATGGGTTTAAGAGAGGGTTAGTTATTTCCAACATAGGTAGAACCCTACCACTTTTTAATATGCTAATACCTTTATAGGATTGTCCAATTTTTTATATTTTGTTTTTAATATTTTTGTCAGAGGTTGGGAAAATCCGGAAATATTTTTCACATCTAATCTAGAAGTCTTATTAAAATTATTCCATATCAATGAGAAGAGAGAAGAGAATATTCAGGGGCGATGAATGGATATGATGAAATCCGGTTTGAGTACACATATTCAAATTGATAAATAATGTATCGTACGCTTTAAAATAATGTTTTGAATAATTGTTTTTTAACCATGTGGCGGGGTTTTCTATCATTTTGATATGGATATGTGACAAATGGCTATTACACAGCCGAAAGAATGAATTTTTTTAGACGATATGCGAAAATGCCGCTTTGTAAAAAACTCACAGAAGTCCGGGGTTTTCGATTAGACGATGTTTAATATTAGCTAAGATAAGACATGAATGAAGTTGTGAACGAAAATGCGGGGGTTTAAATACCGACATGTCCCACACACTATTCCATGATTAGAATATTCGTACCCAACATAATATAACTCATTTGTGAGTCAATTTAAATCATGTTACTTGATCTAACTATTTACATGAGTGCAATTTGTGCTTAAGGGGCCAAATTAAATTAGGGAAATTCAGAAAGGTTTCACTTCAAAACCCAACCATAATATTAGTTTTCTTAGTCACTTTATATCCCTTCATTTTTTAATTTAAGCTTGAATACGTCCAGAAAATAATTGATGCTGAACAATCAATAAAAATTGATCTCCTTCTCTCTATTTTCATTTCGATTCCATAAAATTAATGTCCATATATGAATTAATCCTTTTTTAGAGGTTACTTAAGAGTACCTATTCCAGGTGATCATAATGATCACTTCACTTTTTAGAGAAGACCGTTAAGTCATCCAAATACACAACTATGACCTTGCCCATTAAATCTCTGAAAGCTAAGTCCATAGCCCTTTGAAACGTGGCTCTGGTGTTAATCAAACCAAAAGGCATTCTCTTGTAAGCAAAGGTTTTCCCATGGAGTGGTGAATGCTATTTTATGTTGATCTTCAGCAGCTACCTCAACCTGATTATACCCCAAAAATCCATCAAGCATGGATAGCATTTCTGCTCCAGTGACAGTCTGTAATACCTGGTCCATGATGGGAAATGAATAATTGTCATTTAATGAAGACTGGTTGAGATTCCAGAAATCAACACAAATATGGATTTCACCGTTCTTCTTTCTCACAGGGACAATGTTCGCAACCTAGGTGGAATGATGGATCGGAAAGATAATCTTTGCGTCTAACATTTTCTGAATTTCTGTAATAATAGTCCCTGAGATATTTGGGTTGTAATGTCTCTGCTTCTGCCTATAGGGTTTAACTTCAGGCTTCAAAGGAATGCTATGTTGCACATCCTTAGGCTTGAAAGACTTTAGATCTGCATATGACCACTTTAGGGCATCCATATATCTCTTCAAGAGTGAAGATAATCTTTCTTTTTCCTTCCGGAGAACAACATTTATTGATGTTTATCATCCGCGGTTGATCAATGGAGCCCAGGTTAACTTGATCTACCTTTGACGAGGAAGCACCTTCAGCTTGCCTTTTACCCTGAATGAACCGGTCATGCTTGTCAAACAGACCTTCTAGAGAAACTAATCCCTTCGGAATCTTACTGCCTTTAAGCTAGATGAATTCACCATCAATTTATTGATATGAATTCGAGACGGACTCACAGAAAGCCGATTCTGATCCTTCAAAATAAAGCTCACTGAAATTATCAGCTTTCTCCAGAAAATATAATACTTGTTGGTCATCATTAAACACCTGCCAATGAGCTGAGTTATCTAGAACACTTGGATGATACACAATCTCAATGGCATATGTGTCATGTTTGAAATGTGGGTGAGGAAGAAGAAGAGATGCAGAAACAACTAAGGAACCAACTTTATCATTGTAATATCTTAAGACTACTTTAATGGAAAAAGCATCGAAGCATTCTATGTTGTCCCAAACCTTGTTTCTCTAATGTTTTAGACGGTCATTTTTTGCCTGATAAATTCCCCTTACTTGATTCACAATCAACTCGGCATCTCCATGTACTTTAAGATTTTGGATTCCTTTTTGTCTTGCCATTTCTAATCCTAATAACAAAGCTTCATATTCGGATGTGTTATTAGTATTATCAAAATGCAACTTTAAAGTGAAGGGAAAGATCTCGAAATCCAAAGATATAAGAACTACATCGGCACCTGAACCAGTAGTTGAACAACTCCCATCGAACTCAAGGGTCTAGATAGTGTTAGGATCTTCTTCTTTTACTTCTACAGAGGGCACCTTAGATGTCAGGAAATAATTACCCAAGCCTGCATCTTCAAAGAGAATTTGAGCCTTAGGATCATCTGATTTAGTAACCAGGTACTTTGTTTGTGCTTCAGGGTGAAGGACACGAGGAACTCCATTTACTGGAATTTTATCTTTGGTCCAATCCATGTTGATTTCTCCTCCAACATCTTTGCAAAAGCCTCTTCCCAAAAGAATCCCATAAGCAGCCGAGATATCAACAACTAGGATAGTCATTTTTACTCTCTTTTCCAGAAATGCAAACTATGCATCCTTGATTTGGCTAATCAAGGGGAATTGTTTAGTTTCCATGGAGTAACATTGCCCATAATATTTAGTTAATGTGAGTCCAAGGGCATGAGCTACTTTTACGGGCATGACATTATTAGATGAGATAGAAGTTGAGTTTGTGCTACTTGCGCTTGCTGATAATTTTATTGTGGTGGGGGCATTAAAGTTTGTTGTTATTGTGCAAACCTCCTTGGTTGATTAGCATTTTGCTGAGGTGCCCATTATTAGTTTTTCCATGGTGGTATATTAGTTGGAGGTACCCAACCTTGTTGATTGTATGGGGGTACCCATGGTGGTGGATGTGGATAGGCTACCCAGTTTAGTGGTGCCCATTTAGGTTGTCCCCAAGTTGGTGGAGGAGCTTGATTGGGACATGACATCATCCATGGGACCTGAGTAGGTCGAGGGGCATAGCTAGATTGATTATTTGATCGTTGCATGAAGTTTACCTCTACATTTGATTGAGCTATAGAATATAATATCTCTTTTGGTTGAGGTAGGAGATTATAATGGTTGGTATCATGATCAGAGACATCACAAATCAAGCACATGTTTGTGACATCCAAAGGGAATTCTCTCAAAGGATGTCTCTTTCTGCATTTAGGACAATATATATGTAGAGGTTCCTTTACAACATTGCTCTTGGCTTTCATCCCATCTATAATTGATGTCAATTGTGATAGCATGTTTGTTTTCATGTTAGCCATTTCCTCCAGAAGTTCTAAGGTACATAGGGCAATTCTTAGATGTTTTTCTTCGCCTAATGCCTCCTCTTGTTATAGAGTAATTTCTACATAGCTCAGTAATCTGCGGCATGGTGAGTTTATGTACATCACCTCCTCCCTTGAGATAGAGAGAATCCTTGGTTTCCTCATCAAGTCCTTTTAGGAAAATGGTCTTAATTATTTTTGCATGTAACTCATAACCACTCCTTCTATGGAGAAAGAGAAATCTGTCCAGATTTTCATCTTCCTTTTGCTTTATCTGGAAGAATTCTTCTCTCTTGTCTCTTCCCCTACAACAGTCTTGATATTTTTCTAAAAAGGTTGTCTCCATGTTCTCCCATGAATGAATGGAGTTAGGGGAAAATCCCATGAACCACCTCATAGTAGAGTCTTTGAGGGTGGAAGGGAACAATTTGAGTTTTTCGTTGTCTATTTTGAAGTCATATGTCTAGCAAAGAACTTTGAATTCAAATAAGAATTTTTCTAGGGTCTTCAGTGGACATTCCTCGAAAGATAGGGAAGATAGATGGAGAAATGTTCTTAATGGATGCATCCTCATCTTCATTGAGGACGATTAGATAAGTAAAGGTTCTACCCAATGGTTTGTCTTCATCAATTCCTATTGTCCCCCATCTCATAAGGTTATTCTAGTTTTAGAGAAGATGATGCAGATTGTTCAGAAGGGCTTCTAGGAATTGTATTAGATTTAGTGCCACTTTCAATGTGCCCTACTTGTACTCTGTTTGGAGATATTCTTTGGATATTATGAGGTATAAATATCCCTTGAACGTCTTGGGGCCTATGCATCAAGGTTGGTTATGTAAACAAGGACTAGGACTTCTACTTGTTGTATATATTAACTTTATTAATACCCATAACATGTAAGGTGAATAAAATGGTGTGTTGTGCTTATGGTTTCCCCGACAGCGATGGCACAAAAATGATGGGTTGTTATATTATCCAATCATTTAACAAACAGATTCTTCTACTAGTGTCATTATAAACCCAGGGCTGTGTGTCCTAGGCTGTATGCAATGAATCCTTATGCAACTCATTTGTTTGGTGGTTCCTTTTAAGGGGTTTGGTTGACATGTTTCCCCTTGTCTCTACTAATCTATGGAAATGTAATGCTAAACTACTGAAACAACATTGTTGTAATAAAATGTGTTTAAAGGAAATAATTTACTAGAATTGAAATGCACACACCAAATTATGATAACATAATTCAAATAACAAACACGTACTGAATTCAAATAGTAGAATTGAAATAAAACACTCTGAATTGAAATAGCATAAAATAAATATACCAAAACAAGGAAATAAGTAGTTACATTCAAATAAGCATTTAGATGTGAACTTATCTGAAAACCACGATCATGCATGAAATGCAAATCCTCCAATCACCAAGGTCGAGTGGGCCCTTGCTCTTCCTCAGGATGAAGGTACTCTCAGCACCATATTAAATTTAAAATGACACCATCTCTATTAATTCGAATAAGTTCTAAGACATGCTCAACATAACATTGCAAAGTAAATACTAACTGGTAGATCATTGTACTGTAAAATGCTATTATCAACTAACTACTAAATTGTTCTCAAGAAGATGTCTATATATAGACATAGTCAGTTACAAAATGTTCCATAACTATAGGCACTGAATTCATCCACTAACAGCCTCATTAATGTTTCATTGAAATCCTACAATAATTCCAAAAATAGGATTTGTGTCTGGAGGCTTGTGGAACAAGTCCTCCATGATGGCATGATGACTACAGATTCAACCTCCTTGATTACAACTTCCAGAATTGGTAATAAATGCTTGTTATTATCCTACACATGTCACCACATTTAATCATAGAGGTGATTAGTGGGATTTTCTATGGTCAACAATTTACATGAAACAAGAACAAGAGAAAATGCATTAACTTTACTAGGATATAACTATATAAAGCAACCCCATACACTAATTAACATGTTTTAAGAATAAATCAATAACCTCATAGATGATATAATAAGTGAAATAATGCACTCATCATTTACCTTTTTTGTTTTCATTCCACACTTATGTTATTAAAACACATAATGGGCCCATTCATTGCAATATTTTTGTAATGAGAGATGATGTTCTAACTTGCACAACACTACATTGACGTTATTTTAGAAAGGTAATAATGAAGTGGTTCATGAGATATCCACGTAGAACCAAATAGGAAATAGTTTTCACACATGATAAATATGAGATGGTGAAAGATAAAAAATTTAAATATGGGAAATGTATTAATGTTGGGCATTACCTTTTTTAGGGTATCCATTCTTCTCCAAAAGACGAAAGAGGGATAGGGTGTCCTTTCCATGGTTTAGAGAGGGTTAGTTATTTCCAACATAGGTAGAACCATGACACTTTTTAATATGCTAACTTTAATAGGATGGTCCAATTTTATATTTTATATTTTTTCAGAGGTGGAAAATCCGGAAATATATTTTCACATATATCTCAGAAGGTCTTATTAAAATATATTCCATATCAAGGAGAAGAGAAGAAGAGAATATTCAGGGGCGATGAATGGATATGATGAAATAACTTTTGAGTAACATGATTCAAATTGATAAATAATGATATCGAGCTTAAGAATAATGTTTTAATATGTTTTTTAGCCATGTGGAGGGGTTGTTCTATCAGTTTTGATATGGTATTGACAAATGGCTATTACACAGCCGAAAGAAATGAATTTTTTTAGACGATATGCGGAAAATGCGCTTTGTAAAAAAAAATCACAGAGTCGGGGTTTTCGATTAGACGATGTTTAATTTATAGATAAGATGAAGACATGAATGGAAAGTTGTGAACGAAAATGCGGGGTTTAAATACCGACATGTCCCACACCTATTCCCTTGATTAGATTATTCCTACCCAAATAATATATCTCATTTGTGATTCAATTTATCATGTTGATCTTGATCTAACTATTTACATGAGTGCAATTTGTGCTTAAAGGGGCCAAATTAAAAATTAGGGAAATTCCAGAAGGTTTCAGCTTCAAAACCCAACCATAATATTAGTTTCTTATGTCACTTTATATCCCTTATTTTTAATTTTAAGCTTGAATAAGTCCAGGAAAATAAGTGATGCTTGAACAATCAATAAAAATTGAGCTCCTTCTCTCTATTTCATATTCGATTCCATAAAATTAATGTCCATCATATGGAATTATCCTTTTTTAGAGTTACCCTCATATCAAATGATATGAAGTTAATTTGTTTGAGGTCCTCTAACTATCTTGAGAGATAATATCTCCACTTCATGTTGTTTTTGTTATGTGATTCCACCTAACAATTTACCAACCACATCACTAGCCTCCCAAATTCGAAAGAGCTTGCCACCATTCCCACCATAAAATATAAATTTTTGCACCATATACATGCCTATTGGAGTAGGCAACACAGTCTCAAAATGTCTAGCTTGATTCCAAATTTTAAGTTAATTTCTAGGCTATCAAGGGACCGCAAAGACATGTGCCTGAGGGGCCAAGCCTCGAGCTATTGACCCTAACATGCATATTCTCCATGGCCTCAAAGGCTTATCAACATCTCCTTCACCACCACTTCCAAAAAGGAAGCTTGCATATGTTTAAGACTAACACACTTGTGCACTTTCCCAATATGCTCTCTAGTTCATCATCATTATATAACACATCCTCTCTTTTAATATATAACATAGCGTCAAAAAATCCAATCAACATTTTTTGTTGGATTCGTGGATGCCCAACCCCTTGAGTCATTACTCCTATGGGGAGTATACACCATGTTTCACTTGTGTTTACCTTCTTTTTTGTCTTCCACACTCATGTTATTAAAATACATAGTGGGTTCACTCATTGCAATATTTTTACAACGAGAGGTAATGTTTTAACTTGCACAAAATAATATTGGCGTTATTTTAGAAAGGTAATACTGAAGTGGTTCATGAGATATCCATGTAACACCAAATAGGAAAAAATTTCCACACCTTATAAGTATGAGATGGCGAAAGATGAAAAAGTTAAATGTGGGAGCTTTATTAATGTTGGGCATTTCCTTTTCTAGGGTATCCATTCTTCTCCAAAAGAAGAAATAAGGATAGGGATTCATTTCCATGGTTTAAAGAGGGTTGGTTTTTCCAACATAGGTATAACCATTACATTTTTTAATATATTAAATTTGATACGATGATCTAAATTTTTTATTTTTTATTTGTTTTTAGGTGACAATTTCAGAAATATATTTTTGACATATATCTAGAAGGTCTTATTAAAATATTTTCCATATCAAGGAGAAGAGAATGAGAGAATCCTTCATGGGTGATGAATGGATATGATGAAATAAGTATTGAGTAACATGAGTCAACTTGATAAATAATGGTATCAAGCTTAAGAATAATGTTTTACTATGTTTTTTAGCCTTATGGAGGGGTTGTTCAATTAGTTTTATTAACTTGTTTGCAAGTTCTAGGGTATTGAAAAATGGCAATTACACAATTAAAAGAAACATTTTTTTAAGACAATATACAGAAAATGCGCTTTGCAAAAAAAAATCACGGAGTCAGGGTTTTCGATTAGATGGTGTTTAATTTGTTAGATAAGATGAAGACATGAATGGAAAGTTGTGAATGAAAATGCGGGGCTTAAATACCTACATCTCCCACACCTATTTACTTGGTTAGAATTGTTCATACCCAAAAAATATATGTCATCCGTGATTCACTTTATTCTGTTGATCTTGATCGAACTATTTACATGAGTGTAATTTGTGCTTAAAGGGGCCAAATTAAAAATTCGGGAAAATCCAGTAGGTTCCAGGTTCTAAACCCAACCACAATATTAGTTTCTTGTGTCACTTTGTATCCCTTGTTTTTAATTTTAAGCTTGAATAAGTCTAGGAAAATGGGCGATGCATGAACAATCAATGATAATTGAGCCCATTATCTCTATTTCATCTTTAATTCCATAAACTTAATGTCCATAATGTGGAATTTTTTTTTTTTAGAGTTCCCCTCATATCAAATGATATGGAGTTAATTTGTTTGAGGTCCTTGTTATGGTGAAATTGTAACACCCTTGATTTCTTGCAAGTGAATGGTTGAGGCAGTCAGTCATGATTCGTCAAACATGGAGTTATCCCAAAGTGTGGGAATTTACAATCGAGATAACCCTCCGGATGAAGGTCAGGTCCTATTCCTCTATTTTTATACACACACTCAAATTGTAGAGGATCTAACCTAAAATCTACTCTAACTTGCCAAGGAGACAGGGTTAAGAAGACTATAAGAAATTAAACCTAAACTAACAGAGGTGATGCACTAAAAGGAATGTTGAACACCTGCTTTGCATGGAGATGGAAACCACAATCAGATTAAGAAGGATGAAAATACACCATAGATCAATCCACTGATGATAATCCACTAACCATTAAACATGTAATACAATAACCATGCACATATAACCAAGATTGCAATGAGAGATTAGGAGAAAGCAATGAACACAAGAGAGGGTTGAAATTCACCCACATACTTATATTATTGCTCCACATATTTGATACAATACATTACAATGGCCAAGAGGCTCAAATTTACATTACAACTTGAATGGGAGGTTTGAACTCCACAAATCCACTTACAGACAAGAGGAGAAGGGAGGGTGCAAAGCAAAAATTATCCAACATTAGAACAATGCCTCTCCTTACAATATATATGAAGAATGAGAGAAGGGAGAGAGGGAAGAAAATTGAAATCTTGCTTCAACCACCCAAAAATGCATTAAACTCTCCTACAACAATGATGGGTGCCACTACAAAACCCATGCCTCCATGTACTTTTCCTTGTTGGGCAAGAAAGGGAGCCCATACCTCATCATTTGGGTGGTGAGAAATTTGGAAACACCTTCTAAAATGGCGGACTGTATTTCTCCATTTTGAAGAACTTAGTCTCACTTAAATTAAGATAACCAATCGTAGTTGTGTAGAAGACACTGAGAGCTTTCCAAAAAGTCTGATTTTGTGCAAATCTGAGGCTCCCAATAAAAAGTTATGGCCATCTGAAGATTGGGGTGCCATACTGTATTAAATACGAGTGGTTGATTTTCTCTTTTCAGACTCCGAAATTGCTTCGCAACCTCCGAAGTCTGAAATTTCAGACTTTCGGGCATTTTGACTTTGGAGGTTGATGGTAGTGTTCATCTACTCAGCGGTTGAAACCTTTGAAACTCTGAAACTCCAAAGTCTGAAATTTAGTACTTTGGACCTTTCCATTTCAGAGATTAGGTTACTGTTCATCCGCTTGAGTCAAAAAATCTCCAAAACTCTAAAACTCTGAAGTCTGAAATTCAGACTTCAGGTTTCAGACTTTTGCATTTTTGGGGTTCAGGTTTTTGGGATTTTGGGGTTCAGGTTTTTCGGGGTTTGTTTATCCATTTGGGCATGAAACCTCCGAAACTCCGAAAGCTCAAAGTCTGAAATTAAGACTTCAGGTTTCATAATTTTACATTTTGGGGATTTTTTACTGTTCACCTTGTCCACACTCACCGAAACATCTAAAAATTTGACTCTAAAGTCTGAAATTTGGACTTTGGGTTTCAGAATTCAAGTTATGACTTTCGTGCTTCTTTCCACCTAGTCCCCGAATTTGACCCTAGCCTACCTCTGAATGGCTCTACCTCTGAAATATGAAATTTCAGACTTTCAAAGTTTCTTCATTTCGCGAATTCCTCTGCAATGCTCGACCTGCTTCAACCTATTCGAACAATCCTGAAATGCAAGCTCCCATGACTGAATCAACCCCATTTTCTTAGTGTACAAGTTCATGTTCGTTCAATTTTTCCTAAGGGGAAAAATTGGATAACAATCCTCTATTTATCTTGCGAGATAATATCTTTACTTCATGTTGTTTTGTTATGTGATTCCACCCGACTCTTTCCTAACCACACCACTAGCCTTTTAACTGTGAAAGACCTTGCCACCATTCCCACCATAAAGTATAAATTTTTGCACCATATACATGCCAGTAGAGGAGGAAACATAGTCTCAAAATGTCTAGCATGATTCCAAATTTAAGCCCATTTACAGGCTATCGAGGGACTACAAATAAATGTTCCTAAGGGGGAAAGCCTCAATCCCCGGACCCTAACATGCATATTCTCCATGGCTTTAAAGGCTTATTAACATATCCTTCACCACCACTTCCAAAAAGGAATTTTGTATATGTTTAAGAATAACACACTTATGTACTTTCCAAATATGCCATCTAGTTCATTGTCGTTGTATAACATATCCTCTCTGTTAATATATAACATAACATCAAAAAATCCAATCAACATTTTTTGTTGGATTCGTGGATGCCCAGGCCCTTGATTTATTACTCCTATGGGGAGTATACACCATGTTTCACTTGTGTTTACCTTCTTTTTTGTACTTCCACACTCATGTTATTAAAACACATAGTGGGTCCATTCATTGCAATATTTTTGTAATGAGAGATAATGTTTTAACTTGCACAACACAATATTGGCGTTATTTTAGAAAGGTAATACTGAAGTGGTTCATGAGATATCCATGTAACACCAAATAGGAAACAATTTCCACACATTATAAATATGAGATGGCGAAAGATGAAAAAGTTAATTGTGGGAGCTTTATTAATGTTGGGCATTTCCTTTTCTAGGGTATCCATTATTCTCCAAAAGAATAAAGAAGGATAGGGGTTCATTTCCATGGTTTAGAGAGGGTTAGTTATTTCCAACATAGGTAGAACCACGACATTTTTTAATATATTAACTTTGATACGATGGTCTAAAATTTTTATTATTTATTTTGTTTTTAGGTGGCAAATTCGGAAAGATATTTTGACATATATCTAGAATGTTTATTTAAATATTTTCCATATCAAGGAGAAGAGAAAGAGAGAATCCTTCATGGGTGATGAATGAATATGATGAAATAAGTATCGAGTAACATGAGTTTACTTGATAAAAATGGTATCGAGCTTAAGAATAATGTTGTACTGCGTCTGTTTTTAGCCATATAGAGGGGTCGCTCAATTAGTTTCATTAAATTATTTGTGAATTCTAGGGTATTGACAAACAAATTTTACACAAGAGATTTTTTTTTTTAGAACATATGTGGAAAATGGGCTTTACAAAACAATTTTTTTTTTATAGAGCCAAGGTTTTCGATTGGACAATGTTTAATTTGTTAGATAAGATGAAGAAATAAATGGAAATTTGGGAAGGAAAATGTGGGGCTTAAATCCCTGCATGTCCCACGTATATTCCATTGATTAGATTTTTCCTACCTAAATAATATATGTTATCCATGATTTACTTTATCATATCGATCTTGATCGAACTATTTACATGAGTGCAAGTTATACTTAAAGGGGCCAACATTTTAAAAATGGGGAAAATCCAGTGGGTTCAAGGTTCAAAACCCAACCACAATGTTGGTTTCTTATAACACTTTGTATCCATTATTTCCAATTTTAAGCTTGACAAAGTGTAGGAAACTAGGTGATGCATGAAAAATTAATGATAATTGAGCCCCTTCTCTCTATTTCATCTCATATTCCACAAACATAACTTCCACCATGTGGAATTATATTTTTTTGAGAGTTCCCCTCATGTCGAATGCTATGGATTTCAGTTTTCTAAGGGCCTCTTGAAACCACTCCCCACCTTTGAGAGAAGGTTGAGCCTTACACCATTGGCTAAACCACAATCCAGGGGTGGAGATGATGAGGGCGTAGGGGTAGACAAATACATAGTCATCATAATTTAATTAATACTTTGCATTATTGTTTTCTGGAATTTATTTATTTATTATAATGCATGTTGTCAAGGTTTCTATTAATTAATTATATATTAGAGAACATGTGCCCCTGTCCAAGTTGTGCTAAGATACACCTGAAATTTTTTTCAGAGGAAGACAACCACTTACAATGCTAAAGGTTTAAATTGACACATTATCTTTTTCAAGGTATCCATTCTTCTCGAAAAGAGGAAAAATGGATAGGGTGGCATTTCCATGGTTTATGGAGGGTTAGTTAGTTCCAATGTAGGTAAAATCATGATACTTTTTAATATACTAACTTTGATAGGCTAGTCTATTTTTATAGTTTAAAATTTTTAAGAGGTGATAAATTTGGAAAGATATTTTGACATATATGTAGAATTTCTGATTGAAATATTTTCCATATTGAGGAGAAGAGAATGAGAGAATATTTGAAGGGCGACGAATAGATATGATGAAATAATATTGAGTAACATGAATCAACTTAAGAGAAATTACCTATCGAGCTTAAGAATAATGTTATTCTATGAATTTTTAGCCATATAGAGGGGTCACTCAATCAATGTCATTAACTTGTCTATGAGCTATATGAAACCAAAAAAATGGCCCTTACACAAGTGAAAACATCGCTCAATTTTGAGAAATTAGTGGATAATGGGATTTGCTAAAAAACTTATGATGTTAAGGTTTTAGATTGGACAGTGTTGAATTTTTTATAGATAATATGAAGATATGAATGAAGATTCGGGAAGGAAAACATGGGGCTTAAATACCTGCATGTTCCATGCCTATTCCACGTATATAATTATTCCTACCCAAAAAATATATTTTATTCATGCTCCACTTTATCATCTCAATATCAATCACATTATTTATATGAGTGCAATTTGTGGTTAAAGGGTTCAAAATAAAAAATTGGGAAAATCCAATAGGTTCCAGGTTTGAAACCCAACCATATGTTGGTTTCTTGTACAAATTTGTAGCCCCATTTTCAATTTTAAGCTCGACTAACTACAAGAAATAGGAAGTGTATAAACAATTAGTGATAATTGATCTCCTCTCTATTTGGTCTCAAATTCATAAAATGAATGTCCATCATGCAAAATTATCCTTTTTCTAGATTACGTTTTCTAAGAGCCTCTTGAAATTTCTCTTTGAAGAGCACACATTAATACTGAGGGGGGTGAATTAGTATAGACCAATTATTTAATTCTTTTCAAAATTAATAACAAAACAACAACTTACGCAACCATATAACACAAGATATACGTGGAAACCCTTTTGGGGGAAAATCATAGAGAAAAGAATGATTGGATCTACTATTCAAATACATTCATAAAATGCTTAAAAATGTTTATAGGCACCAACCTACTGGAGACACCAATACCCAATGCCAAGCACTGACTCAACCAATTCATGAGCACTAACTCACTAGAGACACCAATTCCCAATGTCAAGCACCTACTCAGCCAATTCATGAACACTAACTCATTAAAGACACTAATCCCCAATTTTTTGAGGCACCAAGCTCAACAATACAAACTTCCACCTTCTATAGTTTCTTATTCAACCTAATGATGGAAATGAAATCATACTTCCAATATGAACGTTGGTCCAACTAATGAAATAAAATTACTTTATATTTATACTCTTCTTCTTACTCTTCACTGTTGTTCTAGAAATCTCTCTCCCCTTCTTCTCTTCTTTTTGGCTCCATTTTCAACAATATACTTTGAATGATATCTCTATTTTCTCTTATTTAAATCTACTTGAGTTTGAAATGAATATATCTTCATCATCCCACTCTCAGCCACTCCCTCCACTCAAACCCATTCACACTTCACTCACTTGTCTTTATCGCCCCTCACACTTACTTGCACACATTACACACTTATCCCTTAAATGCTCATCTAATTCTGCTTTAGAGATATTATTTTAGCTTCAATGGTCTATATTCATAATGTCACTCCTCTTACACACTTCTTTCTCTCCTCACTCCACTTATTCCATGATTTTCTCACCCTTTGTTCCTCTTCAACATTTTACCAATTCAATATTTGAAATTGAGTGATTTCTATTTTCTTTCCAGTTCTGAACTCTACATATGTTATTTCAACTTCACCTATTATTATACTTGATCGTGCCTCTTAAACATTTGGTGCCAAGACTAAATTAAGGTTGGTCCATGAATTGGATATAACCGCAAAATAGAGTCAACCATAGTTTGAATATCAATGTAAGAAACATATCAATGCCAAAACAAAGGAGGGTCAGCTAAAATAGGGGAGAGTTAGCCAACAACCATCATGAACCTATTTTCTTTTACTCCTTGGAATGATGTAATTTTCCCCGAATAATGGAGATTCAAAATGATTTTATTTGGACAACATTAGTGGCCTTTGATCAAGATTGGTAGCACACAAAGAGTATTCTTTCAACTTGTAGATTATTACCCACAGTCATGTCTTCTTATCACTCCATATGTATTGATCAAAGAGGCTCCAAACCATTCATAAGTGTATCTATAGACTAATACTTCTAGCACTATACCATTTTCACTCCAAGCATCAGACCGTTTTTTCTACTAGCTCTCGACCATTTATACTCTTATTTCCAGATGAACAAAATTACAGGTGAGCTCTAAACTGAACAACATTTCATGCGAGCTCCAAATGAAATATACTATGAGATTCAGCTAAACATATCACTAGATCTGGACGAGCAAAATCATATGTGATCTTCAAACCACTTACACTCCGAGATCCAGACATTTATACTTCTAACTTCTGATGATCAAAATTATAGACAAGCTCCAAACTTAGCATATGTTGAGCTCCATACTAACTCTACTATGAGCTTTGAATGATAGGCATTATGATCGAGCTCTAGATTATAACTGAGCTCCAGAAAATAGATATTGAACCTTTGACATCAACGACGATAAATCCAACACTCCCCACTTTTAAAGAGAAGGTTGATCCTTGCACCATTGGACAAGCCACAAGCCAGGGGTGGAGATGACGAGGGCATAGGGTAGATAACCACATAGTCATGAACATTCAATTAATACTTTGTATAAAGTTTTTTAGGATATTTTTTATTTATTATAATGCAAGTTATCAAGGTGTTTATTAATCAATTATAAAATATAGAACATGCGCCCCTATATAGGTTGCGTTAAAGTACACATATTGAACTACTCAGAGGAAGAAATTCATTTGCATTGTTAAAGGTTGAGGCTGACACGACTTGAAAATGCCTTGGGAGGATTCATAGCATATCATGAAATTATTAGTAAAGCACGTCAAGCTTGTAATAACCCCTCAAATATAGATAAAGTATTTTATTATATATATTATTAAAAAATGTAATTTCATAATCTTTGACTTTATAAATTTGAAATTTAAAGAAGAGAAAAATATTTTGATTGGGGCAACAAAAAAACAACTAATAATGAAGATAACTAAAGACGATGATGATAGGTTATTGCAGGCACTAACAATAATGGTTAACAACCATGTTCTATAGGGGCATATTTACTCTTCCAGATGGATTTCCTCATTCCATTCCAAGTGTAGGAAAACTCTTTTATCTCTTCCCATGTGGCTGTGAAACACCTTGTATCTCCTAATCACCGCCACATCACTAGGAGTGTTGATAAGAACTATTTTCCATAGAGTCAAACTATAATAAGTTGATTGTTAGTGACTAACAAGTACAATGTGCAAGGGAATAGGGAAAGTGAATGGAGAAATCAATACCTTCATTTTCAAGGAGAATGGGAGTCACTGAATATTCTATAAATCTACCTTGGAATAAAAGGAAAATATTTAGAATATTTACAAGATTAAACTAAAATCCATGTTGAAAACTAATGAAAATAACAAATATCAACCAAAGAAAGGGGAATTTCATGTTATAATACATGGATATCCAAAAATATATAAAGTTTTAGTCATTTTTGCCATAATTATGTTGTTATGGAAGGTTAATAATAACCTTGTCATTACAAGACCATAACCCATGTGAAACCTCTCTTACGTCCTTCTAACCCTTCCATGAAGGTTGTGTGAAGAAATAACAATTAATTATTTAGACTTGTTTACACCTTTAATAAGTAATGCATGCTTGCAGGATACATTTGTAAGCACATATAACAAAAAATGTAGGGTGATAAGACGTCACATATGTAGGTGTAGAAAACAAAAAAAATGTAAAGAGGTGTATAAAACAAGAAAATGCACACGTCAACTCACCATAAAAAATGTTTCATAATTAGGGCAACAACAATGAATGGCGAGGATTTGTTTGGTAATTGAATTCCATCCTTGCCACAACCATTAGATTTCTATAGAACTATTAGATTTCACCCTTTTCGATCCAATTTGGAAAACACCTTCAACATAATCATAATTTTATAGAGAAATATATTTAAATAGGACACACTCATAAGAAATAGGTTTAGAGAAATATTTTATTTTTGGTAAAATTAAAGATGGTTGTGAGAAATAAATAATACATAATAAGTTTAGACAATGAATCGAATAAGACAGAAAAATCAACACAAATCAAGAAGAACATTTACTTTAATTATTATTACTCTCCTAATATCAGTAGTGCATATTTTTAACAATCGTTAGCTGGAAAAATATGATTTTACAAAGGTTATGTTCATCAAATTCAAGGCTTCAAAAACTCACTTTCTTTTCCTAAAATCTATAGAGATTTCTAGGAAATCAATCTTCTTCTTAGAAATCCTAATAATGCAACAATAACTTAGAAAACCAGAAAGACAAATAGAGTATTTTTTTAAGCTTGTATTATCTCTCCATTTATAATCAAACCCCTAAAGTTGTACAACTATTTAAAACCATCATATGAAGTATGATGTAGTATTTAGTAAGTAGTCCAATATGATACAATTATTTAGCGTTTGTCACTTTCAATGCTCTAATAAATTCTTCATGTAACACACGATGTATGTTAAGCGTTGTTCAAATTTCATTAAAATATTTAATGTCTACTATTAATCCTTATAAATTTTCTTTTGGAATTGTAATGCTTTTCTATTCATTCACTCTTTCCTCATATCAAATACACAATTCACTTATAAATTTGTAAACTTCTTTAACTCAAATTGAAACCCTTTTCATGATTGCGCCAACAAATAATAAGTGGGGAACTTAAAAAGAGGGCCCAAAAATTCAGGGGAATCCAAATATGGGTTGGAAGGCCCCACATTACCCAAATACATGTAGTTATAATGCACTTTATGTAGACACAAAATCACACACTTTAGTACATTTCTAGGTCGTAAAAGCATGCTAGCATTTACATGATTCCTAAACAATAAAACTAGTGGTTGAAAACTATCTTTGGCCTTTTTTTATTTGTCTCTTGATTTCTCTTTGGTCTTACACACCCTACATCCCAGTCAGAACTCCACTTGTTTATCTCTTATTGCTTTAGACACTGGTGCCCAACTAGGACAACAATACCTAGGCACTCTTGTCCCCTCTAGGCACCCTTGACACTTCTCTATCTTACTCGCTCTTTTTGGGTCTCTTTTATTTTTTGGGCATATTTTTCACTTATGGGTTGGCCCCTCTTGTTTTCAATTATTAAATTCAAACAAGGAAATCATATAAATACATAGTTTTGTGTTCAAAATAAAGGACCGAGAACTAAGCATTCTATTACCATCTAAACTTGCATTCAAAAGGCACCTAAAACAATCCAAGGCAATCATCTAGCATCCAAAGGGACGAGGGACTGCATACTTTGCATACACAACATAGGAACGGGAGGTCTATTCTATTCCATCCACACATATTATTTCATTACTAACTTTTAGCTACAACCCACTATCAAGTGCAACTTGCATAAGGACATCCTAGAACATCATTTCTACACACACACAAGAACTACATGGAGTCTGAGATTTAGTACAACACTCTGTGATAAGTTCACTGTCAGGGTGACCGTTGGGGTCAGTCTGACTCCCCATTCTATATTTTCCTTTTTAGGTTTAATGCAGTTTGTGGGTTTGTGTAGGTGAACTTCTCTTTTGTAGGTTACAGGTATCCTCAACGATCATGGTGCGAGCATCAGGTGATCAATAGGGAATAATTGCAAATTCCTTGCAACGTAATAAAAAGTATATTCCAAGCCTCTATGCAGTCACTAGTGTCTAGGAGTAGTCACTAGTGCCTAGACACCTCTGTCATGCTATGGGTGCCTCTGCCTGACATTTTTATCATAGTAAGCATTTACAATATTGTTTATAGTCTGTTCATCTATCGCACCTCCCTAGATCACTTCCTGTCCATTTGAAAATCAACTAAGTCAACTTGTCTCCCTCACTTACTTAGGGTTTTATATTTTGCATGCTTATTTTCTTGTGTCATGTTGTAGCTATCATTTCTATATCATTTATTACAATAGTTACTCTGTAATATATATTTAATTTTATTTTTATTAAATCATTTGGTGAACCCCACTCATGATCAAACACTTGGATCCTTAGTTTTCCTATTCTATCCAATCTTATTTCAAGGCTCCTAATAATCCTCTAATCTCCTTGCATGAATTACTTCAAATGCAGCCACCTTGCAAAGATGTTCTTTAAAAATCACTAGACACTATGTATCTCCCTCACAATACGTCACTACTTCTAATTATAGTTACGTTACCTTTCACTGATTTATACACCACCTTGACATACTACTTACCTTTCTAACATGCTAATGGGTGTTTAATGTGTAGAATTTTCCTTACAGGATATATTTAATCATGGCTATCAATCACTACTTGCTTTTCATTGCTTTCTACTGTATGCTATTATTTGTGGTTTATGCCCTATGTCTTGTATGATCATTGTATGCTTTTGGACACTTCAACCCTGATTATATTTTGATATTGTGAGTGATGTCCCATGTTTGAAACCCACTTTTCATGATCTATCTTGTCTGTACACTTTCTTGTTACATCATTTTCTATTACATGCTTTCCTTGTACTAACACATATTTCTAGCCCACTTTGTTTTTGTGTGCCTTGGTTTTTACCAAACACATCCCCTATTCCCATTAGGTATTCACTTTAGATCAACATCAAATCCTCTCCTTTGTGACACATTCTCCTACACATGTTGCATGCACCCCAAATGAGGGGGGTATATATCGGATGAAAAAATCACCCCTATAACAACTCAGAGCTATAATACACATCTGCATAGTATTGAAAAAGCACAGGAACACAGTCACATAATGACCTAAAATATGACTTAGATCTAACACACATTATAGACACTAGTGCCCAAACTAAGACACTAGCACGTGGGTACCCCTAACCTTCCTTGGACGCTAATTCCCTTGGGGCACAAATAGTTATCTTCTCAGATCAACACACTTCATATAAGTCTCCAAAGTAGTTCTACAGTAACATGAATAAGCCTCCCACCAAGTTATAGAATGTATTTGATCTCCTTCAATCAATAAAATAAGAACTAATTTGGAATAATCAAAACAAAAGGAACAAATCATGATGCACCATATGTAGTGGTGCTTATCTAGTAGAGTCATGAAAGGAGAGTAAAACTAGACCTCTCTCTCTAATAATTTCTCTTGGCGTGAGATCACCCAAAAAATTGCACTTGGTGTGAGATCACCCATTAGGTATTCACTTCAAAACTCACGCTTGGTGTGAGATCACCCAAAAAATTTGCTCTTGGTATGAGATCACCCAAAAAATTTCCCTTCACAGCATTTAGGTACATCTTTCTAACCTTTTACACTCTTATACATCAGGTACACACTTTCCTTTATTACTATTTTTTACACACTTTTACATACTTATACATACTTTACTCATAATTTTTCATATACATGACTTTGACTACTATTTCACTCTTCTATTGCAGGTTCATCCTTAATACGAAACAAGAAGCATCCTACAACAACAAATATAATAAGTACAAAAAAAGATACGTTTCACCCCTAGGGTCACTTTCCTTTCCTAGTTTCCAAGCTTCACTTTATAGCCATTCCACACTTCACTTGTCCACTTAGTACAATATTCACCACACTCACTACAGGATCATAAGGTACACATTTATTATCTAATTTATGTTATTAAGTATTCAATCAACAACATAACGTGGGGGGAAAATGTAGAAACAAAATCATGTACTTGGGTACATTTCTAGGTCCTAAAAGCATGCTAACATTTACATGATTCCTAAGCAATAAATCTAGTGGTTGACAAATATCTTTGGCCTCTTTTCTATATCTTGTTTTCTATTTGGTCTTACACACCCTACAACCTAGTTGAAACTTAACTTGTTTATCTTTTATGGCTTCAGACACCAACGGCCAACCATGACAGGAACGCCTAGGTGCTTCTATCCCCTCTGGGCACCCGTGACCCTTCTTTATCTTACTCACTCTTATTGAGTCTCTTTTATATTTTGGGAATATTTTTCACTTATGGGTCAACCTTCTATTTTTTAATTATGAAATTCAAACAAGGGAATCATAAAATACATATTTATGTGTTCAAAATAAAGGACCAAACACTAATCATTACTATTACCACATAAGCTTAGATTTAAAAGGCACTTAAAGCACTCCAAGGCATTCATCTAGCATCCATTGAAGGGAAAAGTGACTGGATACTATACATACACAAGATAGGAAGGGGAAGTCTATTCTGTTCCATCCACACATGTTATTACATTGCTACATTCTAGCTACAACCTGTTATTAAGTGTAACTTGTGCAAGGGCATCCTAGGGCATCATTTATACACACACACACACACACACACACACAAGAACTACATGGAGTATGAGATGTAGTGTTGTGATTCAACGTAAGTTCACTCTTGAGGTTAGTTCGATCCCCCATTCCACATTTTCCTTTTTAGGTTTGATGTGGTTTACAGGCTTGTGCAGGTGAACTTCTCTTTTGCAGGTTACATGTATCCTCGTCGATCATAGTGTGAACATCAAGTGATCAACATGAAATAATTTTGAAACACTTGCGACACAACTAAACAAAGATTATGAGCCTTTTACACAATCACCAATATCCAAGAGAATTCACTAGTCCCAAATGCCTCTGTCCTACTATGGGCGTCCCTGTACGACATTGTTCTCAGGTTCCATATTTCACAATAAACATTTATGACATTGTTTGTACTCCATTCATTAGTCACACATGCCTAGATCACTTCCTATCCATTTGGAAATCATCTAAGTCATCTTGTCTCCCTCCTTTGATTAGGGTCTTATACTTTAAATGCTTGTTTTCTTGTGTCGTACAATATGCTATAATTTCTATATCAATTAGTATAGTAGTTACTCTGCAATATAGATTTAATTATAATTTTATTAAATCACTTTGATGAAAATCTACACAACACATATATCAAGATTTATGGTATTTTCATACCATTAGAGTCCATTTCTAAGGTGAATATGTTCTAAAACACTGACAATAATTATGTGTATTATCAACACATTTTTTTATTTGATTAATAAAAAAGGGTTAATTTGGGTCCCTTACCCATTTATATAATAGTTAAAGTTTTAAAAAAAGTCAGACCTAGATAGGTGATAAAACAAACCTCATTCATAGTAAATGGATAAATTCCACAAAAAAAATTACTAGATATCTAAAAAACTTAGAAAAAAGGATATTAGAAACCCAACATTCAATATAACATCTTCATAAACCAAAGGGATCATGTGTAGCATCTTCTAGAGCATCAACCATTTCTTTTGTAGCAATAACCATGCCAAACCCACTACTAATGCTAAATCAATTTAATTCCAGCCATTCACACAAGATACACATGTCCATTTTAATAGATTCAGCTTGATCAAGATCACCATAATACCCAAATGTTTCCTTAACTTCAACCAATTCCTAGTTTTATTCTCCCAATTCACCAATGACTACCTAAAAGAATGCATCACTGGAGACCAAAATAATGGTAACTAATACTTTAAACCTAACCATTAAACGCCATTTTTTTTATAGAACACAAGTAAAAATTAGCCCTCAACATCTCCTCCCAACATTAAATGGGGGCATCAATTCCATTTTTATTAAGGGAATTGAAAGGAGTTCCCATTTGGCACAACCATTATACTCATGAAACCCGAATGCCCTCACATTTTGTTGACCAAGAACATCCAAAGACTGGTTGGTTTTTCCAATCTTATTTCTAATTTGAAGATTCCAACACAATTTCTTAGATTCATACTAAATTAAAGTAAGATTAGGATACTCATCGCTGATCCAAAGGGGATGAAACTCCTCTCTATAAAAATAAGTTTCTTACTCACACATGCTTTGATAATACTATATTTACTATTTAACGTACTTATTTTTCTGAATCATAGAGGTATACATGAAGTAATTGTCTTAATTATAATAAAACCTAATTTTTATATTGCATATAGAATGACATAGATCATAAAAGCGCGTTGAGAAAATAAGGCATAGAAGTAGACATTTTATAGAGGAAGTGATGTGTGAAGTAATGTGAAATAGCCAAAAATAGGAGCCCAAGGCCGATAGTAGTGAATCAAGCATACTAGTTACTGCCAAAATAAGCCTCATGCTCATTTTGGTCAATTATATCACCATTTCTTAATTTTCTCATGTTTTAAAGATGCATCCACATTTTATGTGGATGATTTATTATATGCAAAGGTGTATGATAACCATCAATGCAGGTTTGAAGGACTCAAATCAATGGAATGCTTTCTCTTTCCATATTTCATTTATTTGATGTTCCACTCCTTTAATTTCTTGTTCGTAGATATTATTTCCATCCTCATACCCTTGTGTTTAAAGGGAATGGATATGAAAATTCCATATTTGTTTTCTTAGAGCCATGGAGGATTCCTTACTTGTCACCTTGTTTGCTTGGAGTTGTGTTTGAAATGGCCAATTATATTTTTCCTTAGGTAATTATTCCATATTTATTGGGAGAGGAGCGCATGAAGTATTTATACATATAAACAATTCCATTATAAATTAGAGGAATTAGAAGCTTCGCAAGGAAACACATCCTTTTGTTTAATTGGAAAAGTTCTAAGTAAAATTGAAAGGTCTCCTAGATCATGCCATGTGACAAAATCTAGTTAGCCTGTCGATATTCAAAAATTTGAAGGTCACTTTAAAAGTTGGGAAAAGGCCCCATGACCTCAAGATACTAGATCACACCATGTGCTGTGATCTATTAGTCACTAAGGTTTCAAATATTAATAAATTTGGTGAAACTTGAGAAAAATGTCCACAACCCCAAGTCACTAAATTGCACCACGTGGTGTCATCTAGTGAGCCTAGAGAGTTTGAAGTATTTGAGAATTTTTATAAAGTTGAAGACACCCCGGAATTACTAGATCACACCATAGATCACACCATATGGTGCAATATAGTGAGCCCATAAGATTTAAAGGAGTAGAAAAATCAACAAAGAATGAAGAGATAATATGCAAATAAATTCTCCTAGATGGAAACGTGTGTCACAGTTTAGTGCACTAGGACCCCATGGTAGAAAATAAGCTAGTTCTAAAGTTGGAAGGTCTCCTTATCTTAGGACTACTAGATCATGCCACATGGTGAAATCTAGTACCCTTAAGGTTATGAGGAGATAACTAGAAGAATGTTGAGAGGGAAGAGTTCATAGAACCAAACTCTTATATTATGTCATGTTGTGAAATTTAGGAAGCCACAAACCTATGAGAGTTTAAGTGTGGAAATAATATGTGGAAGGATCCACTTGATCATGCAGCCAATATATGGTGCCTCATATACTAGGATTATGTAAATGGTCAAGTTTCAATTCCAGGAAGGGTTGTAGAGAATGTTTTGAGGTGTTTAAGATTAGTTGGATTTATAAACGAGCTTGTCATGTGATGCCAAATAGAGAATTTGAATGCTACACATGGTAGAGTATGCTTCTCATTCAAAATTGATGCCCTTGCCACCGTCACTTGGAAAATCATTGACATGAATAAGATTAAAATAGCCATGACTAATTCTATAAAACACCAAATCAAGTGTAATTAGGCATGTTGGATAGATGTTGGGGAGTGTTTTTGGATAAAGTTTATTTAGGGTCGTTATCTACCACGTGTTAGGAGAAATGGGTAATGATAAGTGTCGATTGTCATTTTTCCCTTGAAATACAAACCACAACAATTTTTTAGTGGGGTTATCTCCCTATAGAAGCATGTCAAGTTCGAGCTAAAATAATTTTCAAAGATACATTGAGCTTCGTTGGTGAGAATAATATAGTTATACATCAAATTCAAAGCCTTAAAAGTTTTCTAGGAATTTAGGTAAGAGAAATATAACGAGGGAAAAAAATTCCCCTTTCTCTCCTCTTCTTTCTCTACTCACTACTTCTATAAAGAAAAAATCAATTCATTTTAAAGGGGTTGATCGCTCCTCTTTCTTACCTATATAGTTATTCTTTTGAATACTAAAATTTCATGTGTCTAGACTTTTGTGTTATATTTTGCATTGCATCCAATGCCTCTTTCGTATTGTAGTAGATTGTGTATAGCTCTAAAAAATATATGAACTTAATTATGGATTTTGGATTTTAACAGTGTATTTTTATTTACTTCCTTGTGTGATTTATGATATATAATGTGTGGGGATAGTACTTAAAAAAATTTATTCACCATTTTATTGATAGGATGAGAGAGAGGACTCTTTTTTATTTGGTGTGTCATCATTTTTATTTTTAGTTATTTTTGTTCTTATCTTTCTCCTTGTGAAGTATTATATTAATAATAACATTAGAGTATATATAATAAAAACCATCTCTAGAGGGATTCCTCAAAGACGTAAAGTCCCATACATGGACAAGTAGTCCCATGTTGTTACTAATAGACCTTCAGGGTTTAAGGCAGAAAAAATCAATAAATAATAGTTGTAAAGTAAATTATTTGTGATAAAATACCTAGTGCATGTCAAATAAGTACTTCGAAATAATTAATGTGATCATTAGATGAAGCACAATATATCACACGTCATATAATTTGAATAGGTGGAATATAAGCAAGAGAATATTTGTACCACCAATGCACTAGTGGTGCAATGATATCATCTATAGAAGCTCAATATGTGAGATGACCATAGTACATGTATGCCCCAAAATATCGTAGGTATTTGATAGGGTATATGGTTGTGAAAATCCACAAAGTGTAAAAGATATGATCTAAGTTTTCTCAATAAGTATTATACTCTAATGTAGTTATGCCCCCAATGTGATGGTCTTCCACAAGGGTATTAGGATTAATAAACCATAAAGTGTGTGTATAATGTCCATAGATTAATTTATTTGTAACCATTTTATTTGTACTATGAGGAACTAGTACATAATGATGTAGGGTCTATAGAATAATAAACCTAAATAATCATAATGTATATGTCTGTGCAATGCATGTGCAAGTTACATTCTTTTCTAGATTATGTATTTTTACCATATTTTATTATTTTTGTGTTTGTTCTATAAAATATGACATGCATAAAACTACCAAGTTGGATTTGTACTAAAGGCATTTAACCATACACTATAACAATGGAAGAAATGGGATGGGGTATAAGATAATGATTATTCCCTCATCAATAACATCAGACCCCTAAAATGTGCTACACTATCATGTCATGTCCTAGTCATGGACTATAGAGTAGGTGTCAAAATAAGATAATTGTGCTAAGAGAAATTTTTTTTGGTGGATGAAATAATATAACCACATGCATTTAAAAGTAAGTTATATACAAGTTATTGCACTCAAATTTTGACTAAGGTGATCATAGAATGTTAGCCTATAATCCCCTTAATGGGATAATAGTAAAGATTTCATATAGCTAGTGACAAGGTTTGTGTAGGATGCAAAAGAGTAGTGCTCGAGATAGTATAGCCAATGTCTGAATTAAAATTGTACCCATGTGTATAATATACAAAAGTACCAACATCAACAACATGTGTATACATAAGTCACGTGTCACGAGTTGTCATAGTAACCTTAAGCTCTCGATGTGTATGTGGAAGGTGCATCAGTGTCCCAAATGGGTCATGCTCGTAAGGCTATCGTTGGTGTGTATTATTTTCCACATCATTAGATGAGTCATCTCACTTAGGTGAGATCGTAGGTCCACATGTCATTTAGGGGTCTCATGATATTCTCTTACACGTCAGTGCATCAAATGCATCATTGGGAATTACACTTCTATTATGGGAATGTAACTCCCTCTCTCCACTCAATTTGTCATGATTACAGCACTGGGGGTTACTCAGCACCTCCTATTTGTACACCCTTTTGGATCTATGAGATTGAGGAGAGTTTGTGAATTGTAACGGGGTTCTGCCCGTGTTTTAAATCTTTTCATGCACATTCAGTTGATGCTTACTCCTCCTGAGATCTCTTCACACTACCATTCACATGTCTGTTGATGTGTACGTCGTCCCTCATGATCCTCACTTTTAGGTTTTAAACCCTCTTACATGGTATCATAACTAATCTTGCGGATCCGTGCACTCTTTGGCGTTGCTCGTGTGTTTTCTGGCTTCTTGTATGATATACAGATTTCGTTGTGTGTGTCGTAATGGATATTCCAAATGTGCTCTACTTGTATTGATTCGAGATTCATACCTCTATCTAATTGTTCGTGGTTTCTGGTTTTTGGGGTTTTCATATTGACATGTAGTTTTGAAGTAATTCATTCTGAGTTTTGTTGCAGTCTGAAGATCAGATCTGAGTTAAAGCATGTTTTTAAGGGGTTTGTGGAGTTGGGTTTTAAAGCCCAACTCGGCCCCCACTCGCTGAGCTGGGGAACCGAGCTTGACTGCCAAACTCGTGTATTTTCTCCCTTTTCTCCTCAAGCTCTAAACTCTGTCTACATAATCTTGGAGCTTCATCGGTGGTGTGCATTGTCTATTCTGCATTTCCCGAGTCATCTTTTAGGTGCGTGTTGCATTGCACGAACTATCCATTTGGCTTTCATACTCAGGAACCTCTTCCATAACTCTCACGAGATGCTCAGTTGGACTCGCTGCATTGTCTTCGACCCAAGTTTTGCAAGCTCGACATGCACTGGTTATCACCTTGCACTAGCTCGGTCCACCATTCCCTTTTAGAAATTATTTGGAGGATAAAACAATCCCTTGTATTTAATGTTTTGGGAAAAAATTCACTTTTGGCATTCTAATTATTTTAAAGCTCTAATTTTGCTTGTATTAATGCCCTTCCTACGCATGTCGAAGACGGAGGGCGAGGTCCGAGGTTGGCAGGAGGTTAACTCCCCCTCGCAAGAAAAACAAACCCTACCTAAAATTTGATGCCGTTTCTAAAGAGTACCCACACAACACCCTTTGCACCCATTTCGGGCACTTTTTAAATCAGTTTGCAAAGTTTATTGGCATTTTCCATTAGTTGCGGGAATCGTTTTCTTGCTATAACTTTTGACTCGCTGCTCGGTTTAGAGCACTTCTTTAGTCAAATTTGCATTATTTTTTACACATTACGTGATGACATTATCAGTTTTGTAAATGCACTACTTTATAAAGTGTTGCATTATAGGGGGTTCACTAGTACTCTTGGGCTTTTACACGTAGACGCATTATCGGTCGAGTCTGACATCTTTCTTTCGTGCACCTTGCACTTCTTGCTTTTACATCATTGAGGGTGTTCTTTCCAGACTTGAGTGTCATAGGATCACTTTACAGCCTCCGCCACTTCTCATCGGGAGAGGGAATTATTCAACTTGGTGTGCTTCCATGGAACACTACTTCGCCTATGAGGCTCTTTCACCCTTCTTACTTGGGCCAGTTCCTGCACCCATTGATCATCGTCATCTAGAGGATTTTCTCAACACTTGTGACCATGTTTTTGGTCACTTGATGATGCATGTATCCAGATCTCTCTGGTTTCATGTGGCAGACTTAGATCCTCCCCACCTTGTCTGGAGCATTCTTTAGTCCCTCTATGGAGACCCTTCACATATTACCACCATTGTTGTTACTACTGATTTAGTTTTCTCCTCTATTTCTTCATGTGATGACAGTTCCGCTGACACAGACTCACTTGGTTCTACTTCTGATGATGAGGATTGTGCACCTAGTTCTGATGTTGAGAGTACTACAGAGGACTCTTTTCCTCCTCTCACTATTCCAGAGAGTGTTGTCACCCCTCCCATCTCATCAGATATCGAGCAGTCTCCTACTGGCCCTCATACAATCATCACACCCACCTTTTTTCCACCTTTAGTGTGTGAGGCCCCTTTCACTCCTCTACCTTCATTGGATGACTCATACCTATTTGACATCGCTCTTCTATTTGTTGAGCCCCCTCATTGGGACAAGTATCTGCCTGACCTTGGTCATCTTTTCATAGATTACACTTGTGATGTACTACAGGTTCGTCATCCATCTACAAGTATTTCAGAGGACTTCATTATCTCCGTTGTTGGGAGTGCCCCTTCTGGGACTCTTACCACTTCCACTTTTCCAGAGACCTTCATTAATCCACCATTGCTTGTGGATCCCTTATCTATTATGGGGGTTCTGTTACCTTCACATCACTTGGACATCCTTTATGCGGGTGTTCACTCTTCACACTCTGACAGTTCTACACTCGTGACATTACCTTCGGTTCCTTTGCACTCACTTGCTAGACCTATGTCACACTTTCATGGACTAGACTCAGAGTTCTTTGTGCTGCTACCTTTAGTTTCTTTTACGGAGTGGGTAGACTTCCAACACATCATTTCTGTCCTTCCTAAGGGTAGGCACATAGTTCGGTGTGGGTGGCTCTTCTTCAGTCTAGAGGCAGAGGATCTCATCATCGATATTCTTCTGGGAGACTTCCTAGAGCTGCAGAGTTCAGATCCGTCCATGGCATCTTCTGCATTCCTCTCATCTCCCTCTTCTTCTCTCTTCTTCTTCTTTCCAAGAGATTTCCTCTTTGTACATGGGTACATGTACAGGCTCGTTTATGGCTAGGACCCATCGTTGGCATCTTTCTTAGATTAGAGAGTGGACTTGTCTTTCTTTTGGGATGGATTTTTTCCCACTGGGTTTTCTCCTTTTACTCCACTTTTCGAGAGTTTCTTGTACGTGGGTACCTCATCAGGCTTTGTGCCGGGACCCATTTCTCATTTCTGACTTGCCGCCTCATCTTAAGTTACGATGAAAGGGGGTGTTGGTGTGTATTATTTTCCACATCATTAGGCGAGTCATATCACTTAGGTGAGATCGTAGGTCCACGTGTCATTTAGGGGTCATCATGATATTCTCTTATGCGTCAGTGCATCATATACGTCATTGGGAGTTACACTTCTATTATGGGAATGTAACTCCCCCTCTCCACTCGAGTTGTCATGATTGCAGCACTGGGGGTTACTCAACACCTCCTATTTGTACACCCTTTTAGATATATGAGATAGAGGAGAGTTTGTGGATTGTAACGAGGTTCTGCCCATGTTTCAAATCTTTGCTTGCACATTCGGTTGATGCTCACTCCTCCCGATATCTCTTCACGTTGCCGTTCACACGTCCATTGATGTGTAAGTCATCCCTTGTGATCCTCGCTTTCGGGTTTTAAACCCTCTTACAACTACTACATAACTACAATGTGGCATACATTTATGGGTAACATAAGGTGTACTAGAGGAGGAAGAGGTTTCCAAACACACTCATTATGAGGTTATATCAATGTGTACTATAATATTTGTCTAGGTATATGATCAAAAATTTGAATGGGATGAGAATATCATGTCGTGGTATGGGATACCTCCTATTAGGACAAAGTATTAAGAGGAATTTTGATAGGTTGAATACGGTCTTCATAAGGAGCTCTAGGAATGGTAATCGCCACATTGTTGTGTATATAATTTAAGCATTTATGTAAGGTGGAAGGTATAACACACATCTTGTGAATCCATGGGAAAATAAGTAGCTTGTTGAAATATGTTTTTAAAAGGGAGGGTGAGGAACCATGTGGTCATCCTCTTGAGTCTAACTTGTAAAGGTGATATTATTACCCTAAGTGGGTTCTATCGTTGGCCTTCAAAACTTTGATTTGTAGATGTTGTGTTAATGAGGGTTTGTGTGGTATAACTTGAAAAAGTAAGCATTTCCATAGTACAAAGGTTCATGTTAGATCCATTGTCTGACATCATGCTTTTGATTAGGTATGAATCGATTAGTTCTCAAATAAAAAAAGATCTAGATACTTCCTATTCTCCAACAAGAATATTTGAATGATATCAAATGTAATTAGTGGTGTAAATTCTAAAATTTCTTTAGTAAAGCCCAAGATGCCATCAATAGGATGGCAGTCAATTGCATAATTTTGTGGAGGAGGTTTCATGTTATAATCCATATGTAATTCATAACCCTTATGAGTCCTAGTATGGTTTGGTAATAGATTGGCAAACAATTTTAACTTAGAATCAAGTTGGGTCGTCACTCTATTGGAAGAAATTTTGATGTCCTATATAGAAATAATGTTATTGTAAACTAGATATTAGACTTTATGAGTTAATGAGATGCATATGTTTATCACGTTTCTAGTGCATCTATGATAATCACAAGTTCATTTTATATCAAATATTGCTCTTTATAGTTTAGATGTATCAATCATAGTAGGTGGAGTAATTGGATCAAATTGCACTCAAGGATTTTTTGCAATATCTTATGAGGAGGTTCTTATAGATGGGTCAAATTCCTTTTTAGAGGTAAGTTAAGGATTATAGTAAGCTATTGCCACGTGACATCAATTATTTTTTCCTCAACCTTATTATTTTCATTTGACTTGCCTTTATATGTGAGTTTTGATTGGAACTCATTTCCACTAAATGCGTGGGTATTGTTTCCATATTCTAACATTTTGGATACATGGATCTTGGTCTCATATATCTCGACTATTTGACACATATCCTAAAAGGATTCAAAGGTAACAAATGTGAGATTTTTTGTAAGTGGTGTGATAAGACTATAAATGAATATTTTGTGTAACACCCCCATTATTTGTTAATTTGCTGCGATAAGAGTGTTGGATGTATGACATAATTCCAAATATGGCCTATAATATTGTTGGTTATTGTTCATGATCGTAATCTCTTTACACTGCTGTAACATGCTTGAACTAATGTGATTAGTACGCTAAAACTAAATATGTGTGTGTATAATTGTTACGTTGATTATATTTCCATACTTTACTATTACGTTGTTAGACTAAGCCTATCAAGTTCATATGCTCTAACCCATATATATACAATGTTGCAATGTGTTACTATGTCAGTTTGATTGGATGACTGTAGGTAGGTATGAGCCCGAGCTATTTATGCTGAGGTATGTGGACCATGATCATATTCTTACTATTGCTCATTTGGGGTCTTGCTGATAATAATACAAAAATTCAGAATGGACTTCATGTGCATTGGCAATCCGATCTCATTATCAAAATGTAGGAACCAAACTATAACATGTTGATTGTAATATTTAATGAAGGGTATAATATTCGGCCACCCTTAATGCAAACTTTATATAACATTGGGCACAAATATTTAAAGCCTATGCAATGCTAAGCCATGTTGTTGATATTTGAATCCATCATGTTTTAAGCTAAGTTGAAGGATCTAATGTTGATTACTCTTAGACTTTGGTAAATTGTGGCATTATTATTAAGGGACCTAAACTAAGGTTTCAAGCCATCATGGTAGGGTCTAATGTCAATTATCCTTAACCAAACTTATGAATTTTGGGACATGATTATTAAGTCTAGCTTAAGTAAAATCTAAGCAAAATTGATGAGGGACTTAGTGGCAAAACACCCCCCCTTCGTACCTTGGATAGAATTTAAAAATTTAATGAGGTATTTAAGCTTGCACCACCATCGGTTCCATCACGGAGATGAGAAAATTGGGGGCTCAGTTATCTAGGTGACTATCTAAACGTAGTGATCTACTTGAAAGGTAATATGCCCAGTTAAAATAAAATTTGGAAAAAAGATAGACATGAAAATTAGAGGGAATTGTATATGCCACTTGCATGCATTGAATGTCTCAAATTTACCCCATGACCTCGAGGAAACTGTAAGGTGGTTTTATGAAGGAGGTCGAGATGGTTTTGTTATTGTGGGGGAGGTTCTGTTGAGGTTTGTATGTTTGAGGGTTTTCCTATTTTCATGCTTCTTAGTTATTTAATGGAGTTGTTGCATGTATTTCATAACTACGAGTAGAGAAAATTGTGGAAACATTAATGTTGGTTCAATAAATACTATAGATGATTTAGGAGGTTTTTGCTTGGTTGTGGAATCAACTTTTGAGTTGTGTTTGCGAACAAAGCTTGGAACTAAAAGGAAAAGAATAAGGATATTGTTATCACGCATGATGAGCTCTATTCCTCTCTTAATGGCTTACTCCATTCATTATTTGTGTAAATCAAATCTCTGCAGTTGCTTTTGTTTGATTGTGTGGAAACATGTTCTAGGAAATAATGCCATTTTGGGTTTTATTATTTTGGTTTTATTATTAAATCTAGGTTTGAATGCAATATCTGGAAAGTTATAGAGTTTTTAATGATTGTCATTTGTGCAAAGTTTTATTAGATGAATGCCAAGTTTTCTTTGGAGATTATATGGTTGATGATGTATGTGTTACCCGTAGCCTTAGATTTTCTATTGATATCCCTATATGAATCTTTTGATTTGATTATATAGATGTATCTGTGGCTTTACCTTTACGAGCACTATGATGGTGGGTAAAATTTGTTTGACCTGCTTAGGGTCGACTCTCAGTTTGTATGAGGAAGATTGTTTACTATTAAAACATATACAGGTTCTCTTATAACCCTTGCGCAACCAAGCAGCCTTTGGTTCGAACCCCTGTTCCATCAAGGGGATACTCTATTGGTTTTAAATGGGAAACTTACCTACCTTTTGGGTTATGGTTTAGAACTAGGTAGTAGTGGCTTGTATATAATTTCTAGTTAATGATTTTAGTCTTCTATTATGGTATTATGGACTGTAAAAAGCCACGGTTCTATATTATTGATATGGTGATATGATGCCTTAAGGGTATATGGATGGAATATTAAATGTCTATTTAGACTGGGGTATCAATTTACAATATTCATAATCTGTTATGAATATCGGTGGCTGTAAGTATCTTTAACTTGCAAATAATTGGTACTTTGATCTTACCTTAATGCCATCAAGCAAGATGAGTTTTGGCGTTTGATGGTTTTTTTTATATTTCTACGGTTGGTTCCCTTCATGGCAATACTTAATCTCTGTACTTGATTATAAATATGTAACCAAGAACATTTCGATGTTCCCAAGCTTGACTGTGTTGAACATTTTCCCTTAATGGGATCATGATGAGGTTTGCGTGGTAATGTTGTGTTCTCTTTATTGGATTGTCGATGGTTGACTGAAAACTTTCAAAATTTTTAAGGTGATTAGAATTTACCTTAAGATAATCAAATATACACTATACTCCTGCATGTTTAATTTTTATTCTGGATTGGTTGACTATAGTGATCTATTTTGAGTATAAGGGAAGTAACAAGTATAATAGCACTTAAATACTTAGTATATACATTTGGGCCTGCTTTATTCTTAACATTATAATGAATTGAGGAGTAGTTAATTTTGCTGTGATGATTTGTATTGGATAAGGGAAGATACATATTTCCTTAAGTAAAAACAACATCCAGTTTCAATAAAAAGATATCAGATAATAAAATAAATATAATTACCAGTATGAAGGTTATATAGAGTGAATAGTTATTACTAGAATTATTACTGGCCCATTCTAATAAAGGATGATTGTTCAAAGATAAGGTTGATATTGTTGTATTTTCATTATTTCTGTCACTATGAATTTTCCACTAAGGCATTTGAATTGAATAATGTGAATAAATATTTGAATGTAATTAACTTATTTATGTAGTACTGATTGATCTTTTGGAACTATTAGACCGTCTTCTTGATGTTTACTAATTGCAACATTTCATTTATATAAATACTAAAAGGTATAAACTATTAAGTGAGAAATATGACTTATCATGCCAATTCATTCAAACTGACCGTTGCTAACATTTTGTAGATGGCGTAATTTAAGTTTGCAAGGTGAGTGATGTTGAAAGAAGTTATTTGTTCACTTTGATTAAATAAATGCTGCAATGTTTTGCATAGTGAATTTGTAATTGAGGGAAATATCGTTGTACTGTTTAACTGATTAAGAGGCTAAATCAACTCATTTTTCTTTGTAATCATTTCAGAAAAGAAATGAATAAGACATATTCTTTATATAATTAAGTCTTCATTTGCATCAGAAATTTATATGAAAGTTTTCTTTATCTTAATTGATAATATGATTAGAAACTTATGTGGATTAATATTATATATTATTAAGTGATTCATTATAATGTATTAAAGGGATGATACATGAATGTTTGCATTTAAATATGAATAGATTAAATATATTATGGATTGTTGTATAACCATTTTAAATTAATTCTATTAAGTTCTATTATAATCCTAATACATTACTGGTGTAAATACAATAAATATGAACTGTGGAACTATTGTAGTAGGCTAATTTAAAATCTACAATTAGTAAATATAATGGTCATGTTAGAATGAATCTAAACATGTAATTGATTTACGTAAATTCCCCGTTTAGATTGTGAGACACGAATTCAATCATAATGAGAATATCACTGAAACCAGGGTATTGAATTGTCATAATTTATAAATTGCCTTAAGTCAATAAGATACGATGTTTCAATTGACAGAACTCGACGATCCAACTCGTTATGGATGTTGTTACGCAATACCCATTTAATGAATCAGGTCATTATTTGGCTACTATGGTACAACTTCTATGCCAAGTTATTCCGTCAAGCTCCTCTAATTGTGACAGTCGTACAATGTTTTAAGATTCAAGTATTGTAAAAGGTACAAATACATATTGTACTACATGGTTATGTATCCAATGTCATCTTATGATGACTACGGGAAAGAAAGCGGACTCGTAATGATGTAAATCATTACAGAGATGCTTACTTTCCCATAGTCATCCTAAGCCGACATAGTGGCATTTATCCATACAGGCTGATCCAAATTTGTACCTTGAATGCAACTTGTAACTGGTTATAATTCCAATATCTAGTCCTAATCTAGACAATAAAAATTAAGTGTTATGGTGAAAGATGAGTTCCAATTGATGAGTGTGCCATCCTGGAACTGAGCATGGCAAACATGTCTCTAAAAATTTGGTCGAAGTAGTGTAAGTTGCTAATTACACTGTCCCAATTTCACCAAAATCTAAGTTGTAGGATACTGGATGGGTTTTTAGAATTGAATACCCATGTATACACTTAGAAAGCGTCACTTGATTATCAATGCCAAAAAAAGAAACCAATAGTATACCTAGTATACATACTCGCAAAGAGTAATACATGAGGAATCAAAATTAAGCTGACTCATACATTTGCACATGGTTAACTGTTATAGGATGGATTGATTAAGATGATTTTGGTTCTAAATTAAGTTAATTTAGAATAAGGAAACAATGTGATTTGTTTATAAAAAAAATTCCCTTGAATTGAAGTCTTAAAAGTGGTTATTAAATCTTGGTATAAGAGAGAGGTTAGAATTCTTAGACCTATTGTGTATATTTGCTAATTAATAAATGTCTTGTCTATTAGAAAAGGGTTAGAGGACGTGCTATTAATAATCCACCTGGGGGTGGTGAAGCAGCCACATTGCATGAATAAGATGAGATAATCGTTATCCTTTAGGACACGCGGAATCGAATGACTGTTCTTGAATAGTAAGTGATGGGAAATGAAAACGATAATGACGTAAATGACAATGAGCAACCTATGGAACAACCTAATGCTGAAAATAACATGAATGTTGAAGATCCCAATATGGGAAATAACAATAACACAACAAATCTTAATGTTGCAAATGCCAATGTTAACGCACCAAATCAGCCTGAAAAATAAGAAACCACGTTTGGAAGCTGTCAGCATATGAAATTTGCACACATGCAGATGACATGCAATAGTAAGGGAATGAAGTACCTCCTCAATGAAGGTGAGGCTACCTGTATTGAAAACCAAAACTGTATTTACATCTGTACATTCAAAATTGTATGTGGGGGGGTTTTGGAACATCAATGGAAAGAAAAGTGAATGAGGGAGATGGAATGGAATGAAGGAAAGGAATGGAAAGGAGTGGATGGAAGGAACATGCAATAGTTAGGTAAAAGCAGAGCCTAATATTGAATGGAGAAGAACAATAAATAACTAACACAAATAAAACAGAGTTTGCATCAGCTGAACGAGAATGAGTAAAAGGAAACACACATGAGCAAGTAGATAATCGGAGCTTGATCAATGTGAACTAGAACAACATATTAGTAGCATTGACTATAAGATCCAAGACAATATTTGCATGCAAGATTCAAACACTAACATCTAATGAACATAAGAACATCAAATGTTATAAGAGACAATGAATGGGACACAAAGTTCATATTTCATTAACTCCAAAATGTCTTCTCAAAAGAACACAAAGTTTCTTTCTTTGAAGTAAAGCTTGCATACAAAAGTATTTTCTTCTCCTCTCTCAAATTCACTCTTACAAATGAGCCCTTAACTTTCTTTTATACGCCAAAAGTTGGTAACAAAGTAGTTAGTGTTTACATGCACATTAAATAGGGCATCTTAAGTGACTTTGAATTTTTCAACCAACTATATTAAAAACAACTAAAAATAGAAATCACTTAAGTTATCCAAAGTTTTCCAAAAGTGAGTTCAATAATAAAACCATTTTAAAATACCACTTTATAACAAAAAGAAATGGGTACATGTGGACCCCACTTAAATGAATTCGACACACATATAGATATTCTATTCAGCAATGCACCACCTAGATCAAGACACCTAGGATCAGTGCTTTATCCATTGGGCCAAGAGTCCACCTATCCTAGTCATATGAGAATGAACTCATTGACAGTGCTTCGCAATCCTCCAGATGACAAGAGAGCCGAACTTGAAACTTGAGCAATTCATTCACCCCTCCATTTGAGCAACATCCTGGTGTGAGTAAGTTTATCTTCATTCGTATTCACATTCATAATTACACACAATTCTCCACATGCTCTGAATATCCTTCCTTGGTGAATTATTCATTTGTCGCGAGACGGTAGTCATTATGCCACCTTGGCTTATCAGAATCCAACTCTTGATCTTTCGCCATTGAGAAGATCTTCCAGGATCCAAAATTGCATTTCAATTCCTAGAGTTATGTATTTTGTCTTTGTCACCATCTTGAAGTGTTGCCATTTTGATCCGCTCACAATCGTCCAATTCGAGTTTAAGACTGGCCAATGAAGTATTGCGCCCGCTACTAACTGAGAGCTGACAGGGACACACGTTTGAATGATGCGACCTTGCTTGATGATCCGCACAATTGTACTTATCATTGGTCTTGGTTTTGTTATCCCGTAAAATTGACAAGGGAAATTTTACCGATAACCGTACCGAAAAATTTTGTTTCGATCCCTCGTTAGGGATCCTTCGCGTTCAAAATATTGTAAAATCCCTTCCCGGGAAATTCAGTTTTTGAACTTAGTCTTTTTGAGCCTTTTGGCTGGGCGCATGGTTTTGCCTTGCAACATCAATTTTTGATGCGCCTCCTTAAAAGCCTTTGGCGCGTGGTTTTCCATGTTAGCGCGCTTCTCGGTGCGCCAAAGGCGCATATAGTCTCCATGTTACACCGAGTTTTGGTGCGCCAAAGGGCGCATATAAATTCGTGTCGACAACGCATTTGATGCGCCAAAGGTGCACCTATGCTCCTGTTGTCATTCCTTCCATGCGCCAAAGGGCGCATGCTTTCCCCTGTCGACAGCCGCTTCCATGCGCCATTTCAAAAGGTTGGTGGCGCATTAATGACAAGATTTTCTATATATACCAGTGCCCGCCATGTCATTTTCATTTTGACAAGCACGTGATCGCTCTGGATTTGTCAGCTCTGCTCTGTCATTATCTCGCCCTGTGGACCCGCTTTCCGATTTTAACATATATTTAAGGTAAGAGGTTCATCCTCTTTTTCATTGCATGCTTTCGTGTTTTGGTCTGTGTTTGGTCTGCTGGTCTGTGTTTAAAAGAGTATGTTTAGGTGTTTCCCCCTGAGCTTTTCCATCGTTTTCTTCTCTCCTCTTCTTCCCTTTTTCCAGATCTGCTGGTAAAGGGAGCTTTCTTGAATGGCTTGGCCTGATTAAACCTTTTATAAAACCTTACTTGCCCAAGTAACTATTTAGGTGGAGGAAATGAGTGAGAATGATTTGAGTGGTGAGTCTTTTGTCAAATGGCGCACTGGCGCGCCTTGTTACAATCAAGACAGTCGCGCCCCCTCGGCGCACTTACCCGCCATGTAACATGCTCAAGACCCGCGCCAAGGGCGCACCCTGCCATCCTGCTGCAGTTTGAATTCATGCGCCCTCGAAGCACGCCCCTTTTACATGCTGCAAGTTTAAAATCCCGCGCTTCCATAAAAAACTTTGGCGCACCCTTTATCCCTGCTACACGATGTTTTCATGCGCCGAAGGGCGCACCTAGCCTTCATGTAACGCAAACCTTATTTGCGCAAGTATAAAGCTAGATAAGGCGCGGGCGCACCCTCCATTGCAATAACATATTTCTTTAGGCGCACCATTTATTAATGATACACAATCTTCCCGATGCGCCAAAGGGGCGCACCGAACCTCAAAGTAACATGCACTTTCTGTGCGCCCTTCTATAAAATACAGTCTGCTTCATTTATGCGCCATGCGCCTTTGGCGCCAACTTAACCTCTGCAACCATGCATTTCCTGTGCACCTCCCACAACTGCCCGCCCGAGACTCCTGAGCTGCTCAGTCAGGAGAAGATCAATGAATATTCAAAGATCGGCGAGCAGGGTATGGCTGTTTCTGCTTGGAGGAGCCAAATCCTTAAGGATAGTGAAAAGGTGATCGCCGAGTATATCGGTTTATACCTGAACATCGAGAAGGTGAATAAGGAACTCCAAACATTAGCAAGTCCAGTATCAGAAGAGCTCGAAAACGCCAGACTCCAACACGAGGCCTTCCAACAAATGTTCGACTGTTCAGTCGAAGATTTGGTCAAGTTTGGAGTATTCGGTCATCCAAGGACCCTCAACAAGACCATGTCCACTCTGGACTATCGGATAGATCAGCTCGAATTTGTGTTAGAGAAGATAGACAAGGTGAAGGAAGAGGGCCCTGGATGCGATGCATCAAATGGAGAAGATTGTTCTATCTATGACTCCAGGGTTGCTCACCTCCTTCCCTCACCTTGAGATCAGCTGACGATACTATCCGAATTTTCAAGGAGTTAGCTTCTCAAGGGACAGGGCCAGAAGTCACTTTCGACATCGAATCCATCAACAACCTACTGGCCTGTAGAGACTTCATCGGGTCCCTAATCGAGGCGGGTAAAGATTATTCCAAACTCCCGGAAAAGCTCATAGACGAGCGGGAGACTTGCGAAGCAATCAGTGAACGGCACAAGGATCCATCACAAGATCAATTTGGGCCAATGATCAGCAAGTTCTTGGAATACCGCGCTCAGTTCCACATCTCATCTCCTGATCAGCATCAGAAACAGGTGACCCCTTTTAGGCCACAGGATGATGATGATGAATAGCTTCTTCTTCTTCTTCTTCTTCTTCTTCTCCTCTCTATTCTCCGACTTTCTCTTCGAAATATCTGAAGTGTGTTGGCACAAACGATGACATCATCCATGTTGCATCATGGGATGATGTCATCCATCCAAGTTGTCAAAGTCAACATGACTTTTGGATATTTTGTAAATATCTTGTGAATAAGTGGTTGGCTCCATTTTGCCTTCTCTCTCCCTCACTTTCTATAAATACTAGAATACTTGTTGTATTCAGGAGGTGAACATTTTTCAGATAGAAATAGAAGTGAGGAGAGAAAGACTTGGAGCTTTCTTGTAACAGATAAAAGCAATTAATACAATTATTCAGACTTTGTGCTCGATAACTGTGTTAAACATTAAGATCTTTCTTACGTTAGATCTGCATGTGTTGTTTCTGTTGAATTCATATCTACTTTTCCGTCACTTGTTTATCAGTATTGCTTTGTTTATTTTATGCAAGTAGGTTTGGCTCTGTTTACTACCAAGCCCAAAGCATAGATCTTCTGACCCTTCCGCTTTGGAACTCATTTCTTTTCTTCCTTCGGATCTGTTCTCTCTCTTCTCCTTCTTTTATTCCCTTCTCTTCGCAGCCTAGAACACTCTACTGGGATGAGATCCCAACCCCCGAAGGCAGAATCTGTGAGACTTGCATAGGTTCCTGCTAGTAGAAGTAGCAATAAACCAGTTTCGCTTTGCTGTCTCAAAGAGGGGCTAAGCCCTGCACACCGTTGGCCCGTCTATCCATAGATCTGTCCACGCGACAGATTTTCGGACCAACAGGTTTGTCGATGAATAGATCCGTACAACAATCAAGTGAAGAAAATTGATGTAGACAAGCTTCTCCCATTATCGATCTCTGCCGATAACAATGGCTTTTGACTCCGAAGAGACCTATGCCAATAACTATGACTTATACCGCATAATAAGGAAGTCAAAGGTTGCTTCCGATTCAGAGCCGTTGGAGTTGAATTACCATATTGTGCAGGTGTCGTGGTGTATCCATGCAAGTGATAACCAATTTTAAACAAGTGTTGGGGAAATTGTGACTCGCCTTCAGTTGATATGAGATCGCATAATCGACTTACGTCGACGTGTCCCAAGTTGGTATCGACGATGTTCTCATATTTTGAATGGAGCATCAAGGTCGGTAGAATATCCTAGAACCTATACCACAACATAGTTTTGTTTGAATATGACATGATTGTGACAGAAGCGTGATTTCAAGCTATTACTTCCAGACTTCAAAACTGAACAAATCACCTCTGAAACTGCCCTGGGAAAAATAACAAATCTTGTTATGAGAAGCTCTCACTGGATGAGGGAGTCTATTAAGGTACCACAAGTTTTTCATGTCAAAGGGTTTTTTCCCAATAAAATTCTTCAGTCAAATGTTAAAGGTCAAAGTTGACTCTTATGAAACTGCTAGGAAAATGCAGGTGTAAAACTGTGAAAATTCCGTTTGTTTTTAGCCTGGGAAAAATACCAAATGTCACCCTGGGAATCTACAACTTGGTAAGGGAGCATATGAAATGTGAGGAGAATTTAAAAAACCAATCCTTTGCTCTTGAAAATCCTTCGAGTTCAAAATATCGACCCTCAAAGTCAGTCTCCTTGACAGGCTGAAAACTACGCGTGCAACAAAAATCATGCAAACTGCATTTTATTTGACTCCGTGAAAAATATCAAACGAAGTGTTGTACATTTTAATTTTGGATACGTAGTACATGAATGTGATAAGAATTCAACTGAACTAAACTGTTTCTCTTGAAAATCATCTAGGCTCGAGATATGGATCTCTCAAAGTAGGCCTTCCGACCAAGATGAAACTGCGCACACGGCAAAATCGAGTAAACTACGTTTTTTCTTAGGTTCGTGAAAAATATCAAATGAGGTAATGTTATATTTAAAATTTGGAAAATGAGTACATGAAGATGGGAATAATTCAACGAAACAAACAGTTCTTCTCGAAAATCACTCAGCTTCGAGATATTAAGCTCCGAATTTGATTACTTCATCAGACACAACCCGCGGCACGTTCTTTCCGCATCTTATCATTTTCTTCATTAAATTCATTTTCCTTTATGCTGATATACATCGTTAATGTGCATTTGAATGCGTGATATTTTTTTCTGAATGCCTCGAACATGATTTGACTCCTGTAACATGGATTCAAGCTATGCATTGAAATATCTTTATTAACAACTGCTTGGAAATTATTTTCAAACTAGGCGTGGAGTTTCGTATTAGCTTGAGTGTATGTGTTGTGTGGAACTTCTGATTTTTTATTGGAAAATGCGTGATTGTATATGAATGTGTGGTGGACTCTTATTTTCTTTTCCCTGACCAATGCGTGGCCTTTTCTTCTTTTGTTGAGTTCTTCCTTGTCTTCTTTTGTGGAAATTTACGTTGAATCTTTTAATGAATGCGTGGGCTGCTTTCTTTATTGTTTGGGCTGGGAAAATGCATGGAGAATCTTATCTTTTAAAACTACTATTCTTGCTTTCCCTATGTGGACTTTTGGTGTTTTTTACCAATGCATTTGAATTTGTTTTATTTTGCCCAATGCGTTAGGCTTCTATTCTTTTCTTTTAGTACCGTGGTGAAAGCAAAGTGGTTTGTAAATATTATCTTTTTCCAACTGCTGCATGTTTACAAAAAAAAACTTCTCACCCATGTGCCAACTGTCACCTCCTTGGGCAAAACTTGCATGACATTGGTTTGGGCTCTTGTACATGCGTTGAAAACTATTTTTTGGCTGGGTTATCTCCTCCTACGCTGTGAACAATACCTTGGGTAATGCGTGGAAACTTGTCTTTTCTTGCCTACGTTTTGGACTGCCTTTTTATCCTCCCTACGTGGCATTTGTTGCTTTCTCCTTGAATTGAAGCTGCTATTCTCCTTCACAATGCGTGGAGACTCTGATTTTAGCAAAGATATTCTCAAATTTGACCAATGTGTGGGAATAATTTTCCTTTCAAAACTTGCGTAAACTTATTTCTTCTGACAAAGCCGTGCGTTCATAATGAACTGTTATTCTTCGTTTCTTCTTTGTCTCCAAATGTAAAATATAGTTTAGCAATAACACGAACAAAATCAATTAAATGGAGTAAGAAACAAAACTTCTTCCAACTAATTTCACGGGGAAATGGTTATGGGAATTAAAGAAGCTTCCTCATAACCATTTCCCCTTCTCGTTGAAATAACCAATTCCCTCTTTCTTGGGTAGTGGCATTAATTACCAGGGGAAAATGGGAAAAAGATAATCATTTGCCAGCAGAAATGGCAAGGTAGGCTGACAATCCCCATCTTATTTCCCCCTGTGGGAGATCAGGAGATTTTTTGCCCATTTGCCAACCAGTTGGATTGGCAATCAGTAGAAGAAATCCCACACGTGGGAAAATAAGAAGTAATTGCAAGGAAAGGGGGAAATCTGGGTACAGGAAGCCAATTTGGCATCCCCGACAATTGGAAAACAGAAGCTTAATTTCCCCCGGCAATAAATAAAAACTTGTTGATTGAATTTTAATAAATATTATATTAACATTTATTTAATTAAAAACCCCAAAAATTAATAAAATTTATTTTATGAAATAAAGGGTAATAAATAAATTAATTATTAATGCAGTTTGTGACTTGGTGGGAGGAGTTCTTGCCCAAAATGGATGAAACGAAGACCGAAATGATCATAAGAATGATATGATAGCAACGATGGCGGATGAGAAATCACGTTAAAGATAATACTTTTGAAAATTTTCAAAATTTTCATGCTTATTAATTTTGTGAAGTCAAAATTAGCTGATAACACTAAGTTGAGCTGGCAAACGATATAAAAAGAATCAGTCTGCCTAATTTTGATGGTACAACTTTAGGGGATGGAGGCGAGAACTGACTCAGTGATTTGGAGAAATATTTCACCATCAGAAAATTATTTTAAAAGGTAGTCAAATGGGGAAGCCTATTAGCTTTCCAATTCGAAACGTCTTCATTGTGGGACAACTACAAAATAGAATTAAATTTCTGATGAATCTAGTGTAACTTGGGATCAATTCAAAGCCTATTTTAGGTAGCGTTGGTTACTTGAGTAATATTACGACCAAAGTCTATCTCAAGGAAGGATGACAGTTACGAGTATTGGGAAAGGTTTACAAAACTTATCAAGTATGTACCCCCAAATTTATACCAAGCTGATAAATTTTATTGCATGTAAGAAGTATATAATGGGACTAAATCTAGTTATTCAGAGGAGAAGTTGATGTGCATGGACCATCAACCATGGAAGGAGTTTATGAAAGTCGGCAATCAGGTAGGAGCAAAGAATCAAAAGTAATTTCTGCACACAAGGATGAGAAGAGAAATGAAAGGTTTTAAACTCACCATCACCTCTTGCACCTAAGAAGGTGTGATAGAAGAAGTTTGGAAGTAATTTCTAGAGTTGGAATAGAAAATGTTCGAAAGGTCTTTATTTATAACAGCAAATCCTGCTGCAAACTTTAAAACAGAATGGGAAGAAATATTAGTGATGGACACAACAAGACTTTCAAATCTGAAAATAAATTTGAACAAAGAAAGGGACCAATTGGGGGTTATTTTCTGTGTGGCCTGGACCATTATGCAAGCTATTTCCCTCAAAGGAAGAAGGACGACAATCATCAACATAAAATACATGCTGCAGTAGCTGATAAACAAGCTGACAAAACAAACAACACCCATTGAAAGTACAGGTAAGTTATTTGGATTGCCTGTAATTATCTTATTTGATACTGGTGATACTGAATGTTTCATTTGGCAATAGGTAAGACACAGCAATAGCACTCATAAATTTAACAAGAAAAGGAAACCTATATGTGAAAGCAGTCATGGATTGTTTAATAAGGGGAAGTAACGTTATTTACATAGTTGACCAATGTTTGTTTGGCGTAACATTAGATGCTTTTCAAGTTTCATCCACTGAAGTAGACTTGTCATAGCACCCTTAGGCACTCATATGACATCATTATGAGGTGTAAAACCTGGATAACCCAACATAAAGAAAATGTAGACTGTTATGAAAAACCAATCATATGCTTAGACGATCTACAAAAAATAACAGAAATTACAGGGAGGATAAAAAGATAATTTTTAGTTAGATAAATGTCAGCCATTGATAGTTATCTCAGCTCAAAAAGGCTATCAAATAAAGGTTGCATGATTTTCGTTTTAAAATTTCAGAATCAGGTGAAGAGGGTGTTATCAGCTAATTTTGGCTTCATAAAATTAATAAACATGAAAATTTTGATATTTTTCAACAAGTGTTACTTTTTGAGATGATTTATTGCCCTACATCATACGAAAAAAGTCTCGTCTTTGTGATCGTTCCGGTCTTCGTTTCAGTCCATTTTGGAAACATGAGAACTGGATCCCACCAGGAATCATAAACTGCATTAAATATTAATTAATTAATTACCCTTTATTTGATAAAATCAATTTTAAATAACTTTTAGGTTTTTTATTAAAATAAATATTAATTAAAATTCATTCGATCAAGTTTTATTTTAATTCTCGGGTGATGCCAAATTGGCTTCCCGTACTCGAATAGTCCCTTTTCCTGGAAAATTTATTTTTATTCCCCACTCGTGGGATTTCTTCCATTGATAATGCCAATTCAATAATGATTGAAATGCTCAAATGCAAAAATCTCCCCGATTTCCCACATGAGGAAATAAAAAGGGGATTGCCAGCCCACCTTGCCATTTTTGCTGGCAAATGGTTGTTTATTTCCCACTTTCCCCTGGCAATTAGCTGCCACTACTCGAAGGCAGTAGGAGTCAGTTATTTCAAGGGGTAAGGGGAAACGGTTACTGGGAAGCTTCTTTAGATTCCCGCAACCATTTCCCCAAGTAGCTCACAGAAAGACTAAAGGTAAAGGTGAGTCCTAAATGCAGTGACATGGGTCAATGACAACTTTTCTATGAAATGATACCAGTAAGAATCGTATCAAAAATCTGCACTGGTTTGAATAAATTTACTCATGTAAAGGAAAGGTGTTTTCCAACGTAATCATAAGGAAGAAATGATTAATCAATTGAAGAACTGAGATAAAGAAAAACACAGCTTGCACATGTAAGAGAATTCCAGACAGCGGACATGTGCTCGGCATAGGTCATAAATGTCAAATGAAGGGATAAAACATATAGGGTGTTGAGTAACTCCTAGTGCATGCACAACACAAGAACGAGGGAGAAAAGAGTAACCCAAAGTAAGATGACCCTCCATATGTGTGTGGAGGGACATATAACAAAGGAAGATCTCACACACCAACAATTTCTACCTTTCGTTGACTTGTTCAAAAGAAGTGGCCATTTGGGAAAGTGATCCATGAAGAAATATTTCAAAATTCATGCCATAAATGTAATCAACATCTAAAGAAGTTCTAAAGTCTTCACGCAGGTTTAAATGCAATCAAAAGAACAATGGATGTTATCATTTAGTAGTATAATGCATGCCATCAAAAATTTGAAGTCTCCTCTCTAAAGACAAGAAAACAGAATGCTACACGCATTTTTGTAGTCCACACGTGGAGGGAAGAAAGCCATCAGGGGAATTCACGCAGTTAAATGAATATTGCCACGTATTCACAAGCTCGAGCTATTGGCAATGTGAAGAAGTAGCAAATTTTAAAATTAATAAAAATTCAAGATCGATCATGCACATAGCCATTGCGACTGGATAATACTAAAAAAATTATGATTTTTTCCGCGGTTTGTATCTGTCGAAGTAATCGACTTTGGAGCTTGATATCTCGAAGCTGAGTGATTGTCGAGAAGAACGGTTTGGTTCATGAATTATTCCCATCTTCGTATACTCATTTTCCAAAATTCAAATACACAACACCTCATTTGATATTTTTCACGAACCTAAGAAAAACTCGGTTTACTTGATTTTGACGCGCGCACAATTCCAGCTTGGCGGAAGGCCTACTTAGAGAATCTGTATCTCGAGCCCAGATAGTCGTCAAAAGAAACGGTCTGGCTTGTTGGATTCTTCCCAACTTCATATACTCATTTTAAAAATTTCAAATGCATGACACCTCATTTGATATTTTTCACGGAGCAAAATAAAACACAATTTGTTTGATTTCACCGCGCATGCAGTTTTCAGTCTGTCAAGGTGACTCACTTTGAGAGTTGATATTTTGAACTTAGATGTTTTTCAAGAAAAAAATAATTGTTTCGTTCAATTTTACCCACCTTCATATGTTTCCATTCCAAGTACTAGATGTCCATGGTGACGTTTGGTATTTTTCCTAGGCTAAAACCAAATGAGATTTTTGCAGTTTTACACTTGCATTTTCCTAGCAGTTTCAGAAGAGTCAACTTTGACCTTTAATATTTGACTGAATATTTTTGATTGGGAAAAAACCCTCCAACACGAAAACTTTTGGTACCTTAATATAGTCCCTCATCCAGTGATATTTTCTTAGAACAAGATTTGCTATTTTTCCCTGACCAGTTTCGGAGGTAGTTTGTGCAGTTTTGAAGTAAGGAAGTAATAGCCCGAAATCACGCTTCTGTCACAATCATGTCATATTAAAATAAAATGATGTTGTGGTATAGGTTCCAGGAAATTCTATCCATCTTGACGCTCTAATCAGAGTATGAGAACATCGTCAATACTAACTTGGGACATGTCGATGTAGGTCGATTCTGTGATCACATATCAACCGAAGACGAGTCACAATTTTCCTGACGCTTGTTCTGAATTGGTCATCACTTGCATGGATGCACCATGACACCTGCACAGTGTGGCGATTCAACTCTAAAGACCCCAAAGTGTAAGCAACCTTTGACTTCCTCATTATACAGTATAAGTCGTAGCTATTGGCATAGGTCTCTTTAGAGTCAAAAGCCATTGTTATCGGCATAGATCGATAATGGGAGAATCTTGTCTACATCAATTGTTTTCACTTGATCATTGTAAGGATCTATTCATTGAAAAACCACTACCAATGATAATTACAATTGTGCAGATCATTGAGCAAGGCCACATCACTCAAGCGTGTTCCTGTTAACTCTCAGTTAGCAGCGGGCATAATACTTCATCGGCCAGCCTTAAAGTTGGAGCGTTCTCGAATTGGATGATTGTGAGTAGATTAGAATGACAACACTTCGAGATGGTGACATAGATAAAAAACATAACTCCAGGAAGTGAATTGCAATTTTGGCTCTTGGAAGATTTTCTCAATAGCGAAAGATCAAGAGTTGGATTTTGACAAACCAAGGTGTCGTAACGACTACGGTCTCGCGACAAATGAATAATTCACCATGGAAAGGTATTTAGAGCACGTGGAGAATTATGTGGAATTGTGAATATGAATACAAATGAAGACAAACTTTCTTACACTAGGATGTTGCTCAAATGAAGGGGTGGATGAATTGCTAAAGTTTCAAGCTCAACTCTCTTATCATCTGGAGGATTGCGGAGCACAGTCAATGAGTTCATTCCTGTATGATTAGGATAGGCAGACTCTTGGCCCAACGGATAAGGCACTGATCATAGGTGTTTTGATCTAGGTGGCACGTTACTGACTAGGATGTCTATGTGTGTGTTTAATTCATTTAAGTGGGGTCCACATGTACCCACTGTTTTTTGTTATAAAGCGGTGTTATTTAACTCACTTTTGGCAAATTTTTTTGATAACTTAAGTGGTTTCTATTTTTAGTTGCTTTTAATAAAGTTGGTTGAAAAAATCAAAGTCACTTAAGTGCCCTAATTAATGTTCATGTAAAACCCTGACTACTTTCTAACCAACTTTTGGGTTATAAAAGGAAGTCAGGGGCTCATTTGTAAAGGGTGACTTTGAGAGAGGAGAAGAAACTACTTTTGTGTGCAAGCTTTGTTTTAGGAAGAAAATTTGTGTTCTTCTGTGAAGACATTTTGGAGTTAATGAAATACGAACTTTGTGTCTTATTCATTGTCTCTTGTAACATTTGATGTTCTTATGTTCATTAGATGTTAGATGTTTAAATATCGCATACAAATATTATCTTTGATCTTATTGTCAATGTTATTAAGTTTTTCTTGTTCACAGTGATCAAGCTCTATCATTTAATTGCTCATATGTGTCCCCTTTACTCATTCTCGTTTAATTGATACAAACTCCGTTTTATTTGTGTTAGTTATTTATTGTTCTTCTCCATGCAATATTAAGCTCTACTTTTACTGAACTATTGCATGTTCCTTCCATTCATTCCTTTTTGTTTCGCTCCTTCATTCCATTCCATCTCCCTTATTCACTTTTCTTTCCATTGATGTTCCAAAACACCCCCACATACAATTTTGAATGTACATGTGTAAATATAGTTTTTCACTTTCAATAAAGGCAACCTCACCTTCATTGAGGAGGGACTTCATTCCCACACCGTTGCATGTAATTTTCATGCGTGCAAATCCATATGCCAATAGAGGGTAAGATTTTTGTGGAAGATCATCCGCTGTTACATGAATTTGACTTCACTATTGATATTAAGCCAGGAACAAAGCCAATCCCTAAGGCTCTTTATAGAATGAATACTACTAAACTCATTGAACTTAAGGCACAATTACATGAACTTATATCAAAAGGTTTGATAAGACTGAATGTTTCACCTTGGGGAGCACCAGTTATTTTTGTTAAGAAGAAAGATAAAACACTCAGATTATTTATCGACTATAGAATGCTCAACAAAGCCACAATTAAGAATAGGTACCATCTTCCAAGGATTGACAGTCTACTTGACTAGATGCATGGTGCATCAGTTTACTTTAAGACCAATTTGAATTCGGGGTACCATTAGCTGTGAATAAAAGAAGAAGACATACATAAAATTGCCTTTAGGACAAGATATGTGCACTTTGAGTTCACTGTACTACCATTTAGTTTAACTAATGCTCTAGTGGCTTTTATGAATTTAATGAACAATATCTTTCCAGAATACTTGGAGAAATTTTTGCTTGTATTCTTGGATGATATTCTCATTTATTCAAAAAGCATTGAAGAGTATAATGAACATCTAAGGATTGTCCTTGAAGTATCAAGCATGAGGAAACTTTATGGAAAATTCTCAAACTGTTCATTTTGTGAGAATGAAGTGCAGTACCTACGACATGTAATTAATAAAGATGGAATTTCTGTTGATCCATCAAATATTGTAGCCATAATTGATTAGCTAGCTCCTAAAAATGTGCATGAAGTTAGAAGCTTGATGGGACTAGCTAGATACTACCAGAAGTTTGTAAATTACTTCTCAAAATTTGTTGCCCTAATCACCTTGCTACAGAAAAAGGATAAGAAGTTTTTTTGGAATGATAAATGTGAGAACACATATAAATTTTTGAAAGAGAAACTAACTACAAAACTTGTTTTATCAGTCCCAGATCCCAATGTGGACTTCATAGTAGTGAAAGATGCCTCTGGTGAGGGGTTAGGGGGTATTTTGTTTCAAAATGATCATGTGATTACTTATAAAAGTAGAACACTCAAAGTACATGAGCTGAAATATGCTCCCCATGAATTGGAGCTTGCTACCATTGTACATGTTTTGCAAGTATGGAGTCATTATCTTGTAGGGAAGCCCTTTGAGATGAAAAAAAATCATCTTAGGCTGAAATACATCTTCACACAACCAAACTTAAATTATAGACAAAAAATATGGTTAGAAATTTTGTCTCAATATGACTTTGAAATCAACTATATAAAAGGTAAAAAACTAAGTGGCAGATGTACTAAGTCGTAGGAAGAAAATTTCTGCCCTTGTTACCATGAGAACCCAATTCAAAGATGAGTTAAAGATAGCAATGTTAACATATTCTTATTATCAATAAGTAAAAATAGTACTTGTTGTAGATTGTAATGATAAGAGATACAAAGGATTCAAATTCAATAATGAAGGAGTCCTAAGCTATGAAAATTGGGTATATGTATACCTGTAAAATGAACTAAGGAAGAAAGTGATAACTAAATTTCACAATGCTCTTTATTTTGGACATCCTAGAGTGACAAAAATGTTTTTTGATGTAAAACAAAAATATTTTTGGAAAGGGATGAAAAAGGACATAGTTGATTATGTGTCACATTTCTTAGAATTTCTACGTGTAAAGATCAAACATATGCACCCATATGGACTATTTTACCCTCACAACATTCCATAGTATAAATGGCAAGTGATAAGCATGGATTTTGTTCAAGGGATTCCTATGTATAAAAATAAACATGATTTCATTTTGGTTGTAGTTGAAAAATTGACAAAAGTAGTTCACTATATTCTTGGAAATCTGAAAGAGGATTCACCTGTTCTTGCAAAAATATTCATGCATGAAATTTGTATAATGCACGGTGTACCTAAACTAATAATTTCAGATGGATACCCAAGAATGACTTCACATTTTTTGCAAACTTTAAATTTAGCTTTAGGAAAAAAACTGAATTTCAATTCTACATATCATCCGAAAACATACTGGAAGGGTAAATCAGATCATGAAAGACATGTTTAGGATGTACTACATGGATCAGGAGTACAAGTGGTAGGAATATATTCCTTTGGTTGAATTTGTGTATAACAATACACACCACTCTTCTCTAAAAATGACACCTTTTGAGGCATTGCATGGACAAAAATGTAGAACACCTATTAGTTGAGACAACATAGAAGACATATAGGTAGTAGGACTTGAAATGATTACTAGAATGGAACAAGTAAAACTAATCTAGGAATGATTAAAATAAGTTGGCGATATGCAAAAGAGTTACACATATCTGAAAAGAGTTGATAAGAAATTTGAACTTTGTGATAAAGTATTTTTAAGGGTCAAACCCAAGAAGAGTTCAATTTCTTTTGGTAAATCAGTGAAGTTATCACCTTGCTTTGTTGGAACTTTTGCAATCATTGAAGTGATTAGTCTTTTGGCTTATCGATTAGCATTTTCTCCCGTATTGGCTAGGATGCATGATGTTTTTCATATTTCCTTGCTTAAAAATTATGTTTCAGATTTGTCGTGTGTGCTAAATTGGAATTATTTATAGGTTCAAGACCCTAGGGGTCATCGTGGTTGAACCCATAAGGGTGTTGGAAACTCACAAGCTACACTTGCAAAATATAGACATTAGTCAATGCAAGGTCCAATGGGACTAATTTTCTAAAGAATGTGCAACTTGAGAGAATTTAGAAGAAATAGAAACTTATTTTCTACATATGTTTTAACAGTAAAATATATAGTTTTATATGATTTTATGATACTTTATGATTTCTTTGACTGAAAATTTACTTTTACTTTTTTTGTTTGAGAAAAAACTTGGAAAAAGTACTAGTTATAGCCAACATAATGTTGTTGCAAAATTCTAAAAAAACTTGATTTTTGTAAGTGTCAGACTATAATTGTTTGGATTATTGATGATTGAATAAGTCACTTATTTTTCTGGTTTGTTTATATTTTGTTATGTTTGAATGAATCATGGGGATGATGATGATTTTAAGGGGGAAGGTATGTAACACCCCCACTGTTTTGTTAATTTGATTTGATAAGAGTGTTGGATTTATGAAATACTTATGTAGATGGCCTATATTCTTGTTCGGTTACTGTTCTTGATCGTATTCTATTTGCATTTTTGTAGCCTACTCGAAGTAATATGATTAGAACACTAATAGTGAATATGTTGTGTAACATTGTTACGTTGATTTTTAATTCCATACTTTACTATTACATTGCTAGACTAAGCCTAGATAAGTTCTTTTATTCTAACTCCTACATGTATAAGTGTCACAATATGTTTCTACAATGAACCTATTGTGTGTGTGTGAGCAGGTATGATATTGAGCTTCACATACTAAGGTATGTGGACCACAATGATATTCTTACTATTTCTAAACTAAGATCTTGATGATAATATTACAAAATTTAGATCAGACTTCATGTACATTGGGAATATGATCTAGTCTATTTAAAATGCAGGAACTAAACTATAATGTGTTAGATTATAATCTTTATGGCATATGTGATAAAGCTTGGTATAAAATTTGATGGGGCCTAAACTAAGGCTAAAAATAGGTTGATGTTATTCGAATATTTGATTTTATTATACTATGTGAAAGGGTCCATCACTCTTGAATCCAACTTTGTAAAGTTGAAGGCATAAATAATGAAGTCATATCTAAAGGTAAACCTAAAAGAAACTATGTGCATTTAAGCCCAATAGGGAAAAGCCTAATTAGATGGGGGTGAACTAGAAACCACCCCTTTGTATCTTGTACCAACTGTAATATTTATAGAGGGGGCCATTTATTATGCACTTCCAACCTTCCATATGGGAGATAAAATAATGGATGTTCAGTTATCAAGGTAACTATCTACAATTAGTGATCGATTGTGTAAAGAAAGGTAACAATGCTAAATCTAAAGGGGCAAGTTGGTGGTGAAAATTTGGAGGGAATTGATAGTTGTCCTCACATGCATTGAATGTCTTGAAACTCTCCTCACAACCTCAGAAAGATTATGAGGTAGTTTCGGGGAGGAAAATAATGGGTTGTTTTGATTATTGTTGTTTTTCATTTTTGGAGGTATAGTTGAGATCTGCATGCTCGAAGCTCTCCCTATTTTGGGCTTATCTATTGTTTTTGATATTTCATGTGTTTTTTTAACTTTAAGTTGGAGATAATTGTGGGATGCATTAATATTTTTCTTTAATAAATAAACATTAAAATTATTAGAGGTCTTCGTTTTACTATGGAATCGATTCTAAAGTTGGGTTTGCAAAGGAAAACTTGGAAAAGAAGGAGAAGAAGAGGGATTTCATTATCAAACATGATTTTCTCTATTTCTCCCATATTAGCTTATTATGTTTATTATTTACATGAATAAAAATCTCTACTAAAATTTTTATGGGTCGGTTTTGTTGATATGGGTATTTGTGTCTAATAGCAAAATCTGGGTAATGTCATTTTTATTAGTTAATGGAATCTAGGTCTATATATTTGTTTGGAAAATTTGATTATCATCTGAAACAATTGGAAAATATTGCTTGTGAATATATATTATTTCATAAAGACTTCTATGACATTTTTGTCTCGTATTAGCTCAAATACCTAGAAAGTTTCAGTTTCTATTACTTTTATTTTGTTGGATTCTCCGAGGTCGTAATTGGATATCATTATGGTTATTGTTTAAGGAAAAATAATTTTCTTTCTTTCTTCGGCCTACTTGGGTTGAATCGCAGCTATAGATGTGGTTGTTCATTTTTATAAGACCCATTTGGATTTCAAGTCAGCCAAGGGTTGAGGAGATTATGGTTTTAGTCTAGGGTTGTGTTTTCTATTTTATCTACCTGAATCTTGTTCAAGCCCTTTTCGTAACAAGGGGAAACTCTGTTTAAATTCAAAAGGAATATCTACTCATTTTTATAGTGATTTGACTTGGTTATTAGAGGATTGGACACACCTTAATGTATTTGTAAGTATAACAGCGCATTGCAATAGTGTAATGTGGGAAAATTTTCCGGTGGGTCTGTTATTCTGATTACTTCACCTTTTGATTTGTTTGGTAGAACTGAGTTTGTATTTTATGAATTTGTTGTGTGGGTAGCATGATAATATCTTTTTTATATCGAATCAATATAAAGGTTCTTATATGGGCTCTCCAATTCTTATAATTTGGTTGAGAAGATCGAATAGATCTTGGTAATGATTAACCCTTATCTGGGTAGATAGGGCATCATGTGGTAGATTGTTCATAACATTATTTAAAGCTCCTGAGGCCTTCTGTAAGATTGTAGCATTCTTCTCTTTTGATTAGTAATGGTTGTGAATCTTGTAGGGAAGGTTTGGTGTTGTTTGATTTGGTTATTTTTAAAAGGACTCTATGTTTTTTGTTATGATTAAGGTAACTTATGTTTACCTTAAAACCATCAAACTATCACCTTTTATTGTGATCATTGGGTTATCGGTTATGTTGGTATATGTAATCGTTGGGTTAAAATATACATTTGTAGAAGTGTGATTTGAATATATCAAGGGTCTTCAAATGGTTTAAGATAAATAACATATTACTTTAATACTGTCAAACCAGTACAAGTACCCAATACTTAGATAATTATAGTTATATAATTTGGTCAAGGGATTATGTAATAATCTATGTTGTAGATAAAATAATTACGAGGTTGTATACACTCGAATGCTTGAATAAGCCTTCTACCTGTTTGACCACAATATTATATGTTTTTGGAAATCAAATAAATGTATGCTTGTGATTGATTATTGTTTAGCTTATGGGAAATAAGTAATCCCTTAATAAGAACAACAACTAGACTTCGAGAAAGACATTATTTTCTCTAAATAATTGTATACCAGTTGCGTAAGGTAAGTCATAAGATTAATAGATGTGAAAATTAATGTCTATCTAATCTATTGATGGATCTCTTGTCTGAAAATAAGGTTGATATTGTTTATTCTATAATTAATTTTTAAATTTTGGAATTTCCATTAAGGAATTCAAATAGAATGATGCAGGATGATATGGTGAATGCAAATTGAATTATCCTTGTAGATGATATTTTGATCTTGTGTGTTTTTTGTTGTTATATATATTGTAACAATTTATTTATACAAATACTAAATGACATAAACCTTTAAGTGGGAAAGAGAGCTTATCATGCCAGTTCAATCAAGCTGAACTTTTCTAAAATTTTACAGATGGTGTACTTTAAGTCTGCAAGGCGAGTGATGTTGAAAGAAATTATTTGTTCAATTTGCTTAATTAAATGCTGCAATGTATTGAAATAGTGAATTTGTAATTAAGTGAAATATCATTGTTCTACTTAACTGATTAAGAGGCTAAATTAGCCTATTCTGCTTGTAACTGTTCAAAAGGGAATAAAGATGTTGTAACAATTATTTATTTATGTCTTCTTGTGAATTTGAATTTTATGAGAAAAGGTTACTCAAATTATCTAATAAAATTTTTGGGAACTTATGTGGATTAATTTTATATACTATGAAGTGATTAAATATAATGTATTAAAGGGATGATACATTAAGATTTGCATTCAAATTTGAATGGATTAAATGTATTATTGATTGTTGTTTAGTCATTTCAAATCGATCCTATTAAGTACTATTCTAGACCTAATACATTACTAGTGTAAATGGACTAAATATGAACTATGGAATTAATGCAGTAGGCTGATTTAAATCTGTAACTAGTAAGTACAATGAACATGATGGAATGACTTAAACGTGTAATTTATTTACATGAATTCCTCGTTTAGATCCTTAGGTTCGAATTCAATCATAATTAGATTATCGCTAAGACTTGGGAATTGACCTTTCATAATTTAATTGTCATAACTCAATAAGATATGATGTTTCAATTGGCAGAACTCAGTGAGCCAACTCATTATGGATGTTGTTACGTAGTACTCATTTAATTACTTAGGTCATTATTTGGCTACTGTGGTACACTTGCTATGCCAATTTATCTCATCAAGCTCCTCTAATTGTGACGGTCATAATGATTTAAGATTCAAGTATCGTAAAAGGTACGAATGTAGATTATATTACACAATTATGTATCTGATGTCATATCTTATGATGACTAAGGGAAAGGAAGTGGACTCTTAATGATGCAAATGATTATGGATACACTCTCCCATAGTCATCCTAAGCTGACATAGTGGTACTTATCCATACAATCTGATCCAAATTTGTACCTTGAACGTAACTTGTAACTGATTATAACTCCACTATCTAGTACTAATCTAGATAATAGAAATTAAGTGTTATGGTGAAAGACTAGTTTCAATTGATGAGTGTGCCATCACAGAATTGAGCATGGAAAACATGTCTCTGAAACTTTGGCTAAAGTAGTGTAAGTTACTGATTACACTATCCTGATTTCACCAAGATCTAAGTTGTAGGATATCCGATGGGTTTCAGAAAAAAATACCCATGTATACACTTAGAAAGCGTCACTTAATTATCAATGACAAAAAAATAAACCAATAATATACCTTGTATACACACTCAAAAATAGTAATACATGAGGGATTGAAATTAATGTGACTCATGCAACTGCACATGGTGAATACGATGGATTGATTAGGATGATGTTGGTTCTAAATTAAGTTAATTTAGAACAAGGAAATAATGTGATCTGTTTATAACAAAAAAAATCCCTTGTATTGAAGTCTTAAAAGTAAAGGCATCAAGGTGCAACTATGGATAAGTATTTTCATTATATGATAATAACTTGGGCGGAGAAAACCTAGTTGGTAATGTATAACTAAAGACCTTAAGGGCTAAGATATTATCAAGAAACCCTATAGAAATTCTTATTTGTGATTTGTCTTGTGTGAGAAGGGCTATTTGTGCTTCCCTATATTGGAGTTGTTGGATGTGTGTGTGTGTGTGTGTGTGTGTGTGTGTGTGTGTGTGTGTGTGTGTGTGTGTGTGTGTGTGTGTGTGTGTGTGTCTATATATATATATTAGGGAGAGGATTTTGAATGAAACTTGTAGTTTAAGGTCTAACAGCCAAATCCACATAATGTGTAGGAAATGCATTGTAGTTAAGGGATTTTGGATATCACAAGCACTGAAAGGGGGGGTGAATCAGTGCAAATAAATTTTACCACCTTTAAAACTTATTAACTAGATAAAAAACTCAAACCATGAACAAATTAAAGTACAATCAAGAAGACAAGTACACATGACACTAAATTTATAGCCGGAAACAAATAAAGGGAGAAAACCCAATTGAAATCAAGGATTTTTATTAGGAACACCAATTCCTAATATACAATGATTTCCACTTTGGTTGAGCACCCACACAACCTATGAAACACCTACTTCAAGATTCTTCAAACACCCACTGGAAGGTAGTCAAACACCCACTCAGCTAGTTCAGCAAGCTTGCTGGAAGCATCTACTCCTATGACCCAAGCACCCACTCAGGAAAAGTACAATAAAAATAAACACTTTGATCAATTAGCTACTTGTTTCTCTATCAATAGATCATGACCCCTTACTAGCTCTTCATTCAACAAATCACAATTCATCTGTACCTCTTCTTTATAGACAATTAAGAATGCATATCTATGCTTCTAACAGAGATTTATCCTATCAGTAACAACTCAATTCTCTCATACATCTGCTCATTACTTTGTAGATGTCTCTGTCACGTTCTTCTAACTACTCATCTTCCACTTCATTCAAGTACTAGGACAGTCATATCAAATCAGTAAAACTACCATTTCTTGCTCTTCTTTCTGTCTCAACCATTACTACCTACTAGTCACCTCTTTCAATCCTTTTTACATCCTCAATCTATTGGCTCTTCAACTTCCAACTTCACTTGAACACATGCAAGGCCTTTTGTTATTGTCCTTTGAACTTCTACACCCTCTCAAATGATCTCTACAAGCATCGCTAGCTCTTCACATTCACCTTGAATGATAAAATGATCCTTTGGCTTACCACACTTTTCTTGATCAAGATAAGTAAGTATCTTTTGACCTTCTTATATGAGTTGAGGAAAAGTCTTCAAGAGTTTGTAACTATCATAAACCTTTAGAAATTTTCCAAAAACTCATTTTCCTCGACCTAGAACCTTATAATTCCTCAAGAAACTAAGATATTTAACAACATCTCTATTTTGAACTAACCAGGTTGTGTTTACTCTGAGGTGTAGTATGTTAATTGTTGAAACATTCTATAGCAATCTAATAAACCTTTGAATTATATCCAAGATAGCCAACACATGCCTTGAAGGACTCAAGTTGAGGCAAAGATCACTCACACAGTTTATTGAGACTGAGAAACAAGAAAAACGTGTTGAATCTGCATTACTACCACACATTTTGCACTTTGCACTTAGTATCAACCCAAAAAATTGTTTTGAACCTTCTTTATATATTTTGGAGCATGTGGAATAGGTTTGATATGATTACTCTGAAGAATTCAACCATAAACTTGCACTTTTCTTATGCCCAGACAGAGAGGGTGAGTTTAAATAAACACTGTCATCGATTTCTCGTTCAATTATTAATGAAATCGACTCGTTATTTTTGCAACAAGTTCATGATGTCCATACATATATCTCTATAAATTTTCACGAATTTTTGTTGGATACAAATGAAGTTTCAAATAATTTTCTTCCCAAACCCCAGAACTAGGTTTTCACAGTCTGTTCACAACCCGAGAACCCTGAAAAAATGATTTCTTCCTTGAATGTGGATGAAATTCAAAGATTTCTTCTTATATGGGTATGTGAAAAGTTTTTTCATGTTCCTCCACCTATTTTCCTATTTGAAACTCTTTATTTTTTCTCATATACCTCACGGTTATAGTGCAGAGTTGTGGAAGTGACTGTATAGTCACTTGTTTGAGCAAAAAACCTTAAAATATAACCCTAAAATTCTTCTCTAAAATAAATAGATACCTTGATTATAGATATTGGAGCTATAGAATCTTAAAATTAGGGAATCACCAAATATTTCAACTTAAATTTGCACCTTAAATGAAAAACAACTCAGTTGCATGCCTGAGTCCGAGCAAGTTAAGACTTCAAGAGTCCAGGACAACATAGTAAGATGAGTTTACACCTTGATATTCACCTATCAACCATTTCAATTGAAAAAAATACCTTAAAAATACTTGTAAAGGAGGTTTGAACTCTTGTTGTGACCATTTTACCACTGTTGCGTTCTTGTACAAGATCAAACTTGAGAAGGCAAACTTGCCTATCCAAGACCACTAAAGAGATTACGTGTGAAACTCACCTTAACCTCCTATACTAGTCATCATATAAGTTTGAAGGGGCTATTAGAGGTTCAAAATCACTATTAGCACTCACAAGATTGATTATAAGAACAAACAACTTATCTTGTCCTTAAAGACTCAAAACACATGCCAAGGAGGAGACTAAGCATATTTGAAGAATGCTCATAACGTTTTCAAAACAAGTCCAATTGATCTGAAATTTTTTGCATTACCTCAGTCTTTGAGTCTTCTACAAAAATGTATTCTATTATTTATCCAAATAAATCTTCAAATTTTTTCTTTGGTGCTAAGAATCTAGGAGCCTCAAAATGTAGTTTTCAGGAAGGTTGTTTTAAAGAAACTTGAATAACTCAAAATATCCATTACAAAATCTACAAATATTTGACTTAGAGAACTAAAATACATCCCTCTACACATTCCATGTGTTGGTTACCCATATGTTTTCCTATGAAGATATGACCGATCTCATTTGTATGCAAGAACATTGTCAGTTCTCATAGCCACTTTTTCTACATTCTTGAATTTTGACCCCAGGAGCTAAAATGAGCCTTGTTTTAGCTCACACATGTTGTAGAAAATATTCCTAGGATTTTCCCATTATTTTATGATCATGCCATAACCTTTACCAACCTGTCACATCTCAAAGAAAACCAAAAACTAACCCGAAACTATCATGAAAGGGCACTACCAATCAAACTTCACGTCCTTGACTTATTCACTTCACCAGTAACCCTTTTTGCCATCAATGCCACTTGATAGCAATGAAAACACTACTGAAAATGATTGGGGTCCAACAGGGGAACTGTTATTCGATTTTCCCCTTAGGCAAAATTGGACAAACATGACCTCACAGAGAGAAAATGGAAGGACCGATTTGGCCATGGGAGCTCACATTGGCAAGTCAAGGCTCAGATCAGTGGGAGAATGACACGAAATGATCACAGGGGGGTCAGGCTTGGGTCAGTAATGACTCATTGAGCCAAAGGAATGAATATTCAATAGTGTAAAAATGGTTGAGCTATGGAGGAGATCTCGAAAAGGGACTCGCCAAAGTTAGGGGATAATGTCGACCAAGAAAGGAAGAAACAAAGGCTTGGGCTTGAACCGAGAAAACAATTCGGAGAGAGAAAAAATCCCAAAGAATGAAATTTTCTAACTTTAGGGATCGAGCGATTTAGAGTTTTCACCATGCAATACACAAAAATGAGCTGAAATCCCGAAACCCTGAAAGTCCAAAGTCCGAAAGGGCTTGGGGGGTTTTTGGGGTCAACTCCCCTTTCAGGGTCAACAGTGCAGGAAATTTGGAGCTCAGCATTAGAGAAGTCCAAAGTGGAAAAATCAAAAGGTTTGAAGGAAATCAAAGTTCGAAGTTTGAAATTTGTACTTCAGACATTTGGGAGTTTGGGGTTCTCCACCAGTTGAGTGATGAACAGTGCCATGAGCCTAAAGACAAAAGGTCTGAAGCTCGAAGTCTAAATTTCAGACTTCGAGGTTTCAGAATTTTGAAACATTTTGGTCAGATGAACAATGCTGTGCAATATGGTCTCGGGGTCAGAAACCCGTAGTCCAAATTTCAGACTTCACTGTTTCGGCATTTCAGAACATTCGAGCCAGCTCACCAGATGAATAGTGAAATTGACCTCCAAAGTACAAATACCCGAACCTCTAAATCCAAAAAGTCCAAAATTTCAGATTTTGGAGGGTGCAATGTAGAGTCGAAGTTTGAAAAAGCAGATCAACCACCCACATTTATTGCAGTATGGCACCCTCATCTTCAGATGACCATAACTTTTAACTGAGAGCTCGTATTTGCACAAAATCAGACTTTTTAGAAAGCTCTTAGTGTCCACTACACAACTATGAATGGATTTCTTATATTAGTAAGGTTAAATATTTAAAATGGGGAAATATAGTCCTTCATTGTAGATGAGTAGTTCCAAATTTCTCACCTACCCAAAATAATGAGGTATGGGCTTCCTTTCTTCCCCAACAAGCAAGGTACAATGGAGTATGGGATTGGAAGATTTTCCCATCACTCCTGCAAGAAAAATGATGGATTTTGTAGGAGATTGGAGTGTTTTTTTGGATTTTCTTCCCTCTTTTTACTCATTTCTTCCTTTATAAAATATAAGGGGTTTGCATGTGCAAAAGGTTGATCATTTTCTCTCCCATGCAACCCCTATTCTGCCAGGGCTTCAAGCCTTCCTCTCAAGATCTGTACTGGCTTCATGCCTCTTTCTGCTACAATAATGTATTGTGTATAGCCATATGGAGCAATAAGATTATGTCTGTGTTGATCTCTTTAACCTCTCATGGTTTATTGTCTTCATCTTACCTTTCATTGTGCTTGCTTAATTTGTGCATTTCCTTAGTTATTACATGATTATGGTGTGTTGTGATCATTTAGGAAGGATGTATTGGATGTAATTTGGTTTGTGATGTATGTCCACTCTTTCTAGTTCATCTATTAAATTGTTTTGTAGGTTGGGGAAGTGATCAATACTCCTTTCTTGGTGTATCACCGCTCTTAGTGTAGGTTTTCATTCCATTTATCTTTCTCCCTACCCTCTTGGAAGCATTAGATTAGGATTAGTTAGTGGTTTTCCTGCATTAGGAGTAGTTAGTGGCAGGTAGGTTAGGAGCAGGAACCGACCTTCTCTGGAGAGCTATCCCATTTCATAATGTCCCATACTTAGGATAACTCCATGTAATGGAATCACACTAAATGCCCCATCTCAAATTAGACAATTCGAGGGGTGTTGTGATTTCATCATAAAAGTTTTGGCATGCCCGACAAGACCTCACAAGAGTTGGATTTTCCTCATCTTTCAGAGGTGTATCATTATCAAACCACAAATCTTAAGCCACTATGTGACCACGCCTAACAATTTTAGTACGCCTAGTGGGACAACTTCAAAAAGTCAAGTTTTCATTTTTTAACAAAGTTGTTTTACTGCAGAACAAGTTCAAATTCAATCCTAAGTTTGAAGAAGACATTATCGGAGCTTTCCTTGCATTTTGAAATTCAGAGATTGTCATTTTCAGATTTCTGAGATTCCAGCAGCAGGGTCAATGTTTGAAATCAATTTTGGAGGGCTTAACTTGTGCAAGAAGAGCTCAAATTTTCCCAGATGATAGATCGAGGCCTAAGCTTTAAAATGGTATCCTTATTTTGTCAAAATTTTAGGTTTTTTCAAATTTTGAATTTCAAGATTCAAGATTTCAGAATTTTTCCATTTTCAGACCTTTCTAAATTTCAGGTTTTGGGATTTCAGATTTTGATGGTTTGGAAATTTCAGACTTCGGGGGTTGCTTCGGACTTCGGATTTAGGGTTTCCTCATTTCAGAATTCGGGATTTCTATGCACTGAAGGTTTTAGAGTTTATATCACTTCAGCTTTCGGGAGTTTCATGCAAGGCCATGTTCTAAAATTTAACCCCGCATCATTTTGGGCTTCAAGGTTTGCATAAATGTATTCTTTTCATTTCATTGAGTTTGTTGTGCACTTGGTGGAACCTCTATCTTTGGATACACGCGCAAGAACAACTGAAAACTCCATTTGGGTAACAAACCCATTTCTCTGAGTAACAGACATTCCTTTTCTTCACCATCCATTTCCATCCATTCCATTTCTTTCATTTTCTTCCATTTCATGAAGTCTTGCAATCATGGCTTCATTCACCTCTTGGGGTTCACCTCTGGAACAACAACAATATCAATGAAATCCTCTTTCGGTGTTACAAAATTCATTTCTAGGGTATTTCCAACCATATCCAGATCCATACTATAATGGAAATCAAATTCAGTATGCATGCCTAGATAAACAAGAGAGAGGTTAGTTTGGTTATCCATCAAACCATCCATATTTTCAAGAACGGGGCTATGTAGATTTCGAGGGACATTCTTCACCTGGAAATATTGAGCTACAAATGAAGATCCTAAAAATAATGGCCAATATGGTGCAGTCTAGGGCTTCAGCCCAAATGTAGGAATTTAAGATTGGATTATGGACCCCTTTTCCATGGGAAGGTCCCTTTCCATATTATCTTAGCCCGCACGAGAAAGTAAACTTCATAGTTGAGATGTTACCCCAACTAGAAGGTTGGATCAAGGAGATTGAACATCATGCAAGTCAACCTTGTCTACAAGATACCTCTGTATTATCCTCTCACAGTTCTTTTCCTTTGTCCTAATTAGTGTCATTTCAACCAAAACCACAATTCCCAAGTTTCCCATTTGCTGCACCTATTGTGGATTCCACTTCTCTGTCTTTCACCCTTCCATCTCATCTCAGTTCCTCTATCCCATTCACTTCCAAAAAATAGTCCCCTCCATAGGAGTTGAATTATGAAACCATCCCACCATCTCCACCATCAACTAAAAAAAATCAGTGGTGACTCGACTCACCCTGCAGACACCTATTTTTAGTTATAGCGCCCATTCGTTATCTTACATTCATGCAATTTCCATCCTCACTTCTCTTTTTCTTAAATTAAATAAAATCCTATCTATTTGCTCACATTATTTGATTAATTATCAAATGGGCTCCATGTAGACCCATTTGATAATTCAACTTTTGGCATATCCCCATCCTTCACAAATTATTTAATCCATGGGTATTAATACACCCATCCGACACTTTTTTTTAAAACTAGAATCTTTATCTCACCCACCATGTCAATCATGCTCCCCACTCTATGTAATAATTTAAGCCGTGGTCCCCACGTGATCACATCATATCCCTAACTCAAGTTACTTTACTCAAGCCCGATTACTTGTTAACCTCAAATCTAACCTCACATCTAAGTTATAAATATGGGTTTCTCCCCCATATTTCAAGGACCTAGAAGAAAAGGATCAAAGACCTAGAGATACGGAAGAAAAGAGAAGAGAAGAAAGAGATTAATTAAGTTTTTCCAGTTTAAGGAAGAAATATTTGCCATGGCTCATTATCCTGCCATCTTGATGGCCAGTTCATCTCCATAACAGAGCACAAGCTAAGTTCCCTAGTTATTTTAGTTACTTTTCATTTTATATTCTATTACTACTGTTCATGATCTGTTATTATCTTGTTTGACATGGGGGTTGACACCCTTCAAGGGAGTTAAAATCCTCTTGGAACTGGCACTATCCGGGAAACACCCACATATTGTGATATAATCTTTTCTATTTCAGTTTTACAGATCCAACTTATTTATATCATGCATATATCAAATTTGTGCTCGTATCATCCATCGTCATCTCAAAGGTACTAAGCCCTTGTATACTCGATGTTGTTTAGTGTTTCTTTATTACTCATACACTCATCTGGACAGGAAGCTGGAAACACAGATCACCATTTGGCACGCCCGGTGGGACCAAATCCTAGATCTGGTCGTTTTGTTTGTTATTTTACTCATCTTGTCTAACTTACATGTTTGCATGGTCTTAATATTCGTTGATCTCAATGTAGCACAATCCATCGTTTAAGTCACCTAAGAGGTATGTAGTCTTTATTTTCTGTTTACCCACATGGGAAATGAATCCGGAAATTGACCTTATGACTTGATGTTTGTTTTTGAACTTGGTTTTGCATTAAATATCATAAATATCACAATTAATTGTCATCAAAAGATTAGTATTTAGAGGATAAACATTTATATCTGGTTTAATATTGATTAATTTTATAGCTCATACCATCTATCTAGCTTATGATATTGTCGTGGATTTTCTTTAGATGATCGTTAATATACAATCTCATTTATATTATTTTATATAAAAATATTAACCTTCATTATAAGGCAAATAATAAAAAAAGTTAATTAAATACATTATGAAATAACATTGAATTAAGTTATTATAATAAAAATAAAAATAAAATTAAAAATTATGAAATAAATTAGAATTAAATTATAAAAAAAATGCCATTCAATATTGAAATGTAATCCACATCCGTGGAATGTCAACACCATAGTTAATTGTATATGTTTTGTTGAGTTCTCTTTTTCATGTGATTCACTTTATGTCATCACACATGTAAAAAGTTGTGTCCATGTGCGGTATGACCCACCAATTTTAATTCACTCATCCTTTAGGTAGGTTTGACGAATCTATCATTTTATTAGTTGGGCTTTTATTAGTCATGTCTTTTTATTAGTTGGGCTTTTATTAGTCATGTCATTTTATTAGTTGGACTTTTATTAGTCATGTCATTTTATTAGTTGGGCTTTTATAGTCATATCATTTTATTAGTTGAACTTTTATAAGTCATATCACTTCATTAGTCTAGCTTTTATATAAGCTATTATTTTATTAATCTAATTTATCTTTTCGACTTAATTGCTTCCTTTATATTATTTTATAGTCTATCATTTAATTTTCGTCGCTTATTTACTCAAATGAAATAGGAACATTAAACTACAATTTTGTTAATTAATAAGATTAATTAATTATTTTATTTTTATTTATTTACGATGACACCATTTTTAAAATTTATAAAGTCATTTTTTTTAACTACCTTAACTAATAACATTTATTATCTTCTTGCAGGATAATGTATATAACCCAACGACAAGAACATTACGCTGTCAAAGACCAATGTTTAAATCAAACACACCACACAAAATACTTTTACCGACCTTATATGCAAACATAGACGGTGCCATTTTACGTTACTTGGGCATTCCTGGCCACTGATCGTCACCTCCAAGTATGCCATTATCACATGCGATCAAATAAATATAAAAAAAACATTATCCAGATCCCCCTTTCTAGTCGTGAACGATGCACTTTTAAGGTCACTAGATGTTTTGGGTCTGTGATTAATACCTCTAAACATGTGCAATCAAATAACACTGATAAATGATTCTTTAAGTATTCCTCATTTTTCTCTATTTTCTCTTTTTTGCATTGAATTTTCCCTTCTCTGAGTGATTGTCCACATTGAATGTTATATTTAATTTTGGATTAAAAGGAACCTTTATTTTCTACATCTTGCTTGCTTACATATCCTAAGTAAGGAATTTAACTATCTGCATTTCACTTATCACACATTGCCTAAGACTACACAAACATAATTAACACATCAAAACATTCCTCTCACCTGGTTAACTGATTGGGACTTAAACACCCAATAGGAAACCATCTCAGACATCTCCCAATCCATAACTACCTGAAACCAACCTTAGACTTCTTTAGGCATCTTCATTATCTGTTTTACCTTACATCTCAAATTAATCATGATGATAAAAAATATTCTCCTTGATTTGTTTGTCAACAACATACATAAATAAATGTTTCTCTACTTCACACCTATTTTCGCTCTCTCTCGAATCGAGACAAACAAACAATCTACTCTATCCAATGATATTACTTCTTCTAACAATCTCACCCAATAAGATTCTAACATCAAAACCACGTCGTCAGTCACCCAATTTCCAGTCTCCATGGTCTCACCTCATGAGAACCATTTCATACAAAATTCTCCCCACCTTGAAACCAACCCTCATATCCCTCGTTAAGAAAGTATTTCTAAACCGATCACACCACCATCTCCTGCTCCTCTAGAGACACTCGAATCTCCTCCTAACCCCATATATGACTTCTTACTCCAAAAAATCTCCTACAATCTCTCAATCCTCCCAATCTCCTAAATTAGTGGATCACATTCCACTCACATCCCATTTTGACAATTCCATTAATAGGCCTATCTAGCCATCTCAAAATCTTAACACGTATATTCCCACTTATCGTCATGCCCTTATTGCTCAACACCAGCCTCTGTAGCAATCCCAACCTGTGACACATGTTAGTCTTTGCCAAGCAATTCCCCAAACACCTACATATCCACAAATTAATCAACTGTCTTACAAAACCATTCTGCAAACATTCTATCCACAAACTTATCAACCACCTTATCAGACACTTCCCCAACTACCCACACACCCATAAACACATCATTCACCTTATCAAACTACTTTTCAAACCACATAGCCGATCAATCTCAACCTTACAACACCTTGAGTGATTCAATTCACACCTTAATGAATCAGTTAGCTAGTTTAGAAACCCTTACCGTAGCATCCAAGAACACCTTATCCTATGAACACATCTGTAATGAACCCATTCATCCGTCAGTCCCAATCAAACCCTATCCCCCTCATTGGAAACTTCCCTAGTTTATTAAGTTCAATAACAAGGAAGATCCCCAACAAAATCTCCTCACATTTAAACATGCATGTTGTCTTATTGGGCATGATCATGATCTACTTCTTCGCACTTTCTACATATCTTTGTCTGGTCCCGCATTGGATTGGTACAACGGTATCCCACGACATTCCATATTCTCTTTCACCCAACTTGCATAGTTGTTATTAGAACACTTTTCTAATAATATCACACACAAAACCACTATCGGTGATCTATATACCATTTGATAGTATGAAGATGAGCCCATCACCAACTTCGTCGCACAGTGGCATGATGTTATAAACCAACTATCCTTCACTATCCTACAAACTGAACTCATCAACTTATTCTTATGTTCGTGTGCCAAACATATATCATCCACTTTGCAGATCCAATCATTCAAAACCTTTGATGAAGCTTTCACAATGGCTCGCAAGCTTGAAACCCGTGCCATTGAGCAGGGTCATCTTAAACTAAGTTCAATTAAATCAAAATTTGAATCCACTAAACCATTCACACATAATGGCAAGTTTAAGGCTACGACCAACACTGTGGTCATTGAACCCTCATCCCCATCTACACCAAGCACATGGTCTCAACAACGATCTCATCAATCAACAACCAACTACACTCCTTTAGGAGGATCATACAGTTTTGTATTTGATAAGTTGATGAGCGTAAAATCTAACCAACTACCTCCCATACGACCCGTGGACAACTCACAAGCCAAGTCTATTTGGTATCACGAGGGCCACTTTTGTAAATATCATCGAGTAAAAGGTCATGACATTGAGGGATTTTGTTCCTTCAAAGATCGTGTCCAAAAACTTGTAAATCAAGGGGATATCCAAATTGATACTTCCACTGTGTAAACTAATCAACCACCAACAAATTACGTCACCCCCTTTACATCTCAATTATCAAACGCTTGTATGGTTGACACTATCAATCAAGATCTTATTTTTTCACCAACTCCGCATGTTTCCACAATGAACATTATTCTCACCTCTTATTTAGAACCTGTCACACCTACATCAACTTTTACTACTTGTGCTGGACCTACACCTTCTCGTATCCTTATCACGTCTACATCAAATTCAACTATATCATCCATTTTCACCGCTTCAAATACACCCCAATCTACCACATTAGATTCATCCTTAGCATTTATTTTGGCCCCACGCGTATCCACACATATCCTTACATCTCTCCCATCTATTTCTTCACCCATATCTACCTCAAATACACCTGTTACTACACTTGCATTACTCACAACCATCCCAACAAAACTCAGTTCTACTACATGCACCCTTATAACCCTACCTTCAACATCAACCCCATTAGCTAACATATCATTCTTACCCCTCAAAACATTTATGAAACAATCAGTCTCTTCTACTTCTACATTTGAAAATGCTCCTGCATTTGCTACATTAACCTTACCCATAAGGTCTACTCCATCGGTTATCACATCACTCACATCTCCACATATTCCAAAAATGCCTACAACTTTATCTATCCCAGTAACCCCTATGCCTATTATACCAAAAATTCCACCTATCCCGACCTTGACATATGTACCTATATCTTTTCCCATGGCCACATCACCCAATATATCTCGATACTCTTTACCTAATCTTTCTATCACACTAACCCAATCCTCTCGATCTGTAACCCTATCAAATATACCCCTTGAATCACCTACTGAACCAACACATCTACCTAAATCAAATAAATATGCTTTACCTTCTCCCTCTAAAAAAACATCTCTTTCCATGCCCAAATTGACACAATGCACATCTCACATAGATATCATTAATCGCATCATACAAACACCTATCTCTTCATTAACATTTTCATCTTGTTTTAGGACAATTTCTCCATTGATAACCACACCACCGCCATCAGATCCTTCGGTTGAAATTATTGTCATCCCTACTAGAGGTAAATCTTCTCGGTTGAAGTATAAGGCTCAGGGAAAACATCCCTACTAGTCCCCTACACCTCCTTGGAAACATTCAAGTTTTTCCTCTTCTCAACAATCTAATGCCACAATACCCATGTCAGGATCAATTTTTCCATCTACGACATCTTGTAATAATCAATCCACATCCAAAAAATATCATCCTACAACCAAATTTGATTTTTCCTTCAAAACATAAAATTCACACATCCAATCTACATCTATGTTTTCTCCTAACGCCAAGCTGAGACATCCTATCAAAACCCACAAAAGTTACCTTCCCCATAACACTTTAATGGGGTCATACACATATATCTTTCAACATTTAACTCGAAAATATACCATCAAACTCCCTCATATTAAAGCCTTTAATCCCTATGGTCCCAAGCCATCATGGTTCAATCCTAATTGTAGTTGCACTCATCATCGTACCCCAGGTCATGACATCGAACATTGTAAGGCATTTCAATCAATCATCCATAATCTTATTAAGAAAGATGAATTGCTCATTTAGGGAAAGTTCCTTCTCCATCTACCTTGAATCCAATCCATATCCCATCTGTCGGATCTCCCATGATCTCTCCATCCACATCATCCCTTAATATCCATCCAGCCCATGTCATTCCTCCTAAGGAATGCCCTCCATTGTTCATCAATGCCACTTATCTTACTAAGCACTCTTGTGGTCTTCGATTGTTTACCCCATCCAAATCTAAAACAATCTCATCTAAGCTCTTTTGACATCCTTTACTTCCTTCACATTTAACTCATTGTGGGAATAATCTTCCCTTGCCCTTGAGCATCTTGTCCGTATAACTCCCTTGTTACTAGGGGACTTCGCTCTTTGACATTGTTTTTTCTACCTTCTTCACATTCATCCAATCTAAACTATTTCTTCCCAAATCCTCCCTCATTTTAAGTCCACCACTGTAGATATATTTATGTCTCTTTTGGGGCATCATCTTTTTCATTGAAGTCCTCCTTTGAGGCCATGTTTGTCTCTCCATTAAGGGACCCCCTTTTCTCCAAGTCCACCTTTGTGGCTATATTTGTGTCTCTTCTGGGGTACCATCTATTTCAAAGTCCACCATTGTGGCTATATGTGTGTCTCTTTTGGGACATCGTTTATTTCATCAAGCTCTCCTTTGAGGCCATGATTGTCCTTCTATGTTTACGTCTCTCTTGGGGCATCATCATTTATTTTCATCTAAATACACCATTGTGGTCATATGTTTGTTTCCTTCAAGACATAGTTTTTGTTTCTTGCTTGGCTATCATATCATCTTATTACAACTATACTGTCTTCTCTCTCATGGTGGTAAACCAAAGACATAACCTCTTAACGCATTGCACTTGTGACCAGTCTACTATTAGCATATCTACCAATGAGAACTTAGTTACATCCTTAGATTGTTCTACCATCTTTAGCCTCTTCCATTTATCATTGTAATAATCTAAATTATGTAGTCCGCCTTCACTACTTTGATGTGATCCCATAACCATTACATCCATTACCTTCTCATTCTCATATTGCAGCCATGTGAAGGGTCCAGGGTGTCTCTTGTACATTCCTTATCCCCTCTTAAGTGGTTTACTTAGCTATTCCCAACTCTCTCCCATGTGAAGCTCAAACTCAAGTATGCAAAAGGCAAAATCAAAGTTATAAAAAATAGACTGATCCCTCGAAGGACAACCATTCATGCAAATACAAAAAAAGAAAAGAAAAGTATACAAATCAAAATCCAAGTAAAATCAAAAGAAATAGACCGATCCCTTAAAGGACAGCTATCATATTATTCTTGTCATCTATATTATGTATAAAGTATACCATACCCTCGAAGGATGGCTACTATATTATTATGGCATCTGGAAGGTTTTCTGCATTGATCAACCTTCCTTTATGAAAATTTTCCAAAAGATTCCTACATTGATCAGCTTTCTACTATTTTTCTTTCCCTTTTCCTGAGCTGGGGCATAGACTTAAGGAACACCACCTTTGGAGATCTCTCTTCCCATGTACAAGTCACATCTTCGATCCCTTTGTCATGTAAATATTAGGATTACAAGCGTCTTTTATCCATACCTCCCTCACAATATTTTAGTATAACTAACTATCGTTGGTTATGTATTAACACTTGCTATTGGCTACAAGTGCAATGCCTTGAGTGGTAACCCTTTCTTGTTTATCTCCAATCCAGTTTGAAACATAGTTTCCTTGTACACCCTTGCTACAACTATGTTCCATTCATCTCATCCAAATCATCTTTTATAAAAATCACATCAAATTTCACACTATGAATTTTATATCTATCCATCATCTCCATGAATGCATTTGTAAATACACTTTTCGGTTTGCGAATTCTACTTGATCCTCGTTACAGTTTGTGAATCCTACTTGAGGATCCTTCTCAAGGCAAGTTCATTATCCTGCAGATTCTTATCTCTCAACATGTTCAACACCATCTTTGATCCATTTCTCCTCGCTCTCCATGTCCACTCATCACCATTTGTCTCCACAACATCCTTCTCACCTTTCTTTCCCCTTGCATGACACCAGATATCTTACTTGTCTTTCCTCTTGAGTTTCTCTTTTATTCTTCCACTTGTAGTTTGAAAATATTTCTTAACCATTCATATAGCCAGAGAACCTTAATTAAGGTATATCTTCTTCCTTGGATCGTCCCATTGTAGAAGCTTCTCAACCATTTCCTCTTTCAATAGACGACAATCACCACCACAAATGCCTTTCCACTCCTCCTTTTCCGCTTAACACTCTTGCGTCATCTCCACCACCACGTGGGCATCCCAGTTAAGGATTTACCTTACAATCTCCATCTATGTTTCATATGTTCCTCGATCCACTCATGTCACACTCCTTTATTTCTTTGTTATCACTTTAATATCACCTCATTTCATCTCTTGTTCCATTTTGGTATACACTACTCAGTATTTTCATCATTCTTCTTATTCTTCGGTTTGGTGATCCTAATTAACCATCTCTGTTGCAGGGTAATCTTACTTAAGAGTTTCTCTTAAGAATGGTTGGCCATCTGATCCTTCCATATCCCATCATCTCTTCCTCATCTTCTATTTTCAGCCTTTCATCATACTCATCCATTCCAACCAACCCTTCCACACCTGCATCCAATACAATGTTGTCTTTCTCCTTCCATATTATCACTGTTGGTTTGGTGATCTTACTTAAATCCTCCTGCAACATGGAGATCTTACTTAAAAGTCCCTCTTAAGCATGATTCATCATCTTGCACTCCCCCACTACCCCACATTCTCTACATCTACATTTTCTTGGCATTCCACATCATCACATCCTCTCACCTCCTCTTCCATTCACGCAAACACCACTTCTTACTGGTCCCTTTTTCATCTCCACCATCCATCATTGGGTAATCTTACTTAACCGTTGCTTCTCTGTTCATTTCATGTCTTATTTCTTCATTTCTCTCTCATTTATTCTCATTCACTGCATCCTCTCCTCGCCTTCATCTTCCTACACATAGTTATCCTTCCTTTCTTTACTCTTTCCACTATGTATTCTAGAGTTATCCCACATATCTACCCCCATATTTACCTGTCATTGTCATTGGTATCTCTCTAACATTATTTCATCATCATATTCTGTTTCTGCGCTAGTAATTATCGGTGGACTTCTCCTAAAAATCACTCATCTCCATTCTGCACAACCTGAATCCTTTTCTTTGATCTCCTCCATTCTATCTTCATTCCTTCCTTCCTCTATGTTCTCTGATAATTATCGGAGGACTTCTCCTAACGACCCTTCATTGGCGTTCTCCCTCCCACTCTTCATTTACTTTCTGCATTGTCTTATCTTTTGTCTCATCTTTTCCTACTGATCATTATCGGTGGATTTATCCTAACATCCATTCACTGGCATTGTATTTCCTATCCCTTCCTTTCTTTTTCCTTGCCACCTCTCTATCTTCCATTCTTCCTTGCCAATTTCTTCACTGTCTTCATCATACACGTTCTCTCTATTTTCTCCTCATCAGCATATCCTCATCTCATGCATCTCTGTTTCTTTTCCAATCGATGTCATTCCTTCCTTTAAGTTTCTCTTTATGTTCCTTATGCTTCTCAATCTTTACCAAATATCTTCATTCTTGGTTCTCTTCCTTCTACATAATTTTCTTCGTTGTCTTCTCCTCCTTTTTGATCTTCGTCTTATTTCACTTCCTCTACATCGTCCTTCTCCCCATTTTACCTCACACTTCCTCCTTACTTCCCTGTCAAAAACCTGAGTCTTCAGCGTTATCCCATTTCCTTTATCATCTCATCATCCACATGCATTTCCATGTGGTCAGTTCCATATTCTTTGCCTTGGATTTCTCACTATGATTGTTTCCTTCAATTTTATTTGCTTATCATCTCTTTCATTTCCATTACCTCTCTTATTTTCCTCTGCTCCATCCTTCATCAACACCTTTTGTCTTGAATAACTCTCTCCCTTTTTCATGATTTCATCCTCTACTCTGTTATTTTCTTATCTTCTCTTTGTTTTTCCTTCATTTATCCCTTTCTCTATAATCCTTCATTGTTACCTTCTTCCTACCATTTCACTCTTTATTTTCTCCTCCTTCGTCTCTATCCCTCTATTCCATATCCTTGTCGCCTTCATATTCAATATTTCTTGCTCTTCTCATAATCAACCAACCCTCATTTCTATTCCCTTTTCTCTTTCTCAACATCCTTTACATCTGACATTCACAGTCAATGCCAATGTTTCTCCGTTTTTAGTATCACATATATCCTTTCATTACCGTTCTTGTTTATTCTCTTTGTTTACAACGTTGGCCTCTTCTCTTTTGAGAACATTCCACATCTTTTGGATAGGAGCGGTTTTATTTTCGGCATTCAGAACGTGCTATCGCAAATTGATGTATAGTTGGGGCATGTCTGATTTCTATTATGTACATAGTTTTCATTTGTGTTTCCTTTAGCATAGTACATGGTGTTGCAATAGGCCTTCTGCATGCAAGAGAAGGTTCATACTGGTGGAAAATAGTTACATTTTTAAAGAAAAACAAATGTAGAAGGTCTTATTTAAAACCCCACAACGTGCGATGCATGCCAAATATCATCAGTTATTTGGGATTCATACCTTGAAAATCATGGTTGCATGAGGGAGTAGGCAAAAGGCCCAGGTTTCAACAATTTTCTACTCTCACAAATTTTAACTTTAAGATTATTTTATAAGAATTGAGAGTGCAAGCAAAGCAGGTTCAAGTTTAGAGATTATGGGCGGTCTTCGGGTTTCAAATTCAAGAGGGTCAGATCGGTTTACAGGTATATAGTGAATTTATGACCACTGGATACTTCAAGGCAACTGATATTTCACCTAGCAGGTAGGTGGCCCCACGAGTGGCCAAATCTTTATCTGATTTTGCCCCTCAAGAAAAGTTGGACAAACATGACCTCACAAAGAGAAAATGGAAGGATAGATTTGGCCATGGGAGCTTGTATTGGAAATTCAAGGCTCAAATCAATAGGAGAATGACATGAAATGATCATGGGGGTTGGGCTCAGGTCAGTAATGACTTGTTGAGTCAAAGGCATGAGGATTCAATAGTGTAAAAATGGCTAAGCTATGGAGGAGAGCTCGAAAAGAGACTCATTGAAGATGGGGGGCCATCTTGGCCAAGAAAGGAAGAAATAAAAGGCTTGGGATCGAGCTAAGTAAGTAATTTAAAGAATGAAAAAAATCTGAAGTTTGAAATTTTTGGACTTCGGGGATCGAGCGATTCAGAGTTTTTTCCATACAAAACACAAAAATGAGCCGAAATCCCGAAACCCCAAAAGTCTGAAGTCCAAAAGGGCTCGAGGGGTTTTCAGGGTCAACTCCCCTTTTGGTGTCAATGGTGTAGGAACTTCGGAGCTCAGCGTTGGAGAACTCTGAAGTGGAAAAATCAAAAGGTCCGAAGGATATCAAAGTCCAAAGTCTAAAATTTGGACTTTAGACATTCAGGAGTTCGAGGTTCTCACTGGGTCAATCGATGAACAATGCCATGAGCCTGAAGACACAAAGGTCCAAAACCTGAAGTTTGAATTTCAAACTTCAGGGTTTCAGAACTTTGGAACATTTTGGTTGGATGAATAGTGCCACACAATATGATCTTGGGCTCCAAAACCCAAAGTTTGAATTTCAGACTTTGAGGTTTTGACATTTCGGATCATTCGATCCAACTCATCAAATGAATAGTGACAGTGACTTTCAAAGTAAAAATACTCGAAGCTCTAAATCCTGAAAGTTTAAAATTTTAGATTTCTAAGGGTGCAATGCAGGGTTGGATTCCAAAAAAGTAGATCAACCACCCACATTTATTGCGGTATTGCACCCTCATCTTCAGGTGACCATAAATTTTGACTGGGAGCTTGGATTTACACAAAATCAAACTTTTTGGAAATCTCTCAGTGTCCTCTACATAACTTGGAATGTATTTATTAATCTTAGTAAGGTTAAATATTTAAAATGGGGAAATACAGTCTGCCATGTTAGAGGAATGGTTCCAAATTTCTCACCTACCCAAAATAATGAGGTATGGGCTTATTTTCTTCCCCAACAAGTAAGGTACAATGGATTATGAACTTGGTAAATTTTCCCATCACTCCTGCAAGGACAATGATGTATTTTGCAAGATATTGGAGTGTTTTTTCATATTTTTTTCCCTCTCTCTCCTCATTTATTCCTCTATAAAATGTAAGGGGTTTGTATGTGAAAAGGTTGATCATCTTCTCTCCCATGCAATCCCTATTCTACTGGGGCTTCAAGCCTTCCTCTCAAGATCTATAATGGCTTCATGCCTCTTTCTTCTACAGTAATGTATTATGTATATCCTTATGGAGAAATAAGATTATGTTTATGTTGATCTCCTTAACCTCTCATGGTTTATTGTCTTCATCTTACCTTTCATTATGCTTGCTTAATCTGTGCATTTCCTTGGTTATTACATGATTCTGGTGTCTTGTGCTCATTCGATAATGATTTATTAGATGTAATTTAGTTTATGGCACAGGTCCACCTTTTCTAGGTTCATCTATTCCATTGTTTTATAGGCTAGGGAAGTGAGCAACACTCCTTTCTTGGTGTATCACCACTCTTAGTGTAGGTTTTCATTCTATGTATCTTTCTCCATGTCCTCTTGGAAGTATTAGATTAGGATTAGTCAGTAGTATTGCTTACATTAGGAGTAGTTAGTGGCAGGTAGGTTAGAAGTAAGAATTGACCTTCTCTCAAGAGCTATCCTATTTCGCAATGTCCCACACTCAGGATATTTCAATGTTATGCAATCACACTGAATGCCCCATCTCAAACTCGGACCATTCGGGGGGTGTTGTGATTTCATCAGAACAGGAACCATGTGTGATATCCCCAGAGTTCTAAAACTAGATGTATGTAAGTATTTTGTAAACACATGGGTAGAGGAAATCCTATAGAAGGTGGATTTGTATCAACTGATGGTTTGGTATTAATTTACCCCGTATTATATTTTTGTGAACATTATCATTTATGGGATATAAGTAATAGCGCTAAAGCATTATCAATGTTTTCTAGTTTATCTTTGATAACTTGAGTGAATACATCAACTATAATCTTAGGTGGTATTTTTTAGATGGGAGGTTCATGGTCATCATAGATTTTGTATTCATCACCCTCATGTTCAGACATGATCTCAATGATGATAGTACATCATAACAATAGTCCCTTTCCACTCCCCAGCCATCGTGTGCCCTCCTTTTCTCTTCGGGCGTGATAGGTTATCACGCGAGGGCCCCATGGGTGGCCACGCCATAGCATATTTTCTCCCAAGACCCTGTGGTATTCCGGTGTGCTAGCTGTCGTCCCTCTGGGTCCCCCCCCCTCCTTGCGACTTGTGGTCTCCTTGGGTCCTGCCTTCCCTTGTTTGTAGCTGGCATAAGCCCCCCCCCCCCCATTTGATTCTGCCCCCACCTGTTTAGACGGGGGCTCTGATACCCCCCTCGAAGCCCGCATCTCCTGCTACACTCCACCGCTTGGCCCTCCCCCTCCCCCTCCGGGTCCGGCCACTCCCCCCCCCCCCATCGTTGCCCGCTGCCTCTCCCTCAATTTGGTTCACCAAACTGTAATATCAAAACTCGGTTCATCTACTTACATATTGTAAATTTTTTTGTTTTTTTGTTGTCATGGGTTTCATATTCATGCCAAAAAGGGTATTAATGTTACTTATAAGTTTCAACTTTGTGTACATTTTGGGATATGAAAATCTCATTCTATTGCCTCTGGGAGTGGTTTAGGGAGTTATTGACATGGTTATTTTAGGTACTTTCTCAATTTATTCCAATTTGCTACTTGCAAATTTGTATATAATAGATGTCCAACGCTTCATTAGATACAAAGATTTAGTTGGCCATGTATTTGTCGAGCATTCAAAAAATTTAAGGTTACATAAAACTATTTGAATTTTTTTCTTAATATGAACTTCATATTTAGCCAACTGGTTCAATTATTGTGATCTACTTATGCATATATATCATTTTCTGCAAAAGTGGTAGCTAGTGGATTTGAAATATTATTTATTCAAAAGTTTGTATGATGTAGGGAAGAAAATGTACTATTTAACTTGGAATCTATAGTTTGCACATTTCATACTCTTTAATATTGGATTCCTACTACTTTCTGGAAGATCTTTCAAGGTACTCCATCTCTTATATTTTCTATCCAAAACAAATCAACCAATAAACTATAATTTTCACTAAGAAATGATATGTACACCCCAAATGTCTAATATTGTTAATGGCAGAGGACAATAGATTATATGGTTTGGCTTTGTAGTTTGGGAAAGTAACAAAAGTCATTTTGTACAAACAAAAAAAATGAATATGAATTTTTAAGCACTAAAATGTGAAGATACGAACCTTGTCAATATCGACCCCTTATCATATTAACTGTTGATGATACATGATATCTTTCTCGAACAAAACAACAATTGGGTGCCTCTGAAACTTCCAGAGTTTATTATAATCTCAACATTTACATACTTCATTTTTTTCTTTTTGGGTACCACATTTTTCAGCAATGGGCGTGTGGTATGGAATTTCAGCATTCTTTACCATTTTGTATATTGCAAACTCAATGATAATATCAAATAAAGATGGTATGGATGTAAATTCTAACCTATTGATCTTTGTTCTCTAAATGATTTGTTATTTTTCTAGATTTGTAGTAATTCCTATTTATTATATAAAATATGTTCCAACCTTATGAAAAAAGGTAAATTATATATGTGCATTTGTATTTACACATAAAATTGGTCCAAAGATGACAACATGCGAACAAGAATAGATTTTCAATGCATTAGGCGCCATAGAAGGCATTGTGTTTGCAAATAAATCTGGTATGCTACGTGAAATCCATAGGTGAATTATTTCAATGATTAAGTTAAATTTTGTTTACATGGGTCTTAAAAGATGCATATTTGCTTCTTCTTTTTTAAATCTGTAGTCAAATTTTTATTGTCAACGATAACAACACTGATATGTATTATTAAATCATAAATGCACTAAATCATATTTATAATAAACCATAAGTCCTAAATAGAAAAGCTAAGCACTATACATTAAATCCTTACAATGAACCCTAAATGTAAACACAATGTGTTAGGGTTTTAAAAATTTAAAAGACGAATTTCTCACATTAAATAACAATGCAAAATATAAAAGTTGTAAACACAACATTTAGGTTTTAAACTCACCAAAAACTAATTTCTCACATTGAATAAAAATGTAAACATTTATATGACATCGTCAACTACAAATTGTTAACTGTAAAAACACAACCGTATATACTATATCGTAAATCCTAAGGACTCAACATAAAACCCTTGACACTAAAAATTTAACACAAACCTCACAACAAGAATAACACAATGACGAAGGTGACGATGACAACGACGACCATATCGATGACTAGGAGAACAACGACGATCATGATGAAATACAAACCCAACATCAATGTTTTCGTTTATGTCTTACAATTTATGGTTCACATTTCACAGAGAGCCTAAACATTATGCACAAAACCCTTAACACTAAACACCAAACTCTGAAAACTAAACTATAAATCTCAAACAATTTTTTCTAATCATTAAGTCTAAATCTAACAAACTATATCTTGAAGTGCAAACACTAAAACATAAAGACTAAACCATGAAATGTATGTGCTATATAATAAACACTATATGAAAATGTCTAAACTACATAAATTTATAAAATGAATTTATTTTTAAACTTCTTAATGTGAATTCAAATTCATGACGATCAAATTCAAAGTTCAAAATGTTAAAAATACAAATTTATCATAATTTTTGTATTTATATTAATAATAATAATAAAATTATAGTTAACAAAATTATAGAAACAAATGATAAATATTAATAATAGAAACATATAATAATAGACATTATTATTCGATTTTAATTTAAAATGTCAATTTTGCAATTTAAAATAAATCACAACGTTTCAAATTTGTTATAAAATTGAACTTTATTAAAAATTTGAATGTTATAAAAAATTCATAAATTATAAAATTAAAAAAATGTTTTGAAATATATGATAAATTTAATAATTGTAATAATAATATTTATATTTATAATAATTAAATTTGAAATACAAAATGTTAAATTTTATAATAATTTTTTATATTTGTTATAAATTTTCATATTTATACAAAATTCAAATTTTATATAAAATAGTAATTGCAAAAATTGGAATTAAATAATTGATAATAATTAAAAATATATTAGATTAATATTAATGAATTTTATATATTATGTACTATAACATGTTTTACAAAAATATCTTTAATTTCTTTTCAATATTATATTATAATATACTGATAAATTTATAATTTATTTAACATATATATTATAACATCTTGAATTTTTTATTATTATAATTTTTAAAATAATTATTATTATCATAATTATTCTAATAACAACAACAACAACAATAATTTATTAATATAAATATTTATAATTATATTTATTACATTTATAAATATAATTTTTTACATATATGATTATGATACACATACATAATATATATGTGTATTGTTATTATTATGAATATAATTTTAACTATTACAATTATTATTATTATTTATATAGATAATTAATAATACTAATAAATAAAATTCTAATAAAATAGCTATTATAATTATTTTTGTAATAATGTTAATAATAGATCTTATAATAATTAAGTTACAATAACAACAATAATAATAATTAGAATAATCAATTATCTTTAGAATTATATTATTATTTAATAATAGTAATTATTATAATAATAAATTTTACTATAATTAACATGTTTATTATTATTATTATTATTATTATTATTATTACAATAACAATGATAATAATAATAATTATTATTATATTTATAATAATTATTGTTATTTACGTTTATAGTAATTTAATATAAATATTTTTGCTATTATTATAATTAACAATATTTTTTTATTAAAGGTAAAAGGTTTTGGAGGGACCTTACTCAGAAGTACATCAAAAAGGCTCAACAACCAAGATACACAAGAAAAAATAGGGTGGTTTTTTGATATGTGGGGGCCACACCCCAACCAAAAGACAAAAACTAAAGAAGTACTAAGGTAGGGTCCAAATGCCTACAAAAAGCCCAGCTACATACAGACACCAACAAAACTGCAGCTATGCAACAATACCACAATAGCTGCACATCGAACACAAAGACAAAGGCACTAACTAACAAACTTATTATAAACCTTAAGAGCAATCCTGAGTGCCTGATAGAGATTCATTGATGTTCTAATATTAGGATCCTAGTTGGAAGCTTTGAACTTCTTAGTGATCCTTCCATTCTTCCAAGTTGATGCTAGAATGCCATTGATACCGCAGATCTGATGAATGTGGACTCAAAGAAGATCTAAGACTGCTCTATGAATGGCCAAATGGTTGTTGTGATTTTCTTCAAGAGCTCTGATTTGAATAGTAAGAGTGTTTACTTCCTCTCTGAGGCTAGAAATGGAGTCAAAATCTGAATTCTTGATGCCAGACTTAGGAGAAAATCAACATTGTCTTCAATGGTCTTCAGAGTTTCGGCTTGCAGATTGAAATTTTCCAAAACTGAGGGGTGACCTGATCACAGGGGCTTACAATGCTAACAACAGGGGGGATTTCTTCAACAAGTAACTCTTTATCCTTTTTTTTTGCTTCTTAGAATCCATTTTGGAGGGGGTTTAATAACAGAGTCACGAAAAAGGGGATTCTTGGAGCGGATATGGGACTGCTGAGGATGTAAAGGAGGTAAAGGAGGGCTAGGGTCATTGGTCACTATGTCTAGAATGAACTGGTGAATAAGAAAAATAACCCTTGATGTAGTGGTGCTACCCTCTTATGTCCTTGGACCTCCAAAATAGACTTCTCTAAGGAGTGCAAAATATAGTATGGAAAACTTACCTTAACTTTGCGCTTGAAATGGTTGAGGAGAACTAGATGGTGCAAAGGGATAGTAGAAAACCTTCCCTCGAGTGTAATGTATCTAACCATCATGTGAGCAACTTCGTCGATGGGCTGCGGGATAAAGGCACAGATGATGACTTATTTTTTAAATTCAATTTTTTCTCCATCATCAAGGAACAACCTTTCCTCTGCCTCTTTATCTAACTTATTTATGAAAAATATGTTACCTTCCAAGCTTAGCCCTATAATGAATGATATGAATTGTTCAGTGATACTAAAATCTCTACCTCTGAACTTAATGTTCCTATCCTTCCAATTTTCCACAAATTTGAGGGAGATATATTGATCATGCCCCTTAATCCTTTGGATTAATTATCTGAAACCCCCTTTGTTAAGGGTTTCCCAAGAGTTCCATGTTTTCTTGCCATTGTGGGTCGAATATGGGATCAAATATGTAGGGAGCTCCCCCCATTGTGAAAATAGAAAATGGCAGAGTATATTTGATCTGGAAACAACAATAAGTAGGCCTTATGATGAAAATATGACAACCTAAAAGCTTGGCAGTTTTTGTGTTGAAACTTGTATCCTTTCTTCAAACTTGCTTGAAATTCAAAATGTACTGAAAGTTCGAGGTATGGAGAGAATAAAGCTGAATGAATACAATTTTCTTCAAAAATCTAGGTGAAGGATTCCACACATGTAGAAGCCTCTATTTAATGAGTGCTGCCGAGAGGTGCATTGGCTTCCTTGGTAATGATGTGATGAACTTTGCATGGGGTGTCCTAGATATGATACCATTCTCTACAATCATTAATGGAAACCCTCACATTGTCTAATGCATCTGCTGATTTATTTCCCTCACTATACACATGCTAGAACATAATGTTAAGAACATTGGATAGGTTATAAAGTTCATTAATAAAGTATCTTATGGTCCTGCTCAGAGTTTGAATTTTAGAAATATTATTAATGATGTTCATAGAATCTCCTTCCATTATGAGGCTATCCACTTTGAGGGTCCTAGAAATTTTGATTCCCTAGAGAGCTTCCATGGCCTCTGAATAGCGATTAGATTGTTTACCCATGGGACCAACATATGCATTGATTAGATGACACTTATGATTGTTGATAAGGCCTCCACCACCTACTACTCAGGGGTTTCCTTAGAGGCATCATAAAACTTTAAAAACTTTTTATGGTAAAGGATTTTTATTATACTAGAGCTATGAACTAGAGTAGTGGAGGAGCACTTTCTCTAAGGGGGACATGGGATTGGGCTTGGTTCCTTAATGCCTACTGAGCGATCCACATTCGGAGTGCCTTGTTATGTTCCACTTAGTCCATATGGAGAATTTCAACCCTTACCTAAAGGTTTCCCCATGGCCACTTATTAAAAGCATCTAATGAACTCAATGGGAATGGAACTTGGGTTGACGATTACAAACTACTTGTAACTCACCAATAGACCAAGACCTCGAGTTCAAACTAACATAATATTATTTATTTATATGGTTAAAAAACTTTGAGAGGATAAAATTGTTTCAATAAGAAAATTCACTCCCTCTTGTTTTAACTTAGCACCTATGAAATATAATACTCTTCTATTTACACCCCCTGTTGTAAAATATAAACAATCCTATAATGTACATATAAAATTGTTGCAAGTATTGATAATGCACATATATATAATGAGAAATTTCTAGAAAACAATTTTTATTATATTCATCAAGTCCTTATCATCAACCATAAAATAATAAATAAATTAATGAGGCAACCAATCTAATTTCTTTGCACCCTATTTATACAATGATTTTAAGGAAGTTGAATCAAACTTTTAAAATCCAATGAGCAAATATTAAGGTCAGGAATAAAATATAACTGAATCCTTTCTTAGTATAACCTAAGTCACATTCGATTAAACATTATTTTTTCCAAGTACATTTGAAATACAAGTTAGAAAGAGATATTATTTATTAATAAATGTATACTTCACTAAGTTGGAAATGCACTTCCCTAACAAGGATTTTGTTGTCAAAAAATTAGCACCCTAAGATTTTCACATTATAGATCCCTACTTTTTGGTAACATGGGACCACCTCTCAAGTTGTGCGACTTGCTACTTGAGATGGACCTCCAAAGAAGGTTGGTTCCTCTACCTAACCTTAATACTAAAACTACTCATAGGGAAAGAAATGTAGTTATCTATTGCTATTCTAAAATTCCAAGGGACCAGGGAGAGAGAGATGTATGGAAATGGGAGATCATAAGCTAAGGGAGGTGATAACACTAAGAAAAGGGTGGAGAGACACTCTAAAATGAGGGAAAATGGGATTAAAATAATGAAAGAGATGGCATATATGAGTGCAACAGTTTATCACAACATTGAAACCACCATACCCATGAAACACAACAAATATGAATCCTATAAGGAGAATAAAAGATGCAAAAAATACCTAAAAATGTAATGAAAGGAAAGAAAAAATGCAATAGAGCACATCTAGGGCAGTAAATAGCCAAAAAATAAGTATTTTATTTCTTTAAACAGATGCACAATACATTACAATGAAGGTGAGAGGAAAGGTTCACCATGAAGAAACTCAAATTTGAGGCTTATATCCCATAAGATATGTGCAACACTTGAAAGATAAAGCAGAAGCATTACAATAATGTCCAACCACCACAAATGAGTCTCACTTTACATTATATAGAAATTGGGGGAGAGAAAGAGAGGGACAAGAGAGGGAAATTCAAATTTTGGCCTTCACCCACAAATAATATGCTTTAATTCTCTAAAAACAATCTGTTAGTGCAAATCAGCAGCACCCTCTGGATGTTCTATCAGATTTCTAGTTTGACATTTTAGCATCCAGTGTGATTGCACAACATTGAATCTTTTCCCCAAGTGTGGGACTTGTAAAATGGAAAAGAATCTCCAGATTAGAGGTTGGTTCCTCAACTCCTCTTATCAGGTATATGCATGAAATTTGCAGAGACTTAAATTCACAATTCCTACTCTAAATTCCAAGGGGACATAGATAGAGAATGCAAGAAAAATGACACTAATGCTGATAAGGTGATGCACCAAGGGAGTAGTAGACACCTGCTACTGCAAAACATACACATTCTAGGAGTAAATATAGCACAAAACATTCACAAATTGCCAAAATGTAATGAGAGGTTAGGAAAACAATGATAAAAATATGAAAGGATTGAGAAAACTTTTAATCACAGAGCATACATTATCATTCCAGGTCCAACACAGTGCATTACAATGACCAAGAGGCAAAAGAGATGCTGTATTTTCAAAGAAAGGTAAAAATTTCCAAAAATTTTGCCAAAAAGGAAGAAAAAGGGAAGTTGCAGAGCTAAAAGAGTGTCTCTTTTTTAAAAAAATGAGCCCATTCTGGCTTTTACAATGCAAAAAATGAGCCTAGGAGAGAGAAACGTAGGAAAATGTGAGAGGAGCTTCAACCACCGACCAAAATGCAATAAAACAACATGGGCATCCTTAAAGATCCATTCCCAGACATTTTTCACCATGCTGGGAGAGAATGCAAGCCATTCTTCATTAAAAATGGTGGTTGAAACGTCATTTCTTTTGATTACCATGTGCCAGAGGCATTTGCCAATTTTATCTCTCCAAACTCAACCAAAACACAAAATTGAACCTAGAATCATGTAGAGAATTTCACCAGCTTTCCGTTGATATAAAAAATGTAAAAAAATGAGCTCTGGATCGAAAGTTATGGTCATTTGAAAATTTAGGGAAAAACAGGGCCAAAATGGGTTGGCGGGCCGAAAATTTGAAATTTTCCCACTTTTTTGCATTTGGGAAAATTTTCCCAAAAATCTCCACGCCCCGGATGCTCCGACGCCCCCGGGACACGTGGCTTGATCTGACTAGTTGGCGGGCCTTCGGGCTGAAATTTCCCTTTCGCACCTCCTTCAAACACTTTGCCAAACTTCTTAACTTCCTCTGCACCCCGCCAATTCTGCCGGTCTTGGGACACGTGGCACGGTGTGATTGGGTGCGGGCCTTTCCTGGAGATTTTTCCATGGTGCCAACACTTAGTCAAATTTTCCATCTTCCCTCCACCTGGACACGTGGCAACATATTATTCGTAGGCGGGCCCTCGGGGCAAAAAATCCCTTTTGAAACCCCACCAAACACTTGGTAAAATTTCCAAGTTTACCTCTGCCTCCGCCATTCCGAGGACACGTGGCCTCATATTATTGGCTCGGGCTTTTCCTGGAAAAATTCCCACAAAAACTCCGCCGAGCCATAACTTCAAAAATACATGGAGTTAGGAGGAAAACTTTACCTTTCTGGAAATCTGAGAAAAAGCTCTATCTAATGGTGTCATTTCCAGAAGTTTGAGTTCCTGAAAGATAAAAAATTATGACTGAGGCACCAGATAGGAAAGAATGAAGGGAATTAGCCACAAAATGAGTAAGGGGTTCATTTTGGATAACACAATCATGAGCACCTTGTTAAACCCACTCCCCATGTCGGTTTGCTTACTAGAGAAGAAAAAGGCACCATACTTCATTAATTCTGGATAATTTTTCCTATTTTCACCAAAATATCCTCATCTAAATTAAGAAATCCAATGTTTTTGGCGTAGAGGAGGCCAAGACCTTTCCAAAAAGTTCAAGTTTGTCAAGTTTTGACAACACGGGTGAAAGTTATGCCCATTTGAAGTTCAGGGGTTGTCATGAGGAACACATGTTCCCATATTTAATTCACAGTCCACAATAAAATTCACTTTTCCTTTGTTATGTGGATGGGAAAGTGGTATGGGGAACTTTTTTGGGGATGAAAATTTTCCCTAGGTTCCATTCTTATCCATAATGTTCGCAATGCTCTATGTTCCTTTACCTTGCGGGTTTGTGTCCAGTGTAGGGAATGTGTTCCCAGGATTCCATGTTCTCCTGCAGCTCCAATTATCTGCACTACACTGTATCTTGATCCCCAAACCCCTTGCCTTTTTTAATTTTCTTTGCATTGTGGGTTAATCAATCCCATGGGGAACTCACGTCTCCGCGGAACCTATTCCACCTTTGACGTGGTTCTCTGCATCGGCTCCCATCCCACATAACACTCAATCCTTTGCATTACAGGTTTTCGGGGATGTGGGGAACTCATGACCCGATGGAAATTTTTCCATTGTTCCACCCACCGCCTGTATTTCCGTATAAAAATTCTCTTTCACCAATTCCTTTGTATTGTGGATTTTTCGGCAAATCAGAGAACTAAGGGCCCACGGCAACTGTTCCTTTTGTTCCTTCTGAACCCTCAAAACCCGCAATACACTCCAAATGACCTACTTTTCCCTTTTTTCTTGATTTTTTAAAGTCTTTTTGGTAGGTAGAGAGCTAAAGAGTTAGGAAAGGAATGACATAGTTTCCCAAAGTAATTTTTTTCCATTTTGATTAGTTATACCTGTCTCAAGCCCGAATAAATATGGAAGTTATCAAAATTACTTGAAGGGAGTGAATTTTGGGTGGCAAATTTCTTTCATACATATTTAAAAACCAAAACGATCTACTATATTTCTATTCACCCAAAACATGATTTTTCCATAACTTATTCCAGCTTGCAAACATGTAGTTTATTTAATCTTCTTCATTTTTTCAAGCATTAGATGATATTATAAAAAATGAGTGTTTCCATAGAATCAAAAGAGGATAAAACCCTTATATAGATAAAAAAATAATAGTTGGTTTAATACATTAGGATAGTAATTTCAACCCTTGTAACAAGTTCCCAAGAGAATGAAAGAAATGTTGATCCACTTTTAAACAAGTATCACACAAAAACATTATAAAATGTAAGTGTACAATCCTCCCACAGTGTGGGAGCAACATGCTCAATTTTTGAGTTTTTAACTAGCCCTAAAACACTTCAAATGTGCCTCCAAACTTAGCTCCAACTTTAAATTTTCAATGCTTTAAACAAAACCAAGAAGAGGGCCTGAAATCATCCAAACCATAGGCATCATTACATGCCACTTACCAAAAAAGAGGGCATGCTAGCCTCCTTCCCAACCCATGGGAAAGAGAGGGAGCATGCCTCCAAGATGCACAATGTGAGTGGGAAAACTATAAGACACCGACCATAACTAACCAACCAAATTTACAACAAAACACTCACACACACATAAGAAGCACAATACTTCCCAAGAATAGAAGAGTGGGAAATATTAGCTCCAAGATATCTATATTTCCATGTAACCAAAAAGGTTCCAACCCAAGCCAAATGAATCCAAGTCACTTTATCCCCCTCAATCCCTCCAAAAATCATATTTATCATACCTTCCAAAAAGGAGGAGAAATTAAAGAAGAATAATAAGGAAAAAACAAACACATTCTAGCACTTTATTACTTATCCCTTTGATATTGAAAACAAACTCAAGAAAATAATCATTTTACCAAGAAAATTCTAAAAATGTTTGAGACGCTTACCTCTCAATACCAACATTCCAAGTCCCACACTTTATGACCAACCTCCATAATCTTCACTCCTTCCTAGTATTTCCATATCTCCCAAGTAAGAAAGAGATTTATCAAGTCCCTCCAAGCTTGTAGCTCTTCCACGTTCTCTCCCCAAAATCGCCATGCAAATATGAGACCAAAAAGTCCCTCCAAGATTCAAAGTGGAGGTATATGAAGAGAAATCCCCAAGGATTCTCACCAATGAGAGGGTGACATGTGTCACCCTCCTCATTATCCCAACAATATTCCCATAAGTCCCTATCATACAAAAGACAATACATAATGAAGTAATATCCCCCAAAAAATCTAAATTAAAAATAAACTAAATTCCCTCCGCTACCAAGGTGGCTCAAATAATATGAACATTAAAAATTATGTGGAAAAGAGGGCCTTAAATGAGATGGAAAATCCCATTTGAGCCTTGAAAAAGACCCCCCTACCCACAGGTAGGGTCCAAGGGGTCCATTTTGGTGAAAATGAGACTCCCAATACAAAAATCAACGCTTACAATTTCCACTTTTAACCCAAATTCGGGCTTGGGAAAAGTTCCACACAACGAGAGGTGGTGGGGCCCACCCATCTCATGTTTAAGTGGACCGACACCTCTAAGAAAAATATTAACAATAATAAATCACCCTAACATATGTAGGAACCATTAGGCCCATAAACTAACTTAGAACAAGGGTTACACAAATTAATACAATAAGGGTCGAGAAGGAACCACTAAAGGTGTTTGTAAAAATCACAACACAAACACAAGACTAAATGAAAAATCAAGTAAAGATGAGGTTTCGGCCCAGATGGCTGCTTGTGCAAATTAGAGGTGAATCTCTGAGTCCCACGTTCTCTTGTGGTGAACTTGTATCATGTATACTCAATTCAAACATCATAATACCCACTCAATAAAATAAACCAAATGAAATGATTCTACATACATCCAATTAGTCAAATCAGATTTTGAGTTAAAAAATATAATGTATATAATCAATTAATATCCATACAAAGATAATAACCAAAACTATATACATCCATAACATACAAAATATAACCAATTTAAATCATATTTCCATAACATCTATATCAACAACACCAAAATAAGAAATAATGAAAGAATTATTGGCACCATGTGCCTCATACACCACCTGTGAAGTTAGGTTAGCACATTCTAAAAAGAGATCACAAATTAAAAGACATATATTTGAACAATTAACCTTTATAAACATTATCCAAAATATAACTCGTGTAAACCCTAGATCAATAATACCCATATCAATATATTAAAACCGAGTGGTAAGGATAAGGTGGTAAATTAGCTTTGCGAGCCCCATATATCATCCTATCAAGGACAGGATGTCAACAAGAGATAATATAACAACCAAATCATTGTAATTCAATTCAATTAAATCATTTCATTATCCACTTATTGTCTCAAACATGAATCTATCACAGAGTTAGTCATTAAGTAAATGATCAAAACTGGAGGGAACTACAATGGTATAATGTAATTATAAAGACAATTCATTTGACTAAAGTAAAGTGGAAGAAAATTAAGGAAATGGATGAACCTTGGGTTGATGTAGTGTAATACTAGTGTGTAACCACCTTAAAATCAAGGGTAGACAAATTTTGATGAAAATAAAATTGAATTATTAGAAGGAAAGAGGGAAATATTTATAGAGAAAATACCACTTTTCATCTAAATTATCTTGATGGAGAAGGGATTAATAAGAGGAGGTAGTCATTTTATTTAGGGCAAGGTACCTACATGATGCTGGGTAGAAAGAGGGGGGATCTTAAGGGATGTTAATTCATAAAATATTGTATATAGATTAGGGTAAATATATGATGGAAGGGAAAATAAACAATCAACAAAAAAATAAAAGCATTGATATCAATGAGTTTTTATTATTGAGAGAAGAAATGATAATTGTTGGAGTCTAGTTGCCAAAACCTTTCTAAGCTGGGTGCACTGTAACTTCACTTAGAAAAATGTCTAAGCACTCACCCAAAGCATGCACAAATACCAGGTTCCTCTTTATTTATTCATCAGGATGTGTGTTAAGTATTTATCCATTTATCTCTTGAGGAAAGATGACATTATAGTATGGTAAGGATAATAAAGATAACATGTAATAACATAACTTGATCAATCATTCATGAACATAAATAATCAAAAACATAATCTATAGTCCCACTATACCATGTTCACTCCTACTAATCTTCACTATCCATAACATAATAAATCCATTACACATACTTACATCTGATTACATCCATGCACACAACATTCATCTAGTACTTAACACTAGGCACTTACATACACACACTACTACCATCACCATTACTATCTATCACTACAAAGGAGTGTGACACCTATTTATATATTGTGGGAACTTTTCCTTCACCGCTTACATGATTTAATTCTAATAATAAATATCCTATATATAAGTCACATGCCTTTGAATCCTTGCTTTAATCTTCAACTTGTGCTTTAAATATCTTGACCTTATACACACTTTGATCTTATATTTAAATGTTTCCATGCATCGTACTTGTCCAAATTCACATGTGCTTTACTTGTAGTCAGTGATTTATCCTTATCTATTTCCGGACGTGCCTTGCTTCCTATGCCAACTTTGTGTTTCCAATATTTAGTCTGTACTGGAAATTTAGATAAATATTGAAACCTTTGTGTGTATGTGCGTGGACCTTTACACACTGATCTCATCATCCCCATTGTGTGCATAACTTTCATGCATTGGCTTACACCTGATCTCATGCGTGTTCCTGTGTGTAGTCTTTAACCTTCATGTGTGGCTTGTACTGAGCCACTTCCCGAGCCTAACATTACCCCACACTAGGAGTACTATCTGTCCTCGGCAATATAAAGAATCAAAGAATAGTCTTGAAGAATTTCTAAACGATGAAATAATAAGGACAATACCCCCAATGAATAAAATCATGAAATAATGTGTTTCTTTGTACAAATCTAAAAATTAGGCCCATGGTGATGGTATGACTTATGGGAATTCTCTATTTATTATACTCTTTAGCCGCTTCTATCCCTCGAGCTCCTCTATGGCCTTATCTAGTGTTTTCTCTACCATGTTTGGAATATTCTCCAGAGTTATCTCCTCGATCTTCTCATATATATCCTTAATCATCACATCTAATCCTAAGGCAAGACCCTCTAGACTAAACTTCCTGCGCATCACCATAGGTTGAATTTCCTTGAGCCTTTCCTTAATTGTGTCGCACTTGGATTTCATCATTTCTCTCTTCTCTGCAATCTCTTGCATCAAATTTTCGTGCTTGAACTTATTTGTTTTTATTATGGCTTGTGGTTTCTTTAACTCTGCTTGATCATATGCATTGCGTGCATTTATAATCATTGTAAAATCTTGGCATTTATCAAAAATATTTTTTTCCTTCTGCGTGGCCTCCTTTATTTTTACTCTAAGTGACACATATTATTCAATCTTCTTTTCTAAATTCTCCTTATTTGCCTTCGCCAACTCATCTACTATAGGCCTCGACCCACTTTTCACTTTGATTAGCAACAAGTACCAACTCCTCTAAATACTCCATTTCTATTTCATGGTGGTGTATCTTGTGCTACCAAATTTGGGCTCGTGTGCATGATATTGCTTACAATATCAAACTCCTTATTGTATTAATCAACAATCCTCTTCTCATTGATCAAATCCTTAATGAGATTATTATTCTCCCTATCTTTCTGCTCTATATCCTTCTACATTTTTCTGATCACGACCACTTTATCAATATTCCTTCTTCCAACTTTGACAACCATCTTGTTTAGAGAGTTGCTCACTTGTCAATCTGAGAGTTTGTTTGAGTCTATTATAGGAAACACCCTTCCTGATTCCTTTTTCAATTTCATTTCTGAAAGTGAATCTTTGCTTACCTCAAACTCAAGATCCTCCATATGTGTCTGCATGTTCTAAGAGAGAAGTTTCCTTGTGCGTAAAAGGGCCTCAACCTTATCAAATATTTTCCACTAGAATAGGTCTTCTGTTGGTACTAAAATATGAAATATGGCCCTCAGTAGATTTTTCAGGTCATCAAGGTAGAATATCTCGAGTTCATGTGGAGGCTATTGCCACTTCTTTCCTCCTGCGCATTGCTTCGTTGATGTCTCTTGTGTTATATTTAACTTCTTATGACTTGTCGCCTCTCCAGTGCATTGGCATTCCCTAAGCCCTTGTTCTCCATCACCCCTTTTTTCTTCTCATACTCCTCTTTGTGCTCTTCATTGCCCTTATCTTCTTCTCATGTATCATGCGTATCCTTTTCTTAGTCAGGTTCTTGTTCCTCTTGGACCTATTCCTACTTGGGTTTTCCCTTATGTTCCTCTTCATGGCCTATTCATCATGAGGGCCTTCATCTTGTTCCTCCACTTCTTCTTCCTGCTCCTTCTCCATGCATGATTCCTCCTATTTTGGCTACCCTTAATCTTATTCATTTAGATTATGAATGATGTAGGGGTATTTTTCCTCTATCAGGATATACTTTTTTTCTTCTTCAGTTGAGGGTTCTTTATGTGTGCTTGAGGCACTTGCCTCCTGATGATATTTTTTCATCTTATTCCTCTTACTATGATCTAACTACCCTATAGTTATATCTTCCTCTTCATCCTCCAGAGTGGGCTCACACTTTCGCTAAGGGATCTTCACCGTGTGATTATTTGGTGGCTATGACATTTTGATGTCATGTGCGTTGACCTATTTTTCATCCTTAATCTTTGGTCGTAGGCCGATATAAACTCTACATGCCTTTTTTCGAACTACAAAGTTATAATTGAGCTAAGTTCCATGGTATCTATCTCCATAGTCTCCACATGATTATTTTATTACATATCCATACTTCTTAAACAACGTATGGTAATCCGCATCAACCCTTTCTACATTAAACTTCAAGGGGTTTGCATCTTTGATTCTATTCACCACACACTTGAAGTAATTTTTTGTGAATGCAAATGGTAGTTTACACCATGGCCCCATCTCTCCATTGTTCAACAATATTATTCTAAGGCTGAAGTGTTGCATCGCTACAAACTCTTCCTTTCTACACAAAAGTGCTGACAATTCCCTTGGTATGTGCCATTTATTTTCAAATGCTTCATGCATTATTTTGTACCATTTTTCCAGGTGATATTTATACGGGTTTATAATTATGCCATCACAAGTGTACTTGGTGAACCTTTTTTCTAGAGACTTATTTTCAATGGGGAACTCCCACGTGTTGTCCTCCAAACCATTTGGTACTCCTATCTACCAAAATACAATCCATAAGAGAATAGAAACCCAAGTAATCTTTTATATTTTCTTTGTCTGGGCTCTTACCTCTTCTATGATTCCTTCAGGTATGTATATCGCAATGTTGTACTTAGTCCTGTGCACCATTTTATGTGCAATATGAAGGAATTTATTTTTTACCCTTGTCCATCTCCCATAGGCTCCCAAATTACAGCTAACCAAGCACGCAACTACTCTTGTGTCAGGGTCAATAATATTTTCAATGTTGAAGGCTCAACTTCCCCTTTGATATTCCAACTTCTTGGTTATTTCCTCTTTTACTTTATTATCACACATGTCAAGCTCTATCTCTTCCCTAGTTTCACACAACCTTGTAACCCTACCGATTAACTTGGTAGTTAGCCGCATCTTTCTACCCATGAAGTAAAAATAGTATTCGTGTATGCGTGACATCAACCACTGAAAAAGGCATGTTGGATTCCCAAAGAAAGGTAGCTCGTAAAACTGAATTAACCCCACCCCTCTTAAGGTTATGTGCATTGTATCATTAAGGACTATTGGTCATTCCATGGTCCTTTTTCTCATCTCTCATAAGACATCCTTATTGATGTTTACCTCATGCGCTTGTGCATAGTGGTTGTATTCACTAATTTTACATTTCCATAGTTGTGATGCCCATGGTTTCCCTAACACTACCTCTAGTGGATTACATCTCAGAGAACCAATATTTAGAAAACTCTTCCATGGGATTCTTGTTCTTTGTTGTCTTATTCAGTGCCATTATGTATTTCTAACTATTTTAACCCTTAAACCTACAAACATCGTGCCCTAGGCACCAAAATTCAAACACTTACTCAAATCATTCCTTTGGTGTCAAACTTCCAAACCCTTTCTCAATTATGTTCCCTTGTTCACTCTAACTTTTTTCCCTAGCCAAACGTATGAATCATCTCTTTCCCTAACTCTATTTCTTTACTTCGTTCGAACCCTAGCTTTCTCAATCCATTGTCTAAACCTTGCATCTACACCCTTCGTAACCTAGCCGTCACTTCTTCATAAGGAGATCTCTGTCTTCAAGGTTCTATTCTTATTATTCCTTCTAAACATCTTTGCTTGGCTCTTGTTTGCACTTCATTCATTCTAGTTCATGACAACTCTCTTTCACACAAGTTCTCAAATAGCCATGTAATAATGAATTCGTTCGTGTAGATTTTATAGATTTTCTGATTTCCAACCGCATTAATTGCACTTCAGCTACCACCACTTTTAGCTTTAAAGATTTTTTTATACTTTTACACTTTTCTTGTACTTTCTTCCACACGTGGTATTCCATAACCTTCTAGTGCACTCCTAATTCCCAGGTTGTAGACCCTCTTACACACACCTTCTTACACCACATACATTCTTCCTCTATGCCACTTACTAAGTAGTTTATCTTTATGTTGTCTCCCTCGTGTTACAATGTGTACCTCTTCATTCATATGGTTTTTATGTGATAAATTCCACCAAATTAAAGCACACTCACATCATATCCAACCATTCACAATGTTATCTTTTGTGCACCATTTCATCACCCCATCACATGTTCATTCACCAACCTCGCATCAAGTATTATCCTCCATTTTTCATTTCGTGCATATACACTTACTTACCCCACACTAAAATAATGAACAATCCTCTGTGCATCAGTCTAAAACATAGTGATCTACTTTTACACGATTACACACTTATTACAATAAAACAACAGAACAAAACATAAAGGGAAACCTAAGCTACATGGCAATTTTGCATTATTACAAACAAAAAAGAAGTTTATTTATAGTAGGGCTTTAACCTAATCCCATTAAAGTAATTGAGAAACATGGTGCCATACAAATCTTGTAATAGACATGCACCTAATTCCAATATCTTGGTTACTTTAAATGGTCCCAAACAATGCACTTTGATCTTCTTAGGATGATGTGTAAACTTTGAGTCATATTAAAGAACCATTTTCCCCACATTAAAAAACTTATTCGTAATATGCCTATTGTAGGAATTTTGTCTTGATTTTTCTGTCTTTTGACTCCATGCCGCTCATCCAACTACATTAGTTTATCAATGTGCTCCTCAAGTGCTTTGTCATCAGCAAGTCCTCATATGCATGTAATACATAAGGAGGTTAACATAGATTCCAAGGGTAAAATTACCTCCGCATCAAACACCAATTGGAAAGGTGTGGCATTATTCAACCTCTCGTATGTAGTTCTATATGCCCATAACACAATTGATACTTTATCATCCCAATATTTTCCACCTACATCACAAATCTTTGTTAATGTTTGTCCCATGATCTTGTTAAAAGCCTTTGCAGTACTATTGGCTTGTGGGTGATAAGGGGTAGTCTTATGATGGGCTACTATAAATTTTGCCAACAATATTCTAATTGTCTCATTCAGGAAATGAGTTCCCTTATCATTGGTAAGGATCAAAGGATATCCATAACTAATAATGATGTTTTCCCATAAGAATATTGTTGTTGTAGCTGTAGTACAATCCTTTGTGGGCGCAACTTCTTCCCACATTGTAAAACAATCCATGGATATGATAATGTAACACACGCCTATCCTCTGTGTAGATGGTGTGATTGGGCCAAAAAAGTCTATTGTCTATTTCTCCAAAGGATCTGTGCTTACAATAGGTCACAACAACATTTCATTTTAGTTTCCTAGTTTTCCTAGTCAGTGACAAGGATCACAAGATTTGACGAATGCCTTTGTATCCTTCTAGAGTGTCTCCCACCATAATCTAGCAAGTAATATCTTACGTGTTGTTGCTTCACCTGCATATTGGCCTCTAACTATTCCTTCATGTGATTCTTCCATGATAGCTTCACACCGATGCTCTAAAACACATCTGCACAAGAGTTCATCTCTACTTATCTTGTATAAGTCTCCTCTGAATAATTCGTAAGGTATTACGTGAATAGTGAGTTGTTTATTTTTTAGTGTCTTTATACCTTCAGGTATAAAAATTGTACATAAAAATACTGCAATGTTCTCCAAGTCATCAAGTGCATGGTGAAATCTTAATAATTGGGCATCTGGCATAGTTTCTTCTATGCTTTACGCATCCTCACTAGAGTTAATCCATTACATGTGATCTGATCCCAAATTACTCTTGTCATGTTTTACTATAACTGAAAACCCAAACTCTTGGAACAAAATGATCCAACAAAAAATGTGCCCTTGCAAAGCTGGCTTGTGAACTAGATACTTAAGTATCATATGATCGGTGTAGAATATAAATGGTGTTACTAGCAAATATTGTCAAAACTTGTGAAACATGTATACCATTGACAACACATCATGCTTTGTGGTCATATAATTTTGTTCATCCGGTGTCAACTTCTTGTTCATAAAATAGATAGGATGATCAACATTGTCTTCCCATGTCTGGGACAACATGACAACAATTGCAGTCCCATAAGCATCCACATGAACATGAAATGCCTTATTCCAAGATGGGAACCGTAAGATGGGTACAGTGGTTAACTTCTCTTTTGAGGCCCCAATGTTGGCATGTGATTGCTTGTTGTGTTTTCATTGATTTACAAAGATCATTAATGATAAAGGAGGATGAAGGAGTGTAAGAGGAAGTTTGTAGTGATTATGACATGGCAGGAAAAGTTATGACATGAGTTCATGGTGTCATGAATGAGATCAATTGGTAAGGATTGGCTTCTTGAGTAACTAGTGACTTATAGAGGCATGATGGTGATGTTATAAGATGCCATGATGATGACCTATATTTTTTAGTAGGTGTATGATGATGTGATACAATCATCATGGTGTACACAAGTGTGCATGATTGGAAGAATAGGCCTATCATGAGGCCTAGTCAATAGGATAACTTGGTATGATGGAAAGAAGGAATAAGGCATATAGAGAATCATGGTCAAGGCATGAAGAGCATGAAGAGAGTGTGTGAAGACACTCATGTGAGCATTAGAGTTTAGGAACAAGTTTGAGCATAGTTTGTAGGTGTTCATCTAGACCTAGTTTAGATGCTTATAAGCCTAATGGAGCATGAAAGTGAGTTGCATAGCTAGGTGAGCCGATGAGGGCAAGTAGAGGTGTGAGAAATATTGTATCAAAGGTGTGTAGGTTTCTTCATGATGGAGAACATGACAGGTTCATCAAATAAAGGCTGAAACAAGCATGACTAGGCCTAATTCTAAGACCTAGTACAAGCATGGCTTGGAGTATAAAGCATAGAAAACTAAGGCAAGATATTATAAGTAGGAGGAATATGTTGTGGTATTGTAAAGAGGATTTTTAAGGTGCTACAAGTCAAAATTCAGCTGGTAGAGGCATGTTCAAGGTGTTTTGAAGGCATGTTCTTGAGGACAAGCCAAGTATGCATGTACAAGTAATGGTGGATGAGTTACAGATAGGTGAAGAATTAAATGAGTCATGTGACATGTGAAGGAGGCTAAAATAGTGTTGTGGACAAAATTTCAAGACAAGATTCAAAGGGAGAAGAAAGAAAAATGAGTTTACGTTGTATCGAGATCTCAAAATGGCTATTGCCAGCTAGAGGGTTAAGTTTGATGTGCTCATTGGTATGTTAAATCTCTACATGGAGATCTAGTTCTTTTATCAATGTTGGGGCATGACGTAAAGATCATTTTGAAATTGGAATGAGAAAGAATGATGCCCTACAATTTATGAACGATCCTTAAGAAGTTGAGTGGGTCCAAACCCTCCTAAAACCCTACCTTGAAAGTGATGGAGAAGAACTCAATTTTTTGGTCATGAAATGACCTAGGGTAGCTAATGTGAGGTCTCAAGGATGTAAAGGACTCATTATATCTCATTTTTGTGGAATTTTCATATTCCAGGTGTGAGGAGAAGGTGCAACAAAATAAGTTTATTCTGAATATTTTCATGTCCAGTCATGTGATGTAGGTTTCATGGTGAAAGGAAAAATGTGAGGTCAAGCTTGGGAGGTGCCCCAAGTTTCCATGAGAAGTTTCAAGTAGGTTACTTTCATAATTTTTGTGAAACAAGTCACCCAAAATGAGATATCGCTAATGGGTTATAGAGGCAAAACCATTCATGTTAATTTAAAAGAGTCTTGATGTGAAGGCATGGTGTAGAAGTGAAATGTGAGTATGGATAGTTGTTAGAGGTCCAACATGACATGTTTGAGCCCAAAAATTGATTTGGTGAGGTGATTTTTTTTCTAAGTTCAAATGATCAAATCTATCCTATTTGGTCTATCAAGAAGGTCTAGAAGTGAAAATGTGAAATTCTTCACATAAACCATGAAGGTGAGTGATTGAAGATGGAGTATAGGTATTTAGTAAAGGGTTACAATATTTGGTTTGGCATGAAATTAAACCTTAAACTTGGCTCTTTAAATGGTGATAGAAGTATCCTTAAGAACCCCAATGGGCATAGCCTATGTCTTGTTGGCCATATACAACACATTCAAGGATGGCTGTAATGGTGGCCTTCCCATTTGGTTCCAACTGTTGAGTGTGAGGACATTTAATTCTACACATGTATCAATTAGAATATTAATTACCAACCATCCATTAATCAATGCATGTAACGTGATTTATTTTTCATAATCATGATCTTGAGGTGATAAGTTGGCATAGAGAATCTGGTGCTCCCTTTCTACACATGTGTGCAATATTTTATCCCTTAACCATTCTCCAAACAAAAGTATGATATTATCCTGCCTAAGCATCCTATATAAATCTTTGAGGTCGTCCACATCCAAGCTAAGGTAATTCAAAATTATTTATGCATTCCCTATCACGCACTTTCTCCTTTGGGTACTATATCTCCCTTTAGAGCTCCCCAAGGATTCTCATTGTTTCTTGACATACTTCCTTTAGTTTTCCTGCATCTAGATACCTCATATGAAAAACCTCTTATCTTCTAATGAGTGGCCTATATTTTTATTTCTCACGTGTATGTGCTACTTATGAGTGTGTGGTGATCAATAATGGATGAGGTTCCATTATAACTAATTTCTTAGGCGACCACTTCCCTTGTTTTGCATGTTCAACCTAGATCATGGCGACACCCTTATCCTTGTTGTTGTTTTTACAAATGTGGGCATATAAATTTGGGAAATCCTCAACTTTATATGCCTTGCCACAATATGTGCAAATATTATTCTTCATGCACTCACACTGATAGGGATCATGTGAACCACAAGTGTAACATGTTCCCCGTGTGAGCCTTCCTTGACCACCATAGCCTCTACCTTGGTACCCACCTCTAAATACTCTATTACCATTTTTGCATCCCTAATTATTCTTTCCCTCTTTCACTTACGAGATACTATCTACTCTAATTTGGCGTAACCCTATTTCACAAGCCTCATGAATCTGATCAATCATATGATAGTTGGATAGGTCATGAGTGTGTGCGTTACATATTTTGTAGTAAAAAGAAATGTTCTTTTGTGTATCACTTTGCAAAAGTGGAAAATTACAGACATCACGGTTCTTGTGACAGATTTCACAAGATGTCAGTAGCATGCAGACATTCATGTGTAGATAGTTATCCTTTAAATTCCCCTCTACTTTACAATCAGAGCACGAGAGTCCATTGTGTCTCATGAGTTGAATTGATAGATAAATTTTCTGACTGAGTAGTCATTGTTGTGATTTGGGTCTCAAGAAATGGACTCACCCCCATGTCTATGCTCCCAACTGCTTCTGAGTGCAAGGTCCCTTCTATATCCTCGTGTGGTTCTGTGAACGTCTTGTGTGATAAAACCCTTCAAAAAGGTGTCGACAAGCCTCCTATAAACCGTTGTATATGTTGACTTAGATGACTGTCATAAGAAAGCTTAGAAAAAAAGGTCTTAAAACACACATCATACTCTCTAAAACTTTAAGACAATCCTTGTTTAATGTCCTTCAACTCTCTAATGCTCTACTACTCAAATTCAAGTATGTTAAATTTAGCCAAGAAAGTGGTGAACAACACATCATAGTCCACTTCCATCTAGTGTGGATCATACTTCCTATACCAACTATGTACACGACCTTGAAGTGTTGTAGCAAATTGACTATCATTTTGGTTTGCGGTAGTTATTCCTTTGGACCTCCATAAAATTTCACACTTATGCACATGTTCTACTACATTTTCCACACCTCGATGCTCTGAAAAATGAAGGGACATCTCAAAGAAGATCTGAGGGGGTTGATGTTGTGGTTGCTGAGGTTGTTGTGTTGGTTTCTGTGGTCCTTTTTCTAGAGTGGGGCCAGACCTTGATCATGATCCTCCACGACCATGATCATGATCCTCCACTAGGATTTCCTCTGCATGAGGGAGGACCTGAGCCTCACGAGCCTCCTACCATGATCTGGGGACCTATATAAGTACTAACTTGGGTCTTCGTAGTAGCGCTAAACTTGCTACACCCTTAACATATTACTTGTATTAGGATATGAGTAGCTGACTTGTGGCTTACCATATCATTTTATTATGTCATTTATACTTTCTCATGCTTAGTAGGTCAGCCTTAGTGATGGCCATAACATATGAATAGTACATATAGGGGACTATAGGTAGTAGTTTATCATCATTCAAGCATTTGAGTCTTATTATATGGTTTGGAGGTTTCCCCCTTAAAGTGGTGAAGCTATTTTAATTACATATTCAGATCATTTATCTGCAATATTGTGTTATTTGGTGTTCTATTGCTGCTCATAATATGAATTATATAAGTAATTTCATTACAAGTGGTATCAGAGCTATGATCTGGGCCAAAATTAGGGTAAAAATGTAATTTTTTGTTTTTGTTGTATGTTGTGAACCAGAGATTTTTTTTCATAAATTGTTTTACCAAAGTTGAGAATCATTCCAAGGTTCCCTAAAAGATTTAGAATTTTTTGATTTATTTTGCAAAGCTCTCAAAAAAATATTAGTAGTATCTTCTTTGTGTTTTTTATTATTCGGCTGAATTTGTATCGAAACCCTAAAACTTAGGGTTTGACATCATGACGAGGCCTTCCAAAAGAGCAAAAATGAATCTTGTCACTCTGGGTAAAATCCCAGATAAAGATGGGGTAGTGATTGAAGAGTTGGATTCAGAAGGGGTAAATAAATATTCCTTAGCACTAGGTTTTACCTCAGTTGATCATAAGGTGAGCCAACTCAAGTTTGATCTACAAAATCTACAATCTGAGATGGCTTGTAAAGGAGTCATAGAAAAAAGCAATCATTGGTTGGATGATATCATGCAATATATAAAGGGTAAAAAGTCTGTCCCAAATCAGCCCTAAATCAACCAAGGAGGATCTTCAGTTCAGAATAATGGGAAAAATAACCATATTAGATCACTTTTCTAGCCTAATCAGAATCCAACTTATTCAAAACCACGGAACATGATGCCAAAAGTGGATATGCGCAAATTTGATGGGAAGGATCCACTGAATTGGATAAATCAAATGGAGAACTACTTTGAGTTACATCAAACCCCATCGGGAAAAAAGGTGACCTTGGCATCCTTGTATCTTGATCCATACCAATTCGTCTAATATTGATGGTTATGTGCTCAAAGGTAGAAGAATGGTCTCACTGTCACTTGGATAGTTTTTACTGAGGAGTTGCAATTGCACTATAGTTCCAGTGTTTTAGATAACTAATTTAGTCGATTGGAAAAGTTATGACAAAAATGATCAGTCAAATATTATGTGCATCAATTACATAACCTATCCTTAAGGGTGGAGAATATTATAGAAGGAAATATGAATGACCTATTTCTTGGGGGTCTTAAGGACCATATTGAGCATGAGTTATGTATGTTTAATCCACTCAAGCTTTCTAATTCTATTATCATGGCACGCAGAGCAAAGGGAAAATTTATTTACAATAGGAGGCAACCTTTCACTGACACTAGAGACTGTAGTACCTCTTCCTTATCACTTGCTTAGCCAATTATACTGAATCATCAAAAAATGGAAGAAAAGATAGCAAAAGGATTATGTTTTAACTGTGACACTAAATATGGACCGGGACACAAATTTGCTAAGAAGATTTTGTTCTACATTGAAGTAGGAAATGAGGATGAAGAGGAAGCTACAATTATAGGAGAGGCCGAGGAACTAGTAGAAGATAAAGTAGAGGATCACAAACCTAAAATTTCTTTCCATGCATTTTCAGGTTTTAGTACTCTTCAAACACTCAAGGTTATTGGATATATCAAAAAATAGAAGGTGACGATGTTGATTGACTCAGGGAGTACTCATAACTTCATAAATAGTAAGTTAGTTTCTCACTCCAATTGTTTTATTTACCTATCTCTAGAAATTCAAGTTATGATTGCAGATGGTGGGACAGTCAAGTGCACATGAAATTTTCCTAATATCAATATTTCTATGAGAGACTACATGTTAGAATCACCTATGTTTTCTATTTCTATGGGTGGGGTTGATATTGTTTTGGGTGTCCAATGGATCACAACCTTGGGTAATATAGAGATGAATTTCCAAGAATTGTTCATGTGATTTCATTCAGAAGGAAAGACAATACAATTGAAAGGTATGGTAGCTTAGTCTCCACAGATTATTATCTCTCATCAGATTCAGAAGGTTCTCAATAAAAAAGTAGATGGATTTGTAGCAAAGCTATTTTCCATAGAGGTGCAAATTACAAAGTCTTCAATGCCACCTTTTAGAAGATTGTTGATACTCACTCGTTTGTTTTTTATGAAATTCTAAAGGGACTACCACCAGTTAGGGTCATGATCATGCCATTCAGTTGTTTCTAGGGAGCTATCCACCTAACATCAGACCATACAGATACCCATATTCCCATAAAAGTGAGATCGAGAAAATGGTGAAGGAAATGTTGAAGGAAGGTATCATCAGTCATAGTCAAAGCGCATATTCTTCACCAGTGGTCATGGTATGCAAGAAAGATGAAACATGGAGGATGTGTCTAGATTACTGAGAACTCAAAAATTACACCATCAAAGATAACTTTCCTATTCCACTAATTGATGATTTACTTGATGAATTACATGGTGCTATTTATTTCACAAAATTATATCTTTGTTCAAGGTACCATCAAACTATAATAAGAGAGGAAGATGTTCATAAAATGGATTTCAGGACTCTTGAGGGCCATGTTATCCAAATAAGCCCCTTGTTTATTTTGACCGACTTCCTTTCATTCCTTCCTTCCTTGTGTCTCAGTCAATTTTTTCACTTTTCAGGCACTCAAAATTTTCTGGAAATGGTCTCATCAGATAGAGAATTTTCTCACCTTTCAAGAAAGGTAAAGTTTTCCTTCTAACTCCTTGTATTTTGCAAGTTATGGCTTGGCAGATTTTTTGAGGGAAATTTTCCTTGGGAAGGTCTACCACCAATGGGAATGTGCCATGTGGCGGCGGAATGGCGGGTCGGTGGAGGTAAGTTAGAAAATTTCCAAAGTTCTCGGTGGGGGCACAAAGAAAAATTTTGGCTCGACGCCCTGCAGACCAATCAGAGGCCGCCACGTGTCCATCAGGCCGGCGGGAGTCAGATGGGTGGAGTGATTTTTGGATTTTCACGAAAATAGTCAAAGGGAACAAAGAAAAATCTTAGCCTGAAATCCCGCGTGGAGGAGGTAAACAAAAATTGCAAAGGCCCCCGGACCAACCAAAGGGTGACGTGTGTCTTGTCCTCGGCAAAGGTCAGGGGCACAGGGGGAATTTGAAATTTTTTCCAAAGTGTTGCAAATGGCACAAAATAAAATTTTCTCCCGCGGGCCCACAAAGGAAAGAAAAAATGATTCAGGCCCACACCAAATAGGAGGGTGACACGTGGCAGCAGAGCAGCGGGGCGCGAAGTGATTTTGTAATTTTTTCCAAAATTCAAAAAAGCGTGAAATGGCCCTTTAAACCCATAGACCAATGGGAATGCGACATGTGGCAATGGAGCATCGGGGGGCGGAGTTTTTTGGGGAATTTTTCCCAAATTCAAAAAAATGGGGAATATTTTTGGGGTTTGGCCCGCTGACCCGATTTTTGCCCCTGTTTTTACCTAAATCTTCAGAGGGGCATATCTTTTGATCTATAGCTCAGGTTTTCTCGATTTTGATGTCATTGGAAAGCTACTGAAGTCCTCTACATGATGGAATATTCAATTTTTTTTGGTGGATTTTAGTGAGACAAAAATGAGAAAACACCTTTGGCATGGGGAAAAGAGCAGAACCGACATTCAACCACCATTTTTAATGCAGTATGGCTTCCATTCTTCTCCAGCATGGTCAAAAATATTGGGGAATGAAATTTTAAGGGTACCCATGGTATTTTGATGGATTTGGTTAGTGGTTGAATCATTCATTTCATTTTTACCACATTTCTCCTTCCTTGAACTCGAGTTTTCATTGTTAAAAGCCAGATTTGGCTCATTTGTAAAGGGTTGGACATTTTTATGTTATGCAGGATCCCTCCACCCTGGCAAGTTAATTTGTGGAATATCAGACCTCTTTTAGGACTGCAACATGTTTTCTATCTCCTTGTTGTTGTAATGCACTGTATTTAAAAATGGAAATAACAATGCAAGCTCTGTGAATGAATTTTCAATCCTTTCTTGTGTTGTTTTCTCTATCCTGATCTTTCATTACAATTTTAGCAATTTTTGCATGATTTTTGTTGCATTTTTATAATATGTGTCAATTTTCAAAAGTAGATGTTCACCACTCCTTTGGTGTATCACCTTGTTAGTTTAGTTTTACCTTCTTTTCTCTCTTCTATCCTTGTATCCTTGGTAGAATTAGAGTAGGATTTTGAGTTAAACCTCTGTAAATTTCATGTATACATCTGATCGGAGGAGTAGAGGAACCAAAATTTAATTTGGAGAGTTTTTTTCCCATTTTTGTAAGTCCCACACTTGGGGAAAAGATTCAATGTTGTGAAATCACACTAGATGACCCATTTCTCACTTGTAGATCTGAAGGTCATTTAGGGGGTGCTGCTGATTTGCACTAACAGGCCATTATGAATTTTTGGTAATGCCCTTTGGTCTTAAAAATTCTACCTCAACATTTTGAAGCTTGATGAACATAATTTTTAGGCCATTTTAAAGGAAATTTCTATTAGTTTTCTCTGATGACATATTGATTTACAGTAAGACATGGTAAGAACACTTGCAACATGTAGATAAAGTGTTAGAAGTTTTGGAGAAACATAATCTCTATGCAAAGCCATCCAAATTTTATTTTGGTGTACAAAAGGTAGAGTAATTAGGTCACATTGTATCCCATGAAGGTGTCAAATTTGATCCTCAGAACATCAAAGCTATGGTGGAATGACCAAGGCCCAAAACTCTCAAAATCTCTGAGGGTTCTTAGGACTAACATGGTACTACATAAGATTTATGAGGGGATATGGTAGAATCGTAGCTCCACTCACTACATTACTAAAGAAGGATGCCTTCCATTGGACATAAGCAACCACTAAATCCTATGACTAGTTGAAGGAAGCCACGTGCACCACCCCTGTTTTGGCTACTTTCGACTTCTTAAAAACCTTCATTGTTGAGTGTAACACTTTAGGATCAAGATTGGGAGTAGTTCTAATGTAGGAAGGAATACCAATTGCATTTGAGAGTCACCAATTCAAAGGAAAATATCTTCTCAAACCTTTTTATGAGAAAGAAATGATGGATATTCTTCATGTGGTCAGGAAATGAAGGCCCTATCTAATGGGTAGAAACTTCAAGGTGAAAACTGATCATGATAGTCTCAAATAATTTTTGGAGCAAAGGATATCATTCGGGGAACAAAAAAAGTGGGTAACAAAATTACTGGGTTATGATTTTGAAATCATATACAAAAAGGGTAAATAAAATATAGTAGCTGATGTGCTATCCAGAAGGGATACATCCGCAAAGGCATTACTATGTGAAATGTCCATGTTGAAGGTTGATTGGGTAGATGAAGTAAGATTGGAATGGGATAAAGACAAGGATACACAATATCTAATACATAATATCAAGAAAGGCTCTATAACATCTAACAAATTTGAGTGGAAAGGTAATGACTTATTGTACAAGGACATGTTATACTTGTGCAAAGATTCTGAGTTGAAGCATAAGATTCTTGCAGAGCTACATGCATCATCTGTTGGAGGACACTCTGGGAAGGACTCAAGGGCAATGCACAAAATTTTGTATCAAAGTGTTTGGTGTGCCAATAGAAAAAAGGTGAAACCATTAAGACACCGGGTCTATTGCAACCATTACCAATTTCTAGCTAGAGATGGGAGGAGGTCTCCGTGGATTTCATCACAGGATTGCCTTATTGAGAGGGTAAAAATGTTATTTTGGTGATTGTGGATAGGCTCACAAAATATGCCCATTTTTGTGCCCTGCCATACCCATTTACAACCAGTACATTTACAATTATTTGCTTAGAGTCAGTTCAAAAGCTATATGGAACCCCAAAGATGATTGTAAGTGATCATGATCCTATTTTCACGAGTAATTTTTAGATAGAATTATTTATAGGTTTGGGTGCTCAACTAGCTCATAGTTCATCTTACCATCCTCAAACTGATGGGAAAATGGAAGTGGTCAACAAATTCATAGAGGGGTATCTACATTGTTTTGTATTAGATAAGTAGGAATGTTAGGTTAAATGGCTACCACTTGCAGAATGATGGTATAAAAAATATTTTCATACCTCTTCTTAAATGACCCCATTTTAAACATTATATGGTTACCATCCACCATCCATCACTTCTTCCTTAAGGGTGTAAACTAAGGTCATAGATGTTAAGGAACACATTCAACATCAACAACAGGTTTTGGCTGGTTTGAAGGAGAATTCGGCATTGGCACAAAACAAGATGAAACAAAAAGTAGATCAACATTATACTGAAAGACATTTTGAAATTGGTGACTGGGTTTTTGTACGTATGCAACCTTACAAATAGATGTCCCTGAAGAAAAAGAAAAAGGAAAACAAAAATTCTCCTAAATATTATGGTCCTTATTAGGTTCTATAGAAAATTGGAAGTGTTGCTTATAAACTAGAGTTACCTCAATCTTCATGCATACACCCAATATTCCATGTTTCATACTTGAAGAAGGTTATTGGAAATAAATTTGCAGCCTAGAAAGAGCTACCAAAACTTGGTGAGGAAGGAAGAATAATTTTGGAGCCAGAGAAGATTCTACAAACACGTACTAAGAGGCTGAGAACCAGAGACATTAAGGAATATCTGATCAAGTGGAAGAGTCTGAGCATAGAGGATGTGACCTGGGAGATGATTTTTTTTTGCAGAAACATCCAGGATTATTCAACGTTGAGGAAAAAATTGGTTTAAAGGGGAAGGGCATGCTACGCTCTTAACCTATTACTTGTATTAGGATATGAGTAGCTGAATTGTGGCTTACCATATCATTTTATTATGTCATTTATACTTTTTCATGCTTAGTAGGTCAGCCTTGGCGATGGCCATAACATATGAATAGTGTATATAAGGATTATAGGTAGTATTTTATCATCAATCGAGAATTTGAGTCTTATTGTATGGTTTTGAGGTTGCCCCCTCGAAGTGGCGAATATATTTTAATTACATATTGATATCATTTATCTACAATATTGTGTTATTTGGTGTTCTATTGCTGCTCATAATCCAAATTATAAAAGTAATTTCATTACAAAACTCTACCCCAACAATTTTTCCCACTACTCCACCTATAGTAGTACCTCTAATGGGTAGTGTGCCACTACTCTATCCTGAATTCGTGCTTGCTGAGTTTCTTCCAAACAAATTATTCCCAAATACAGGAGCCTGTTGCACTGCCATATACACTACCTTAATTTGTTGTACATCCTATGCTGATACTAAAATGTACCTGCTTGTATCTCCAATCCAACATGGTGATCCCCGGTTTACTTCTTGCTCATCATCACTATGATGATATTCTATAATAACTTATGAATTCAAAACACTAAGCGCAAGGGATAAGGGTTTAGGATGGGTCAAATGTGCACCAACAGTTCTCATCCTTTCCCCAAACTCACTTTCATCAGATGCCAAAGGGGTCCTTCTGTTGCACTTTCCAATTATCTGAGGGACATGATCTTGTGGTCTCTCTCCTTCTACAGGGTTCCCATCACTTCCACCCAGCCCCATTCAACTCATTCTTAGCACCTCTTCAACTTCCCTCTCTTGTACATCATTATATATGTGTATTATCTCTTCTCCATCTCTCTCTTTTACTTAGACTAATGCCATCCTTCCCAAACTTGTTTTCTACCTCTACGCATAGTGGGATTTTATCCTTCTATGGGTAAGTTTTCAATCCGCAACTCAATCATTAAGATCTTCATTGCTAAAGGTAAAACACTCAAGTATGATTCTCTTGGATTGCACAAAAACTATAAATTTTATTCTTTCGGGCATGAATATGTTGACATTGCATACTCCAAGGTGTAACTCTGTAGCACACCTTCCCATCAATAGCCTATAGTGTGCGTCCATGGTTCATCCAAATCAGAGAGTGATTGATACTTTTCTTGGCTCCAAAATTACTTCTTTCCCAGCATAATACCCCTATTCTGCGCATAATATTCCAATCATTTGTACAAATCTACTGAGAAGAAATTGAAAAACATCTCATACTATGAATCATATAAATTATCTTCCACCCACTTCCATGGATCAAAGTTGCTACTAGTGTTGTATCTCTGAGAAAAAATATCATGACCATCATATATCCAATGTTTAATACTCTCCAGTGATAGTTGGAATGCCATATGCACGCCACATCTTGATGAGAAGAATGAAAAGAGATCTCGACAACAAAACCAAAATGTTAGAGTTTATTTGCCAAGACCTTACTAAGTCGGTTGCATTGGAAATTCACTTAGACAATTGTCTAAGCACTCACCTGAAGCATGCAAAACTACCAGGTCCCTCTTTAGTTATTCATCAGGATGTGTGTTAAGTATTTAGCCATTTAACTCATGTGGAAAGATAACATTACAATATGATAAGGATAATAAATATAACATGTAATAAAATAACTTGATCAATCATTCACGAACATAAATAATCAACAATAGAATATGTATTCCCATTATACCATGTTCATTCCTACTAATATTCACAATCTATAAAAATTTATCCATACCATAATCAATCCATTACATATACTCACACCTAATTACATCCATGTGCACAAGATTCATCTAATACTTAACACTAGGAATGTACACACACACACACACACAACTACCATCACCATCACCATCACCATCACCATCACCATCACCATCACCATCACCATCACCATCACCATCACCATCACCATCACCATCACCATCACCATAACTCTCTATAAAGGAGTGTAAAACCTATTTATATAGGGTGGAAACTTGTCCTTCACCACTTAGATGCTTTAATTCTAACAATAGATATCCTAAATATAGGTCACATGTCTTTAAACCCCCGATTTAATCTTCAACTTGTGCTATAAATAGATAGACATTATCAACACTTTGATACTATATTTAGCTATTTCCATGCATTTTCCTTGTCTACTTTAACATATTCTTTACCTATGTTTGGTGCTTTATCCTTTCCTTATCTATTTTCAGGTGCGTCTTGCTTGCTACGCCAAATCTGCTTTTCCTATTTTTAGCCTCTATTGGAAATTTGGCTAACTCCTGGAACCTCTATGTGTGTGTAGACCTTTTCACACTGATCTCTTCATCCCCCTTGTGTGCATACCTTTCACATATTGTCTTACACGTGATCTCACACGTGTTCCTACACGTGGTCTTTAACCTCTACATGTGGATTGTACTTAGCCACTTCATGAGCCCAACAAGAATTAGAGAAGAAAAAGAGTAGCTAAGAGAATTAAAGTGATTAAAAATAGAGAAGCTAAGTGTCATGGATAAATGGAGAAGAGAAATAGTGAAAGAGTAAGGTAGAGTAAAACTGGGATTAACAAAGAAAATGATTAGATTAGTATAAGAGAGGGAACAATTGAGGGAGAAGATGAGAAGATAAAGACTGGAAACATACGATATAATGAAGTAATGGAGAACAAAGAAAGAAAAAAGATGAACATATACTAGCTCTATCCCTATGGACCTAATAATAGGGAAACATGGCCCCATAGAGCTATAAAAAGGAAATTTGGGCATCATGACAAAATAAATAAAAAATATTTAATTTTATGGTCAAATGACATGCGATAATTAGCTCTGAATTCCCCACAAAAAGAAAGAACATGTGAACATGTATTATAAGGGTTATTCATAAATAGAATATCGCTATGAGAATTAGACATATCACATAGATGTATCATGAGTTAATTACATGGAATACTAGGAAGAATGGTGATAATTTTGGGAAGAATGGACATAATGAGGACCTTCGGAGTAGAAGTCCAAGGGGAACAACCATATTAGATAAAAGAATTTGTTTAAATGAGAGAGGAGAAACAAATGAAGGAAGAGAAAATGAATATAAAGGATAAATAAAAGACATTAAGGGAAGGAAAGAAGAAGGAGAGAGTAGATTAGAAGACATATATGAATTAAAGAGAGCAATTTAGAAACAAGTGCAGAAAGGAATATGAATAGGTAAATGAAAAGGGGGAGTATAGATCTAGAAAACAAAGAAAAATAAAATATAGGAGATGATGAATTTAGTGTCTTTACCAAAGAATAAATATGAGGGATGCATATTAAGAGTAATATATTAGTCAGTAATGAAAAATAAGGAGATGAAAAAGAAATTGTTAGTGTAGGAAGCAACACTTTGTCCCCCAACCACGTGAGACCGTTTAAGGAGATGAAACCCTTGAAAGAATTGTCATTCCTTGTACTGCTACACAATTTTAGGGAATATTTTTAGGAATAATATATAGGAGAATAATTACATAATAGTAACAAAAAACATAAATAAGATAGAAATAAGAGAGAAGAAATTGCGAAATTTTTTAAAATTTTTTTAGGAAAGATTTATTTGGAGCTATATTTTAAAAGAGATAAGGGAATAAGTAATCATTTTATGAATTAAAATAGAGAAAAGTAGGAAGTTAAAAGCCAAAGAAAACAAAGACAAATAGTGAGACCAATAAGAGTTAATATACCTAGTAATCCAAAGTACAACACAAATAGGAAAGACAATTCCAACATTAATATTAAAGGAAAAATTACCTCTATTTGATAAAGCTAGAAATGATGCAGATGAATATATATTGATATTACATATGTAATAAAGGAGCAATAACATAACATATGCACAAGTTAAACTTTTTTATTTCATGGGAACATTGATATGTGATACATTGAAATGGTATAAGAAGATTAGTCCCACTTATAACAAACCGTGAGAGGATGTACAAAAGGAGTTTAAAGGGGATTTCCATAAAGTACGAGTAACATACGATAATTGGTATAAAAATAAGGATAAGCTGTAAAATAATTTGATCAATGATTCAAAAATGTCGTATGGAAATTGGATGAAAATTTGAAGGATTGAATGGTTCATATCTAGATTAATATCATATTTGAGAGCATCAATAGATGGAAACACATTTTAATTTTTTAAAAAGGAATTGGATATGGCCATATGTTTGGAGGCCCAATATTTAATATGAGAAGGAGAAACCACTATAAAAATTGAATAAGAAAATTTATAACATGAATTGGATCATTTAGAACTATGCCAAGAAATACAAATGAAGGTGGACATTTGAACAAATTAGCTACCCAAGATGAAAAATAGGAAAAATATTTGGTGCCCTATTTTTTATGAACAGTGTCATAGTAGAACATGGTGTCCGTTATAGAAGGAGCCAAAAGAGTAGTTACATTGAGATAAAATCTAGTAGGGATGACATTGTTGACACAATAATCTATTTCAAAGGATATATTATAGTGTGGAGCTTATACATTATGGAATCAAAATAGTGAAAATATATGTCTAATGATGGAAGTCAAACCTCTAACAAGTAAATTATGTACTCAATAGTATATGGATCATTCAACCAATACACCACGCTTATTGCGTGGTTTATGATATGTAATAATTAAAAGAACGTAGGTCCAAAATTATTGTGACAAAAAAATAATTATCTCAACCCACTCCCACTATCAATATGATTCATAAAACATAAATAATCTAAAACAACATAACATATCAAATAACACAACCCCCACAACAATAAATAACACCCCAAGAACCATTGGTGTAGGAATTTAATGGGCACTAATGGGGATACCTAAAAAATAATGGAGGTGACTTCTAAGAAGGGTTCAAAAATGGAGGAAAGTTATGAGGATTTAATGGAGGTAGATATCATAATAGATACAAAGGTAATAATTACAAAAAAAGGTGGATATCGTAGAGGGTATCACGACAAATGTTAGGGGAATTAATAAGGTGGAAAAACATTCCATGGATATAAAGGTGGTGGATATTGGGGAATCAAGATGGAGGTTTCCAAGAAGGAAGCGTTTATAAAAAAAACTTAGGCATCAACAATAAAGAAGCTAGGAACAAAGATTAGTGAATGGTTATTAGTGCAAGAAGGAGAGGTATGTTGCATAGCATACACATAGAAATAAAACAACCAATGTGTATTTTTCCATGATAATTACAAACATTATTATTTCAATCACCCCAAAGCAACATTATTTTATAAAAGTGGCGGGAAAAACACCAAGGCATTAGGAAATTATGCCAACAAGGGGGTAAAAAATTTGATAAATGTATAATGGTAAAATAAATCCCTTGAAAATAAAAAGATGAATACGCATATATAACAATGTGAAAGTGATGCAGAGATAAATAATAATAAGCTTATCATTCAAATTTCAAGAGTTTACAAACAAAAACTTAACCCTCTCTCTGCCACAAAGGATCATACTACCTTTGTTTTGTGCTTTTAAACCCGTAGTCTACCAAAAATAGGTACAATCATGACATCTACACATATGCTCTCACCCTAGGGTCATCATCATCACTTTTTACTTCCTCTTCTTTAACTTCCATGCTTCACCTTTTTATCACTCCACACTTTTTCTTGTCTCTTGGCACACTTTTCTCCATCGATCTACAGGGTTATCAAGTACGCATCTCTTATCTACTTTATGTTATCGAGAATTCTTTCAACAACATAAGGTGTTGGAAAATTTAGACATTAAATCATGCACTTTGGATATTTATCTACTCTTGATCACATACTACTATTCATATCTTACACTCCTGCTTGCCTATTTTTTTTTTGTACTTCAGAATTTCTCACTCTAAACATCAGCGCCTAATCAGGATGCCAGTACCAGGTGCCCCAATACCCTTTAGGCACCTTGAGGTTTTTATACTTTTCTCACATCCTTTGGGTCATTTCTAGCCATTTAGGCATCTTATCTTTTTGGTTGTCATCCTTTTCAGGGTTAATTAAGAAATTCAAGCAAGGGAATCATATAAATATACATATATGTGACCATAATAAAGGACCAAGAACTATGGATTAGCTATCACCACCTAAGGTTGCATCTAAGATAATTCTAGAGCATTCAAGCATCCATTTATCTCCACATAAGGGACAAGGGACTGTTACTTCTACATACACATATAGGAGGGCAAGGTCATTCTTTCATGCACACATCTAATTACATCATTTACATATATTTACTTACTCATTATCAAGTAAGACATGCACAAGAGACACCAAGGGCACTATTTTGACACCCACACACATAGAACTACTTTGGGTCTGAGATGTAGTGCAGTGCTCAGTTGTAAGTTCACTTGTTTGACAACCGAGGACAGTCTGACCCCTCATTTGCATTATTTATTTTTAGGATATGATGTACTTTGGTGTTTTTAATTTCATTTATTTATTGCAAGTTACAAGAAAAATTGGTAAACTTGATGCGACATACTAGCGACAAGAAGCAAAGGAAAGTGAACACCTCGCAGCCCTTTGAGGAATATTTTTTGAGGTTCTAAGTTGTCATAGGTACTCAAAGCATTTCTGCAGTGCTTGCAGGTACCCTTGACCTAGTCCAAGTGCCCCAATCTAGGTAGATCTTATGGTTGTATAATTTTTTGAGCTTCAATGTGACACTTTCCCTTCTCTGTTCATCATTTTGTCACTTAAACATAGCCTAGATTTAATTTTGAATCAACTAAGTGTTCTTTCCTCTCATTTGCAACTAGGGTTTCATAATTTCTATCTTATCTTGTTTGGTTCAATTATGTAATTTATTGCATATTTATAGTGTTGTTACATTGTTAGTATTAGGCATCTATTTATTCAATATTATCTTAATAAGTTGTGATGGTTGTTTTGGCCCTTGTCCTGGAGTGGGGCCAGATCCTTAATCTGAACCTCGGCTAACCTAAACCTCCTAAGCCTCCTACCATGAAATGGGGCCTGTAGAAGAAATTCCTTGAGGCCCCATGGTAATGCTAAATTACATACCAACTATCTATCCTATAACTTCACCAATAGTACTACTTCCAACGGGTAGCATGTCACTAGTTTTTCTCGACGATGTGCTTACTAAATTGGTTCCAAACAATTTTTGTCCAAACACGGGTTCCTGTTGTACTACTTCCTCTAGGCACAAGTATGTCAAAATTACATACTCCAAGGTATAACTGCACATCACACTTTCCCACCATAAATCTATAGCTCTTATCCATATCACATCCAAATCAGAGAGTGCTTGATAGCCATCTTGGCTCCACATTTGCTTTCTTCCTATTTGAACACCCATGTTGTATGTGTAAGTTGATAACCAATGGTACAATGCTACTAGGAATAAGATGAATAATGTGTCATAAAAGTAATCATAGAGGTTATCTTCCACCCACTTGCATGCATTAAATTCAGGTCAAAATGTTTTATCTCTAAGCAAATGCGTCTTGTCCGTTATGCACCCAAAGCTCAATATTCTCCAAAGATAGTTGAAACACCATACGTGCACCACATCCTGCTAAAAAAGAAGAAAAGAGGTACCAAAAATGGAACCAAAATGTAGTCCTTTTTATTAACCAATGTTGACTTGGGCACGTTGGCACTTCATCCAGAAAGAGGTTTGAAATCTCACCTAAAGTTTGTGTAACCACCAGGTCCCTCTTTAGTTACTCAAAAAGATGTAGTTAGACATACGTGTTCATCATAACCATTATAAAACAATATGAAAGAATATATAGCATCATAGATTGGCAACACATATAATAAGGAAATCATTCAACATAGATAATCAATCAAATTATTTGAATTCCCATTATACCATGCTCAGATCTACTAATCCTGGAAATCCATACACAAATTTTCACTACAAACACAATGTATTACAAAACAAAAATGTTGATTACATCAATCCATTACATCCATACATTAAACCCATGCGCACACACAAAAATATCTTACAGACTTCAGCATCAACCTTCTCTTACGCACACATCAAAAAGCTACTAAATACAAGAGTTATACTCCTATTTATACATGGTAGTGGCTTGCCCTTCACCGCTTAATATCTCATTTCCTAATAATAAATATGTTAATTATAGGTTACATGCCTTTATAACTTTGTTTTATTTTTATCTTAAGCTATAAATTACTCGATTTTAACATACTTTAATTCCTATAATTAGATTGCCTTCTTACATGTGCTTTTACCTATTTGTTTAACTATTTCCATATTTTTCTTGAGTATCAGGACATCTTTCTTTCTTTCACATTTTTAACCTTACTCCGAAAATGGCTAAGTCCTAAATCTGTGTGCATGCACGTAAACCCCTACGTGCTGACATGTTCCTCTATGTTGCATGCACCATCGCACACTATCTTATGTTTAGTTCCCACTCTCGCGTACATGTTTCTACGTATCCTTTTGTTCTTTGGTCACTTTCCTGGTATCTCTTAAATCCTTACATGCACTCCTGTGAGTGACTTCCAACCTCCGCGTATGGCTAATACTTAGCCATTTTTTCTTACCAACATTATGAAATATCCTCTTCCTCATACAATAAAATAAATAATCAATTTTTTTCTCAAGGAATGGAACATTCTTTGATCGGGATCCTAAATACACAATGTCATCAAAATGTATTATTTTTTGTATTCCCAACACCTGGTCCCATTCCCCATTTCTTGTTGGGTATACTAAGCTCTCGATAAGGGGCCTCGGGCTGAATAAAATTATTGAACCCACAACTAACTTGATGTATCTCCTACACTCTTCTAGTGATATTCACATTTATCAACACGGAGTTTTGGATTTATGGTTCATGTATATTCATGAAATTCACTTTCGTCTTGTAAGTATCATGTTTTAAAGAGGATGGTGAAAGTATTCTGAGTTTTTATATCTTCTTTATGTTTCCCACCATAATGAAACATTTATGATCATAGTGTCATCCAATGCTTCCAAAAATTCTCTCTCATTCAGAAATAATCATTCCATTTGTGTTATATATTATTATACTTCTCCAATACCTAACAATTTAAGGAAGTATTGTGAGATTTCCCTCTTCTTGATCCAAAAAAAACTTGTATTTCCTACCACAATTTTCCTTCCATAGCCTTGGAATCATCATCCAAACTATTGTTTTCCTTTGTATTTATATTCCTTATTTTCATGGATGAATCCATGTTTCTTTTATTTACGGCCTCCACTCTTTAATCCATGTCATAGTCTTCTTTTGTAGAGAAATATCCTTCTTCATTGATATCACATAAGCCCTTCAAAATATCAAATTATTTTTATTTTGGCATTTATTTTCATATGCAACACCTTAAAAAATCCATGTTTCTAGTGCATGATCTAAAGTATCAATATCTTCTTCCATTTTATACTCAATCTCTTTTATTTCTTTTGTAATATCTACTGCTTGATTGGTTCAAAATGTCTATTGATATCTAGATGATTTTTTCAATAGTAGATATCCTTTTTAGTTCATCATAATCTACATAATCATTTACATCATGTCATACTTCTCCTATCTAGGCTATGATCATTCTATCCTCCAAAGGTATGTGGGAAAAAATGTCATTTCCCTCTAAATTTACCTCTTCATCTTCAGAATAAAAATATCGATACAATTCTCAAACCGATTTAAAGCTATCAATATTGAATACACCAAGTTCTTGGAGAATTTATCCATAGCTTCAAAATGTTCAATCTTAGTGATCCCCACAAAAATGATTTTGACCCACATTAGTACTACTAATAGTGCATTGAGGGTACTATCATCTGATGATCTTTCATACCTAACTAGTTGTAATTGTGGCTTCCATATAACCTCCCATGTTCTTTGGGAAACTACATTGATATTTGATCCAAGATCAAGTAATTATATTTTAAACTCCTAACCATTTACCTTTACATATAGATACACAATAAATATCTTTCAATTACATATTGTATGAATACATTATTTTTATGTTTTTTTTTCCACCCTTTTGAATCTAAATGCAAAGTATTATTTATTCCAATATTTACAAATTATTTAAGTTTATCTAGAAATCCTTGTTTTATCCCTAACTTATCAATTTGTTTCAAGCATATTACCTAGTTCTCATCAAAATAAATATAATTTGCATTTTTAGTACGTTGGTGTTGTTTAGTGGTTTCTTTAATCTTCATTACGACTCCATCATGCATCTTTGGGTTTGGGTACACATTTTTTTCTCATCTCCACTAGATATATCTCTCCATTATTTATTTTACTTTTATTTTTATCTTATTTTGGTGGTATCAGTCTTGTTCATAACCACCACTATTAATTTAGTATCTATGTCTTTCACAATTACTTGGATTTTTCATTTTCTACTCTTTGTTCTTTCTAATATTTATGAATTTAATTTTCTCATTTTCAATCTTTCTGATGCAGAAGCATCATGAGAAGAAGCTACTAGATGTCAAAGATGATATTTTAGTAATAATAAGGAAGATGGATATGGGTATAGATCCATGAAGATTAATTTAGATTGTAATTCCAAGCATTAAATAGAGTCAAGATGTTTGAAATTTCAAAAGTTCATATTTTCCCTGCAAGGTGTAACCTCAATTCCAAAAGCATGTAAAGGATTCATATGAGGTTTATAGAGTCTAGGTGATTTAAGGAATGTAAGTGATATTTATACAAGTTATTAATGGCCTCAGAGAGATTCATAATGTAGATGTGTGAGTAATAGAGACACAAAATGTTACAACATGCCATGTATGGGCATGATGAATCTTATAAAGAAGTAGTTAGGGTGAGGTGAAAGAGATACAAAAAGGTTGAAAATTTGAATGAATTCAGTTAATTATTCCTCTAAGGAGAGAAGAGGACAGTATTCCTTATGTAGAGGATAGAGAGATCCATGAAGTGTGGAATATTTCCGTATTTTTTATGAAGCTTTGACAGTGGATGGATTTTTTTCTCTATTTTTGGTGTGATGTTTTCTAACAAAAGTATGAATTTGAATGTGTTGTCTTGTTGAGATATCTTATATTCTCATTCATCCCAGTGGAATATCAAAATACAAGTGACCCAAATAATTAATTAGGTATAGAAATATATAATTCTTTGTTTATGTCGTGAAGCATTGGTTGATTGTGCATGAATGTGAAGGAAGAACATGAACTGTTTCAGACCAGTCAAAATAAATTTTGTATTGTAGCTCTAAATCACTTGAAATTTTGACCATCGGAGGATAATGTAAGTTTTCATATGGGTTTTTAATGGTACCCCTTAATTTTTATTATTTTTCTATGATGAATTTCCCTCGTTGGGATGAGGATGCATTCAAATTGTTTAACATAATGTTTGTTTGGTAATATGATGATAACACGTGTGTTATAAAGAGTTAGTTGCTGAAATTTGGAGGGTATAATACTGACATCATTTTTAAGTGTTTTTTAATAGTTTTATTATTTGAAACACATACAAAAATTTGTTCATGACATAAGTGATGTCACTTGATATTGTGATGATGTGTTGATGTGTGATGATGTGATTGCTGCTTCCCATAAGGATGGGCCAACAAAAGAGAAGAACAATCAAGTATTCAAATATGAGTATATGATAAAAATGAGTAAAATAATGTAAGAAAGTATGTAAAAATGTGAAAAAAACATATGCTCTTGATCTGTGATGAGAAAAGAGCATAGAAAGGATCTTGAAGATGATGTTGAAGAAATATTTTTTCAGGCAATCTCATGCCAGTTGCATTGAATGCGAGTTTTTTGAAGAACAAAATAAGTTTAGGGAGAAAAGTCTAGTGTCATCCTCTAACCTTTAACTAATTCCTGAAGTGTAAAACACCACTACAAATGGTGTGTAAAAATATGACCCAGTTCGATCCAACGTGAAAGTAGAAAATAAAGTGTAGTGCATGCATGCCGAGTGCTACAAGACTGTATGTCCTATAAAAGGCATTGTGTAAAATGTCAAAAAAATTGCTGAACTGAGAAATGATATGTAAATTCCCCTAGTCACAGGCATCCAGGAAGGGTCAGGGGCAGCTAGGCACTACTCTTTGGTGCTAGGCGCTAGTTTTTGTGTTGTGCTGAGGACCTTAATCAGGTTTTGGTACATTTCTGAGACTGAAGATTGTGTTGACTGTGTATTGAACAGTACTGAACTGTGAATATAGACTATTGTATGGGTAAATGATTCACCCAATGATACCCCCTTGTTTGGGGTGTATGTAACGCCACTAAGGAGTATGCATCCCAAAGGAGGACTGACCACTGAACTAAAAATGAGGCCCTATAGGGGGAGGAATATGCTTGATAGAAACTAAGGCACACACAAGAAAAGTATATAGGAAACAAATGTTACTACAAGCAAGATAAACACCCATGTAAATACAAGATGTAAACTAATAGACAAGAAGACATTGTGTAAACTAACACACAAGCAAACAATATGCAAAAAGACAATGTAGAGCGCGAAAAGTGGGTTGTAAACATAGGAAATCACTCATGATGCTGTAAGACAATTGAGGATGACGTGTCTAAAGGAATACAAGCAATCAAAGAACAAAAAAGGCATAGGGTAAAGCCCACAAATAATGGTAGACAATAAAAAACAAAGTAATAGACAACCATGGTAGTAACTAGACCAGAAAGAAACTGTTGTGCAACATGAAGCACCATTACATGCTTAGAAGATAGAAAGTATGTCAAAAGCAATGTATAATCATGCTATAGTAATGTGCTATGAAAATTGAATAATAAAACCTTGTAGTGTATACGCAAGTGGATTGCCCCTAGAGCCGTTGTGGGACTCACTATAGGTACCTGCGCCAAAAATCCTGTTGCTGTGTATCAATTTATGTAAGTTTGCGATTAACAACTAGAAAAGCAAGTGAACATCCATGCGTATATTCGAAAACTATAATGACATACAAAGTATCTGTCTAGCGGGTGTAAAAGTGTACATGTAAGCATAAGAAGTAAGAGTAAATGAGAGAAAGAAAAACTTAGCTGATGCACAATTAAATATGGACTATGAAAAACTGATAAAAAAAGGGGGGAAAGTGTCACACCAAAGCTCAGCAAATTGTACAACTGCAAGATCTACCTGGAATGGGTCAGGGGTAATTGCGGGCACTGCAGACCTACTCTAGGCACCTATGAATTATCAGAACCTCAAAGAAAAATCTTTGGTGGGTTGCAAGGTGTTCGTTGTCCTTTGATTCTTGTCAGTAGTATGTTGCATCAAGTTTGCGGATGTCACATGTAACCTGTAATAAAGAAATGACATGTAAAACCCTAAAAGCGCATCAAATCCCAAAAAGTAAATAATGCAAATGAGGGGTTATACTTTTCTTGGCTGTCTAATAAGTGAACTTACGACTAAGCACTACACTACATCTCATACCCAATGTAGTTCTATGTGTGTTGACGTCAAAAATGTGCCCTAGGTGGCTCTTGTGCATGCCACACTTGATAGAGAGCAAGTAACGAGATGCAAATAGATATGTCCATGAAATAATGAACTTACCCTCCTATGCGTGTATGTATAAGTAACAGTCCCTTGTCCCTTGTGTGGAGCTAGATGGATGCTTGAATGCTCTAGAATGCTCTTGGATGCAACCTTAGATGGTGATAGCTAATGCTTAATTATTTTTCATTTATTATGGTCACACAAATTTATATTTGTATTATTCCATTACTTGAATTTTGTAATTAACCCCGAAAAGTCTGACTACAAAAAAGATAAGATTCCTAAATTACTAGAAAGGACCCAAAATATGTGAGTAAAATACAAAGAGATCGGGGTTTCCTAGAGGGGGCGGGGGCACATGGTGTTGGCCAATTGGCTGGGCACTGGTGTCTAGAGTGAGAAAATTATGAAGTATAAAAAGAAAGACTAGGAAAACAAGAGTGTAAGATCAAAAATGGTAAAAAAAAGAAAAAAAAGATTGGCCAAAGACATGGGTCAATTACTAATTTTCTTACTTAAGAATCATATGAATAGTAGTATGTGATCAGGACTAGATAGATACCTAAAGTGTGAGATTTAGTGTCTACAACAACAACCACAACATCAGAACCCTCAATTTTTCTTTTAGATGTCCCTTCACTTGTTAGAGTATAGAGGCGTGGAAGATGCAACTGAACATGTGTAAAAGTGTGAGTTATTATAGAGAGCTAAGGCCATAACAACCCCTGATTGGAAGGCAAGTTAATTTTCCACCACACTTCAAGGGCGTGCACATAGTTGGTACAGAAAATATGATCCACATTAGATAGTAGTGGACTATGATACATTGCATGCCTCCTTCTTGGCTAAGTTTCACATATTTGAGTTTAAACAGCAGAGCATTATCACATTGGAGGATATTAAGCAGGGTCTATCTGAGAATGTTAGAGTGTATGATGCAAGTTTTAAGACTTTTTTTATCTAGTATTTCCTATGACATCCATTAGAGCCAACATACATAGTGGTTTATAGGAGGCTTGTTAACACATTTTTAGAGGGAGCTATCACATAAGACATTTACTGACTTGTATGAAGCCCTAGAAGTAACATTGTGCATAGAAGAAATAAGAAGTGTAGACATAGGCGTTAGTCCTTTCCTTGAGGAAAACATTGTAGAAATGACTACTCAATTAGAGAAACTATATGTTAATTCGACGCATGAGACATGCAATGAAATATGGTGTACTGATTGCGAGGTGGAAAGACATTCAAATGATAGTTATTTGTGTAGGAATGTGCATGCATTGTTAATAAATTGTGAATTTTTTCATAAGAATCATTGTATGTAATTGTACACTTCTTCAATGTGCAATGTAGAAGAATGTATCTGTGTATTTTAAAATATGTGATGTACATACCCATGACACATCCGACTACCATTTGATTGATTATATTTATGAGGCATGTGAAATAGGGTTATGGTAGAATACTGTGGTAAGTAGGTCATAGGCATAAGAGGGGCAGGACAATGAAGCACACAATAATGAAAATGGAGGTTTCAAAGGTGGATTTGAAGCAGAGGTCATGGTGATTGTGGCAGGTTTGCACACAGGACATGTTATAAGTGTGTGTTTCCTGATCATTATCGATGTGAATGCACAAAGAATTAGGTTTGCACGTATTGTTGCAAGGTGAACAAGGTTGAAAATTCTCCAGATCTATATGCCCATATGTGCAAGAAGGATAAGGGTACAACTATGATCAAAGTAAAAAATTCTAAGCAAGAGCAATGGGCTCCTAAGAAGGTTGAGCATGAACTTCAACCTTTATTAGTCACCATGCATGTAGAGGTAACACTTACGTGAGAAAGGAAAGGTGAGACCTATCATACGACAAGAAGAGTTGGTATATACAAAGTATCTAGACGCAACCCCGTAAAAGGAAGTTTATCAGGAGACCTTGGGCATTATCAGGAACCCGCAAAGAGAGATATAATTTTTGAAATAGAAAATACGTGAGAGGGAATGTGCGAGGAGTATTGAGCTGGCACAAAAGGATGTTGATGATTTTAGAGAGGTGTGTAGAATGATCAGATAGGTAAACATCATACCATTATTGGGAGAATGGTTGTGAGATAAGATGCCACGTGCAGGCATAGAAAGGGAGCACTGTATCCTTCATGCTAACTTGGTACCATAAGACCATGAGTATGATAAAAATATCATACTGGATGTAGTGATTAATGGATGGTTGATAAGTAATATTATTATTGATATATGCATATCGGTTAATGTTCTCACCCTTGATGCTTGGAACCAAATGGGAAGGTCGTTATTGCAAACATCCTCAAAATGTGTTGTACATGGCTAACAAGACAAGAACCATACCAATTAGAGTATTGTAGGATGCTTATATAACCATTAAATGAGCTAAATTTATGGGTGAATTTGAGTGTTTGAGCTCGTAGAAGCAAATAATTTCCCTGTGTCTCTTAGACGTCCTTGGTGTTATGCTAATAAATCAGACTTGCACTTTAATAAGAGGTATAACAATTTTGAGAGTAAGTATGAACACATTGTTATACTATTGGATGATGTCAAGGTTACACCTTATGTAGAGTTCATCAATGAGAAATATGTCAATAGAATATATATGTATATAGTGTGGGACTGTGAGAATATGGAGCCATCAAATGAGAACATAATTCATTGGGAAGGTATGCAGTCTGTTAGTGATACCACTAGTGTGGTTTGTGATAGTTGGGCCCATTACACATATGGAATGGTCATACATGAGGTACATGGAAGAGTAACAATGATTGTTAGGTTGTGACACATTAGGTGGTTGGGTAAAATCAGCATGCCAAAGTATACTAGAGAGGATAAACTCGAGTCATTCTTGTGCGCAATAGAAGAACACTGACGTAATGAAGGTGATTGGAGAAACATGATGCTATATACATTGTGTGGGATAACAATGTGCTGGTGGGATACACACAATGAAAAATTACTTGGCTGGCATGGGATCAGGGTGGTGTTATTAATAAGGTTTGTCAGAAGTAATATTTCTTCATTGATACATGATTATGACGGGAAGACTTCTCTTTTGGTACATATTCAAATTTGTGAAAGGAATTGCATACAAGGGAAATAGGATTTTCTACCATCTCTATGGGTACAAAAGTTTTACTCTACTTTTCATGGATACATGCATGTCTGGTATGTACACACTGATTTTAAGTAGGAGACATGAAGTTGGTGTGACCCGATTGAATATATTGTTCATAATTTTTATTATTTTTCTACTAAGCCACCAATTCATGAAGCCTTGCATATTATGAGGTGCATCACATTAGGGGATATGTGAAAGTTGAGGATATTATGGTCCACTTATACAGCGAGGCTGATACTACAATGCATAAGGACCTAGTAGAAACATAAGAGACACAACTGGGGTGCACTTGGAGAGAAAAGGAGAATGGAAAGCTTATCTACCTCATAGATGATGAGGAGGGTGAAGATCTAGATATTAAGCACACGGAAGGTGCACATGAGGTGTTGGATTATACAAATGAGTAGGGGACCACATACCATGTGCCTTTGAATACATTGAAGGTGAACATTGGGACTGAAGTCACACTTAAAGAGGTGATAATTGGTGATTATTGGTATGAACCTGAAGTTACATAGATAATTGAGTTATTGAATGAATTTGAGGATCTATTTCCTAGGGGATATCATGAATTGAAAGGCATACATCCATCATTGGGAGAAATGAAAATCAAGCTTAAGGATGATGCGCAATCGGTTTGAAATAGGCCTTACAATATGAATCCCAACTTGTGCGTCAAGGGGAAATATGATATTGATAAAATACTCAAGTCATGCATTATTGAGTCTATTGAGGATTCTAATTGGATAATCCCCATGATGATTAGCATTTGGAATGATGGCCGGAAAAGGATATGTGCTGACTAAAAATTTCTCAATGCATCATGTGTCATAGATCCTTTTCCCATGCCATTTACTGAAGAGATCTTGGAAGGAGTGACAGGGCACAAGATCTACTCTTTTAAAGATGGATTTTTGGGCTATCATTAGGTGAGGATCACATGTGAAGATCAGGAGAAGAGCACTTTTGCAATGGAATGGGAATGTTTTTACTATAGAGTCATGCTATTTGGCCTGAAAATGTGCCAGTAGTATTCTCGTGCATTGTGGTGCATGTAATTCAATATTCTTATTCACAAGTTTTTGTAGGTATACTTGGATGGTTAGACTATGTATGGGTTGGTGAAATATCATTGGGACTACTTGAGATTGATGTTTGAAAGATGCAAGAATCTTAACATCTCTTTGAACATCAATAAGTTTATTTTTGGTACTCCTTTTGGTACTTTACTTGGATATATAATTTTCAAAGAAGGATTGTTAGTGGAACCAATCAAGATTGCACTTATTTTGGGGCTGGAAGATCCATCTATAAGAGTGAATTGTGTGGTTTTCTTGGGTACACTGGTTACTAATTTTTTTTTATTAAGGGTTATGCAAAGATTGTTGCACTATTGGAAGAATTGTTAAAATCCAAATGAAAATTCTATTGGGGTGACACGCAACAATAAGTGTTTGATACCTTGAAGAGAGGCTAACCACAATGCCCATCTTATGATTTTATTCTTGGAACAAGAAATTTCATGTGAATGTAGATGCTTCTGGTAAAACTATAGGAGCAGTGTTAGCACAACCATGTGAACTTAATGTTGATCATCCCATTTACTTTACAAGCAAGAATATTATTTTAGCCAAGAAAAATTATATAACTATGGAGTGCAAATCCTTTTCACTAATTTATGTGCTTCACAGGTTTAGGCCATACTTTTTGGTCACCCCCTTCAGATTCTATATTGATCATATGACATTGAAGCACTTGGTTAATAAGCCAATTTTGCAGGGGTGCATTTGTCGATAGATCCCTCTCTTTTAGGAATTTTATTTTTTAGTCACCGTCAAGAAAATCAAGAGAAACTTGGGACCTGATCACTTATCAAGGATTAATTCTAGTGAAGACTTGCAAAGCATAGAATATACTATGCCAGATGCCTAGTTGTTCAGATTAAACCACACGCCCGTAAAATTAGAATATATTGTGATATTATTATGCATTGGAGTTGTGCATGAGGGTATGAAGACATTAGAAAAGAACAAGCTTGCGATACGCTCAGTGCCCTATCAACTTATTAGAGGAGATTTGTACAAAATAGGTAGAGATGAGGTCTTACACGAATGTGTGTTGGAACATGAGCGAAAAGCTATAATGGAAGAAGTGAATGGTGTGATAACTGAAGGACATTATGTAATGGAATAAAATTCCCGCAAGATTTTACTTGCAAGTTTATTGTGGGAAATGTTGTATAAGGATACTAAGGCATTTGTCAAGGCTTGTGACCATTGTTAGAGGATAGGTAAATCTGGAAACAAGGAGCCTTAGTTTTTTCTCACCGAGATAGAAAATTAAATGAAAGAGATATTTTCATCATTTTTGGATTACTTAGATAATGCAACATTCCGTGTTAATGAATTCTCCTATAAAAAATTAATACAATCTTTATATAAAAGGTAATTGCTTACAAATCGTAAAACATTGTCACAATTAGATGTATTAGATAGTAATTACTTCTATAAAATCTTGGAAAATATTCTCATATCATGAAATATAATCTTGAGGAGAAATTCCTCTGGGAAATTAAATTAGAGAAAATTAAATTTAATTCATATTCGATCTATTTTAATAATTCCTTATTTTTTAATCCTTTTTACAAAATTATTATATGCTTTATTTATTGACAAATATCCTAGCTTCAATTCTATTCAGAAGTATGAGTAAGTTCATTTCTTAAGCCCCAATTAATGATATGCCACTAGGCCCTATAACAATCACATAGCCATTTGAGAAGTGGGAAATTGAACTCTTAGGCCCCATTACACCACCTACACGCAGGAAATGAGCGCATTACATCATCACATGTACATTTTACTTGACAATATGGGAAGAGGCTATGCCTACAAAGGATTACACTACAGAAAAAACAACAAGATTTCTATGGGAAAACATTATAAAAAATTATGGATATCCATTGATCCTTATAATAGATAGAGGAACTCACTTTTTGAGTGAGACAATAAGGATATTATATGCGGATTTTATGGTTACATATCATAAGACTACACCTTATCACCCACAAGCCAATGACACTACAAAGGCCTTCAATAAGATTTTGGGACAAACATTGACAATTTTTTTTGATGCTGGAAGGAAGGATTAAGATGATAAGGTATCCGTTGTGTTATGGGCATATAGAAAAAATTATAAGAGGTTGAACAAGGACACACCTTTTCATTTGGTTTTTGGTGTAGAAGAACTTCTACCCATGGATTTTATGTTGCCCTCCTTTTGTATTGGATGATGAAAAATTAATAGAGGAGCTCATTGATAAACTAATGTAGCTAAATGATCAATGCACCATTATAAGATAGAGTCAAGAGACTAAGAAATATAAACAAAATGTTTGACATGACATGCATATTAAGAACAAGTCCTTTGAAGTGGGAAAGATGGTGCTCTTTTATGACTCCAAGTTTGTGCACCACCCTAGAAAGCTCAAATTGCATTGGTTAGGACCATTTTTTAGTAACTAATATATTGGAATCAAGTGCATGTAAATTTTACGCATTAGATGGAACCATGTTTACTAATTACTTCAATGGGAGTATGTTGAAGCCCCACTATAAATAAGCTTCTTTTTTATTTGTAATAAGGCATAATTTCCATTTAGCTTAGATTTCCCTTTTTTTTAATTTTTTTTTTGTAATAAGCTTGTTCACACATAGAAGCTGATTACACTATGTTAGACTAATAAACAAAGGACCATGCATACTTTTACTGTGGGGTGAAGCAGATACAAGAACACATAGGGTAAAATGGGAAGTTGGTACTTATTGAGAAGCTGGAAAATGTGAACATGTGTAATGGTGTGAGACATAATGATGCACGATGGAAAAAATATTTGTGTAAGTGAAATACGGTGCTATGAATGGTTGGATATGTTGTGAAGCTTCTTAAGGATGTTGGTGATTGAAGATAGAGGAATTGTCTCAGATTATAGAACCACATGAATGGACAACCACATAGTGTAACATGAGGGAGGAAACATCAAGCTAGACTACTTGGCAAGTGGCGCAAAGGAAGGATGTGTGTATGGTGTAGGGAGGTGTGTGCAAGGAGGTTATGTATGCTTGGGAAGTAGTAGTGTGCACTTGAAGGTTATGACCGCCGTGTGCAATGAAGACAAAAGTGTGAGAAAAATAAAAAAGTGTCTTTTAAAGCAAAAAAGTGGTGGTATGTAGAGGAGCAATTATATGTGGATAAAATTTGGGAAAACTATAAATAGTGCACATGAGTGAAATTCTTTCTTACCTTACTTTTGAAGAACTTCATGTGTTTGTGCGTATTGAAATTACAATCTAAGTGTAAAGAGCTAGTGGGAAGATATTGAGAAGCTAGAGAATCAAAGTGAACCAGAGTTGTCCTAAGTGAGTAGTAAAGACCTTGAATTGGAGAGCTCCTTGTTTGGAAGTAGTATTTTTTCAAAGAAGTTGTGGAACGTAAGACACATAGGATGGAGGTTCATCATAAAATACAAAAAAATATGAATTTATAGAGATAGGGCATGAGGTTATGGAAGTACACAATAAGGCTCGAATTAGAGGTTGATCAAGTGTGAAGAGTTCAGAAGCATAAATCTTGGATGCATCAACTCTAGGGCATTACACCATTTGAGTAATTAATTGAGTTTCCAACAGTTATGGCACATATTTTATCAAATTTCATGGTTGGTGTAGTTGAAAATTTAAATAATGGCACTAATGAGGGATCCTACAATCAAGAAGTCACCTAAAAACAAAAACAAGAACAAGAACAATAATGTTTTTGATGATGCACCTGCAAGAATACCGGTTCTCTGAAATGTAGTACCCTCCAGTAAGTGGTAGTAGGGGAACCATGGGTGTCACAATTAACCAAAGTGTAAAATAAGTGATTACAATCACAGGACTCAAGCCCATGAATTAGACATAAGGAATGATTTCATGAAGGAACTAAGTAAGAGGAGGGCATAGGGGCAACTCATTCTCGATAAGAAGGTGAAAAAATACCTGGAAAGTGTAGGAGATTTATAACTATATGATTTTTCATACTTCAGGAATCTTGAGCATCCTCTACCAATGGCTTATGTTAAGGGTACATACGAGGAATTATTATACTTTCATAGGTAGAATAATTCACATTTAATTGTGTAATTAATTGGGAAGGTGAGCTGAGCTTGCATGATAACGGACACATAAATTGTATTATATTTGGAGGATTATGCAACGGTGGTGGAAGCCACAACAACACAAGTTCAACTACTAACAAGGGAAGCGTGCACCTTCACAATCACAAGTATAATGGACTCAAGGAACAAGGGTAGTAGTGTGCCTTATAAGTTAAAAATTGGGAGCTTCTAAATGATGGAAAAAAATGAATAAGAATGTGGTTACATGTCACACACAATATGGTGTCAAAAGACTCTTTACAACATCATCATGTATATTGTCTGAAGGAATAGTTCGAGGAGGATAAGGTCTAGATGAGTAAGGGTGAAAAGATAACTCTAGGGCATCATTTTTCTATTGATAGTGTTTTGGGAGATTGAGGGAACCAGATGGCCCAGAAAACAAGATGTAGGGTCTATCCAATAGAAAACAAGTCTCCCACGTAGAGGTTTGTAGATTTCACATGTGATGGAGGGTAACAATAGGTACATATAAGACATGTGTGGAGAAGTGTTATAGATGGATGGATGAAGCATTTGAGAATAATTGGCATGTACCAATGGAGATTTTCCCTCATTATTAGACAAGCATGCATAGTTTGCAGTGCATTAAAATTACTGCCTTGGATGATTCATTACTTGGCAATGGAGAAATGGGGCCTTGGTGTAAGTTGATTTTTGCTTTCATGGAAAAATTACTTTCAGGCCTATCTGTAAATAGATATAATGGACGCGTGGCAAGTTAAAATTAAATACAGAAAGGGTAGATTCTAGACTTCCATACCTTGTGCCACACTTATGTGTATCCATCAAGGTTGAGCATATGCAGAGATACGATGAAATCCAACAACATGGACTTGATACCCACCATAAATGTTTAGTGGGTAAAAATGCATGCATAATATACATCTATCTTAGGACCTTAGTTGAAGGATGGGAAGTATATCAACGCATGCAAGACCTTCATGTACCAAATCCTCTACATAAAATAAGCAGATGGTGGGAATTTCCTAAGATAATTCATGAAGAAACACCCCCCTCAAGAAGAAGATGTATAAGGGGAAAAAGATGAAGGAGACAAAGAGGATGAAGAAGATGAAGAATATATTGTCTTGGATCAAAGCTGAAGAAAGAAAATTACAAATGTATTGAAGAGAACAAATTAAGGATGTGAGTACCTCATAGGAACCTAAGGAGTCACCATCGGTCATAGTGATCACACCAATTCCATTGAAGAAGAAACAAATCACAGGTGAAGAAGAAGCCTCAGGTGGTCTATGTCGAGGAAGAGGAGGAGGACTTGGGAGAATAGCAAGTAGTGGAGGAGATAGTAGCTGTGATAAGGACCATCTGGTATGAATAGATGTCAATATGTACGATTAGGATCTTACATAGGATGAAGAAGGACTCAAGGATGATGACCATGATAGGATAAAGAGGAGATGCATGACACACACAAGGAGGACTCCAAGGGTGATGAACAACATGAAGAGTAATGTAAGGGGGAGGAGAAAGGCGAAGTAGAGCATCTAACTGGGGAGGAATCTAAGTTACTTTAGAAGAGGAGAAGGAAGTGGTCACACAACTCAACATTGTGTACACCAGATGACTCCAAAGAGGAAGTGAGGTGAAATAAGGAATAAAATTAAACCTCTGGACAAGCACCTTAGATGAGTTATATCAATGATCCCTTTAAGTTGTTAAGGGAAATATTCTAAGAGCACGATGCCAATCAAGGACCTATTCAGATGGGAGTTGATAAATGAAGTTGGGGCTTTGTCACAAATAAAGAAGATGCTATTATGGAATATGTAAACACATATTGAGGATACGAAGTTTTAAGTAAGTAAAGAATCATACTCTAAGATGCAGATAAAGAAGTATCCATATACAATCCTTTATGACATTGATCCAATAGAGCTATCTAACGAGCAAGCTTGTAATGTGCTAAAACAATGGCTGCTAAGGCTGTAAGAAGAAATATAGATAATGGGGAATCAATAAGAGTTATACAGAGGGATAAGGAGCACAAAGATAAATAAATTTAGAATCTCGTAGAGGAATTAAGGGATGAGAATAAATGAACGACATATGCTTATGAAAAAGTGGATGATCTAGTAAAAATTATCAAAAACACGTTCCCAAAATTGGTTGATCAAGAACAAGATGAGTATCCCAAATATTTGGACTATTTGGAGGACATGGTGAGGATGATGCTGCTAAAAATGAAGAGTGTGGAAGGGATGACTACTGAAGAATTGGCCGAGTAAAATAAGAATAGAGAATAGATGGAGAAAAGCATAGTAGAGTATGAGGCATTGGACACAAAGGTAAAAGAGGTTGTGTGGAAGGCTGAATATGTTTTTTATAACTGTCATTACACCTCACCCATTCTTAGTGCACACATTGCCAGAGAAGAGGTAGAATTGAAGAAAATACAAGAAAAAATGAAGAATAATAAGGTTGAGTATGAGAAGGTTAGTTAAGAAGTCATGGAAAAAAGAGAACTCATAAAATATTTGAAGGACACACTTGAGGAAAGGCTCAAGGATATCTACCCTTTGGTTACATATAAAATGGATATATTAGAGGACCTGACCTCAAACCTATTTATGGTAGTCAAAGATATGAAGGAGAAAGTAGAAGAATTGGCTTTAGAGTAAGTGACAGGTATTGCAGAAGCAACACCAGACGAGGTTGACAAGGAACTCAAGGGTTATAAGGAGTTAGAAAACATAATAAACATGGAATTTCCAAAAATCCTTCCACCACCGAAGACCTAAGTGGTAAATGTGCACACATTCATTGGGTAAAGGACCATATTCTTTATTCTTCAGATTCTTTGATTCTTTCAATCATTCTTGGAGAAGGCATTAATTGATTAATATTGCCGAAGACAAACAATACTATGATAAGAACTTTGCATATAATAAATCAGTAAATTGCAGAAGATAGCACAACACAAGAGATATGGGGGATAATATGCCCAAATATTCAATATATGTAGAATAATACCCTTAAGGTAGGGCAACACCAAACAATTCTCCTTAAGGAAGGAGTAACTCCACAATATCTCAAGGTGGGAATCCACTTCGAGGGGGACACCTCCAATATACCTCTACCAAGTAGAAGAATCAAATCATACATACATCCCATCCTCATAATGATACTCACATCCTTTAAATAGGATAGGTAACACCTAATCCCAATGTAGTCCGACTCATTACCCAATATAACTAATTCCTATGTGAGCCCATATAAATAGCTAAGGGGATGTGTACCATATGTCGACATCTCCATCAACCCATATACATTACAATATTATATCCCATGTGAACCCATACATATAATTAAGGGGAGGTGTGCCACATGTTGACATCTCCATCAACCCATATACATTACAATATCATATCCCAAGGTACATAGCATTGCCTCCCTCTTTGACATGTTTTGTCCCCGAAACATAAGAAGAATCCATATAATGAGTGTGATTTAAATTATTGCACAATAGTTTCCATGCTCGATCCTCTAACCACCCATATGAGATCCTAATGGGTGATGCTGCTCCAAAACTGATTCCATATTCCCTTTCACTCACCTGATTCCATCCTTGTACATATGCATTCCTCCTTGGCATCCATGTGTATCCATAATAATTATTCCTATAATTCCATTTCCTATAATTGTTTCTCCATTGATTCTATTTATAGCCTTGATAATTGCTCCTCTAATTCTCTATATATCTATATAGATTTATGCCCTTATGTGTCCTAACATGATCCCATGATTTTTTTCTCTCATGATGATGTGGGTGTCTATATGGTGCAACCTTGGCATCCTCAACCTTATCAACATTTTCTTTATTTTTCTCTTCCACCTTGTTTGCTATTTCTTTTTTCTCTCGAGTAGATGAATTATTTTTTTCTTTTTCAGATTTTTATTCAGCCTCTCTTTTTGAATAATCTTTATTCCCTTCTTTAACAACTTCAAATTCATCTTCATGATCCTCATTCATATTATTATTTTTTTTCCTACTAAGTGTGATATCTTGCAATGTAATTTTCTTTTTCTTGTACCACAATTTCATGAATTTATTTTTCACATTAAGATTAATTGTTCCCAAGCTCTCTAACCAAGGATATCCAAGAAAAATATCCATACTATCCATATGTAAAGCATAAAAATCTGAATGTAAAACATATTTATCCATAGAGAGCTTTAAATCTTCAAAAACTTGAATATGCTTACCATCCACTTAAGATTCCTTGATATGCTTTTCTTGAACATGTAGATGTTGAGCTCCATCCATATCAATGAAGTTATATTTTATACTAGGGTTTATGCAAATAATTACCCTTTTCCTTTGAATGTGCCCTTCAAATTGAAATATTGAAGCTTCCTTCCTTTGAGATGCATTATTTGAACTTGTATCTCGATTTGTTGTCTCTCCTTCTAAATCTTGTGTAGCAGCTTCAACCTCAACATTTTCTTCTTCTTCTTCTTTTGATATTTCCTCTTCCTCACTATTATCATTAAATACTTCTACTTCCTCTTTCTTTTCTTTTTTTTGTTTCCCACATGTCCATGAAATTTTGTTCCAGTTCCTCCAAAGACCAATTAGATTTTTCCTTTTCTAACTCAGAAAACCAAATATGTGCAGGGCCACTAATCCACAACTTGAAGAACCAAATATTTTATGGTTTAGAGAATTTATCCCTAAATTTGTTCCACCATTCTCTAGCATCAATCTTGCCATCTCTAAAAAAAGTTACCATCCCCATGATCCATAAAACCAGGGTTTTAGGAATAGACCCTTTTTATCAAAACTTATTCTAACCCTTTCAGCTGAAGGTCAGCCAAAAATCATAAATCACACAAAACAAGCCCCAATTTATTTTTTGAGATATTTCCGAAAATGTAAGAAATTCAAGAAAATTCCTACAATTGCGGCCTGTGGAGTAAAATATTGAAAAAACACAAAATTGCAATAACTGTTACAAAATAGATCCCAAAATTCTGAAATTTTTACCAGATTTATAAAGGGGATTCTAAATGTTGGTAAAAATTTATAATTTTTTTTCCAAAAAATGCAGCCTGTAAAGAAAATTTAGGCAAAACCCTAAAAATGCAATAACTTCCACAAAAAATCTTGAAAAATTATGAAATTTGGACTGTATCTTTCTGAAACCATTTTGCAATTGTGGTAAAAAATTTGAGAAACAAATCACAGCCGATTTCAAAATATATCAAAATCACTAAAATTAGGGCTTGGACCCAATTTGTTTTACCGAAATCGATGCTTTGATACCACTCTATAAGAACCTTGCATATAATAAATCAGTAAATTGAAGAAGATAAAAAAACACAAGAGATATGGAAGGCCAAGATTCCCAAATAATAAATATATTTAGAATAATACCCTTAAGGTAGGGTAACACCATACAATGCTCCTTAATGAAGGAGTAACTCCACAATCTTCCAAGATGGGAATCCACTTCGAGGGGGACACCTCCAATATATCTCTACCAAGTAAAGTACTCAAATAATATATCCATGACATCCTCATAATGATACTCACATCCTTTAAATAGGATTGGTAACACCTAATACCAATGTAGGCTGACTCATTACCCAATATAACTAATTCCTATGTGAGCCCATATAACTAAGGGCTTGTGTGCCACATGTCGGAATCTCCATCAACTCATATACATTATAATATTATATCCCATGTGAACCCATACATATGACTAAGGGGATTTGTGCCACATGTTGGCTCTGATACCAAATGTAACAAATCGTTACACCAAAACCTTGAGGCGTTAGTGAAATCCGCACATGAGGATCATAACATACTCCTAGTGTGGGGTAATGTTTGTAAGAAGAAATGGATAAGTATTATCCATGCGTGGAGGTTGGATGTTGCATATAGGAGTGCGTGTAAGGATTTAAGAAATAACAGTAAATCTACTAAGGAATGAAAGGAAGTGTGGAAGCATGCACATGAGAGTGGGAAGTAAAGACAAGACAGTGCATGAGGGTGTGCGTAACATAGAGGAACATGTCAGTGTGTAGGGGTTTGTGCACATACAAACAGACTCAAGAATTAGCCATTGTCAGAGAAAGGATAAAAATAGGAAAGAAATCAAGATGGCATGATACTCAAGAAAAATTTGGAAATAGGTGAACACAGAGGTAAAAGCACATGTACGAAGGTGGTCTAATTATAGGAATTAAATCATGTTAAAACAAAAATATTTATAGCTCAAGGTAAAGATAAATAAGAGTTGTAAAGGCATGTAACCTATAATTAACATAGTTATTATTAGGAAAATCACATGTAAGTGGTGAAGGCCAAGCCCTCACCATGTATAATTAGGAGTAACACTCTTGTATTTAGTAGCTTTTTGATGTGTGTATAAGAGAAGGTCGATGCTGAAGTCTGCAAGAGAGTTCTGTGTGCACGTATGGGTTCAAAACATGGATGTAATCAACATGTTTGTTCTATAATGAATTGTGTTTACAATGGAAAATTGTGTATGTATTTATAGGATTAGTAGATTTGAGCATGACATTATGGGAATTCAAAAGCTTTTACTGATTATCTATGTTGAATGATTTCCTTATTATATTTGTTTCCAATCTATGATGTTGTATCTTCTTTCCTATTGTGGTGTAATGATTATGATGAGTGTTTATTTCTAACCACATCTTATCAAGTAACTAAAGAGGGACCTGGTGGTTTTGTGCACTTCGGGTGAGTGTTCAGACCTCTGTCTAGATGAAGTGCCATCACGCCCAAATCAACATTGGTTAATAAACAAGAATACACATAATTTGAAATATATGGTATAAAACAAGAACCAAAGACCAGTTATGATTGGAAAATAATAGGTCATATTTAAAGGGACTGGGAACTTGTACATTACTTCGACATAAAGAAAAAACCACATTACTTAGAGGAGGAGGTTAATCCAAAAAAAATAATATTTTAAGTAGAATAAGGGCATATATAATTAGTAAAAATGTATTAAGACAAGATGAAATACTTTTACCAACCACTCAAAATGAAAGAAAAACATAACACCAAGGAGCGTGATTAAAAGATACAAAAAAATTGGGATTAATGGGAGGACATAAAAGTCCCCAAAATATTGAAACTACTCAAGGAATGTGAGGATTTATTCCCTAAAAGCTTTCGCGATCTCTGCAAGATTAAAGAAGAATTTGGTACCATGAAAAATTCAAATTAAATATGTAAAGTCAATCATAAAATGAAAATACAAACTAAATCTCTATGTTAAAATTTAGGTGAAAGAATAATGAGACAAAATGTTAGCTAGTGAATAATCAACACATTAAAGAATATGAATGAATCAATGCCATGGTGATCTAAAATAAAAATACATAGTATATTTGTGTAGATTTCAATTTTTTTGATGATCAATATTTGTAAGAATTCAAGAAAATTGAGAAGATGTGAAAGTCTATTAAATAACATAACCACTAAAGGAATATGCGGATTTATTCCTGAAAATATTTCGTGACCTCCACAAAATTAAAGAGGAATTTGGTACTATGAAAAATTCAAATTTGAGAAGATACAAAACCAATCAATCAAGAATGACAATATAAGATAAATCTGAATGTCAAAATTAAGGTAAAAGTAGAATTGGACAAAACGTTAGCTAGTGGAATAATTAAACCCATTGAAGAATTTGAATTTATTAACCCCATGGTGATCTTAAAAAAATACAAGGGGGATCCAAAGTTTTATAGATTTAAAGAAACTCAATAAATCCATTTTGCATGACCCATTTCCTATATTGTTTACAAAGGGAGTTATTGAATATGTAGTTGGAGAAGAGGTTTATTATTTGATGGATAGTTTTTTAGTATAATGTTTACACCCTAATTAATTTCTATGTTATGGAAATTACACACCATTAAGATGGATGTAAGGTTTAAAAATAGGTAAACTATTATGTTCTAATTAACTTCCAACAACAATTATACATGACTAGAATAATGTATTCAATTTGAATTTTTTAAACAATTGCTAAACGATAAGTACATCTTAAGATATGAGATGAGACATATAATTATCTATTTCAAATGATTCTGGAATGATCTAGTTGTGTAGAGTATTGACATAGGAAGATATAGAGATATGGATTACACATTGGAACTTTTGGAACTGGAAACTGAGAATATTTAGAACCGTATGGATTATGTATGTTCTAGGTAGGAGATATATAATTTAGGACATGGATTATACAGTTTTGGGACCTGGAGATAGTATAGATTTGTAACTTAATGTTTGTTTTTCTTATATGGAAATGATTTTTGTTTTGTGTCACTCTTGCTCAGACAACTTCAATATGACTTCTGATGACCTGTAAAAAAGTATAAACCTCAGAAATCTACAAAAACCTTCATAAGAGCATTATAAAAAAGGATAAAATTTTGTGTGTGTGTGTATGTGTTTGAGGCCTGGACCACCTTTGGCGGTCAAAAGCATATATACTAAACCAATCCAAGTGTTGCACTTTATATCCTTATTGGAAAAATAAAACCTTCTGTTTCGCTTAAGTGTTTGTGTGAGTGTATATACATAGTTAACCCCTAGGGGTTCCTTTGCATATCTTGAGACTAAGATAGTGGGATAACTACATAGTATAAAATGTTCCCTGCATGGTAATAGTGAGATATGGTGTGCCTCAAGTATGTGATCTAACCCTTGTGCAATGCTCAGAGTGAATTTTATCTTTCTTGGGATATGAATCTATGATATTTTCATGCTTATATATTGATGAATCTAGAATCCTTGACCTAGTTGAGTTCTTCATCCTTGTATTAGGGACTGTCTTAGATGATGTACAATTCATTTAGGAACACTTTGAGTGATTTTGGAATGATATTTGTAATAAAACATTGTGAGAATGTTACGTGAATTATAAGGTGATAATGAATGTAGTCTCATTTACCTCTACCCTCTAATATCTCTTTTAACTCCCAAGCATGCCAACCTATCACCCAAGTGTTAGGCAGTCACCCGAGGTGTGCGTGGGCACCAAGCCCCTCCTTTATGTGAGCCTTGTGGGAATTCTTCGCTATTAATGGAAGAATGGTTTACAAAAATGAAACATGCATATAATCTAATACGGAGGTAGTGGAACTAGTTATAAGCACAAATGCACCATGAGAAAGACATAAACATCACAATACGATATAATAGAATCAGATCTGAACTATGAACAACATGAAAACACACTAAGGTTTGGTCCATAAACACCGATATTTGGAACATAGCCTCATATATTGATTATAATCATTTACAATATCCATATTACATAAAAAGGGGTCATATTAGACCATATACATCAAGGAATAACATCCCAACCCTACAAAATTACTCTACACAGAGAACCCTAGCTATGTTATTCCATCTCAACTCTAGTTTCAGACCCAAGTGCCTATATCTATGCATAGCATAATCCTTTCCTAGCCTCTCTCTAGCACTAACAACAACAACAAAAACAACCTACAACAACAATGGAAGATCCCATCATCACAACCCACAACATTCTTACAGCACTTCATTACCTCTAAAACCTCTCTCTATTTTGGACCCAAACACTCCTTTAAATAGAATCGGGATCCTTCCTTCACCACCATAGTTTCACCCATGAGCAGATAAAATGCCAGGTGGAAATGTGGTCCTCCATGATTGAGTGCTATGCTAGCTTACAAAAGCCTCCACTAACTGTAATGATCCTCCTTTGGAATATTTCCTTTGTGGAATATTCTTTCCTTGAGCTCCAAGAATCTAGGCTAGCACCTTATCCACTCATCATGCCTACTTGAGCCTTCACATTTTTTTCCTATAATACCACCTTAGAAATGCAGCTAAGTCCCAAACCCATTTCCTGCTTCCCTGTGCCAACATTATCTCCCACGCGCATTTCCTTAAGAGATTTTCTAACTCTCTTGCCCTGCGCGTGCAAACTCTTCCTTTACCTCAAGACTTAGTCAATTTCAGGGTCTAACATCACCCCACAGTAAACTTGTTGTCTATCCTCTGAAACAACTAAATCTTATGCAAAGAATAAAGAATGGAAGAGAAGAAAAACATGCTTCCAGCTTGTGCCAAAGAATGAAAAAATTGCATCACTGTTGAAGAATAATTGGGAAGTATTTATTCAAGCATAATTCAATCTTACTCCAGGAGTCCACCTCATTCTATGCTTGCTGAAACAAATCCCCTATCAATGTGCTGACCTAATCAAATGAAAACTCCTCTCCCTTAGCCTTCAGTGTATCAACAATGTTTTCCATCTTCTTGCTAAGGTCACTCAGTGTGTCCATCCTCTGTATAACCTAGGAATACAATTTTATCACTTTATTTTAATTGAGACCCTTAGGCCTTAGATCACCTCAAACTTCTTCTCGACCTCTGCACTTATTTCCCATTCTTCCCTGTTACCCTTGTTATTCTGCTAAAAATCCTTTGAGTCCACCTCATGGGTAGTAACCAATATACTTGCCACCCTGTCCCTATTCCCACAACTATTATAAACAAATTTGGCGATGTGTGCCACGATTCTTATTGAGGCAAGGAGCTCAGAGTACCGAGTTATGGTTTCCTCAATCTTAGATTTCTCCTTGGTCTTCTATAGTGCAAAAAATTCCTCTGAGGTCTCCAATGCAAACGGTGGCTTCTCCATTATGAGAAAGTGCGTCACATCCCCCAGGAAGATAAAATATGACTCATACTTATACTCAGGAGGGGTCAAATCTGGGTGAGCTCAAATGATGGAGTATGAGATAGTATACTCCTTTTTTTAAGACTCGCACACCTTCACCATCTCCTCTCTCAACTTAACCTTTAGCTACATAATTAAGGAATCCTTTCCTTTTATCTCCCTATCTCTCTTGATTATCTCCTTATTCTTCTCCTCCAATTCCTCCTCCAAGACTCTGATCTTGTTATTTCTCCTGAATAACCTCACCTCTACTTCCACAAATAACTTGTTGAATGTGTTACATATCTTCTCATCAGTTAGTTGATGGGCATCTACAATAGGATTCACCTCATTGGGGTTCTCTATCTTTATCAATGCATCTGCATTAATCTCAAATTCGGGCTCGTCAACGTGGGACTCAAAGGTCCATGACAATATCTTCCTTGTGTGCAAGTACAAACTACCTTTATCAAACAAGAACTAGTAAAAGAGTTGGTTTATGGACACCGTGCTCTAAAACCACACTATAGGACCTTGTTTGGATCACTGAAATAATTCATCATTGGTCCTTGCGTCCTTGTCATGCCCTTGCCACCAGTGCACGCTACTGTCGGGAAGCTCACTGCTAAGCTGGGATCTCCACCCATGATCCCATAATTCTTTCTTGCTTCCTTTGTTTCCTTTAATACCTCCTTAGTTCTATGTTCCACTTCTTGCTCCACTAAGTTTTGGATGATTCCTACCAATTCCTTTTCCACCATATCCTCCATTATCCTCTAGCCAAGGGTGGGGTCTTATGTGCATTTATCCCCACTTCTTCCTCACTACCTCCCACATTGTGAGTGCCTTCCTCATAATCATTCTACTCCTCATCAGAGTTGTGTATATCATGTAGATGGGGACTCTTACCTTCCTCGCACTCTTCATCCTCCTTAGATTTTTCATCCTTCATGCTTTCTGTCTCCTTAGAGTATGAGATTTTTGATATCTTCTACTTCTTCACTGGAAAATCCTCTAACACAAGGGAATATTCCTACTTGGGTATCTTCTCCTTAACAAGGTATTTCTTCCTTCAAGTGTATGTACATGGACCAGTGCCTGACTCCTTCACCATTGTTGTCGCAACTGTATGTGTGCTCGGTGCCCTGCTTGCTGTAGTCTTTTACCTTTCTCTCTTCATCCCTTTCTTCATGACAGAGTCCTCTGGGATGTATAGATCATCCTCAACATACGCACCCTTCTTAAATTTGGGCCTTAGGTGTATATACACCCTTTCCGCCATTTTACCTGCAATAGGTATTGATATGGACTTCACCATACATATGTCATGGGAGACATACTTCTCCACATACGTGCATTTCTTAGGGTATACCAATGTTATACACAACACGAGGTACTCCTCATTTACCTCACTTAGATCAAATCTAAGTTTCTTATCCTCCTTGAACTTGTTAACGGTGCTATGAAAATATTGCGCTATGAAGGCAAATGGTAATTTACACCATGGGATTTTTGAGCCATTAGTCAAAGTAAATCTACCTATACATAAGTGCTGGTATACTACGAACTCAACCTCACCATGCACTAGGACTGGTAGCTATTAAGGGATTCTCCACTCTTACCCAAATGCACCGCATATTTTATTGTACCATTTCTCTAAGCACGCCTCATGTGCAGTAGTCATTATGTCATAAGTGTATGATTCAAACCTCTTTGTGAGGGAAGGGTCGTCATCAGGGTACTCCCAGACATAGATATTTGGCCCATTGGGAACTCCAATCTCTGAAAAAAAAATGGTAGGAAGGAAATTACCATACATGATCTTGTCCCCGTCATGCACTGCATCTATGATATCCTTCGCAATGAAGGCCGAGAGGTTGTAGATTATTCCCTCTGAAATATTCCTGCAAATATTCAACCACCTCTTATCCACTTGCATCCAGCGTTCTTGTCCATTCACCTTGGTTAGTAAGTGCGCGACCATCCTCATAACTAGGTTAGTGATTTTGTTAATATCAAATTAGCATAAACCCTTCTTATACTCATACTATGCGGCCGTTTCCTTGACTGTATTCTTATCGTCCAAGTCATCATCCAACGAATCTACCGTGTATATAATTCTGGTGTACTTAGAAGTCAACTGGTTAGTCAAGTGCATTCTCCTTCTTGCGAAGTAAAAATAATCCTCATGCACACTCGACATCAACCACTGGAACAACATATCAGGTTTACTGAAATATGGCAACTCATAGAGTTACAAGATTCTAGCCTTCTCCAATGTGGTTTTCACCGAGTCATCATAAACATGCTTATCACTTGTGTCCTCTTTCATGTCGGGTGAACTAAATCCAATGCCATTTCCTTCTCCGTGGTGCTTGTTTTATGGTTTTAATCAATGAAAACCATCTTCCTCACATGAGACACCCAATCCATCCCTAATAGAACACCTTCATGGTACTGTATCTCCGTGTAACACTCTTAATTGAAACTAGTCGATGCGATGGGTTTTCCCTTACCTTTTCCCTTTCCCTTCTTAGGTGAAGTGTTCAATCCATTCCTTGGTGCCATCTTCCTCACCCGGTCCTTATAAGTTTTTCCTTTCTTCTTACTTTAACTCTACTTAATCCCTTGGCTTCACTCTACGAAATTCCTCCAAAACCTGTATGCTAGCTCTGCAAACCCTAACCTAGAAATCTCTCCTTCCACAAGATAACGTAAAACTTGCGGGAATCCACCAAAAAAAATTCTCTGCTCATGCTTGTGTACTCCCTTTCCACTCTGGCTCACAAATTTGCTAAATCTTTCCGCTACGCACGTAAATATCCATAAATTTATTTTTTCAAGGATGCCCTAATTCGCAAGAGCTCTTAAAAAAAAAACACAAGTTAAAAAGAATTACTCACCTGACCTTCTATTTATAGCTTTTTACGTGTCTTGCACAAACTCCTATTCTACCTACCAACGTACAACTATATTAAAGTCATCATTTTCCAACGCCATCCTTTTGCGTGTTTTGTCTAGTGCTTTTCCTCCGTGCCCAATCCCGCGTGAAACTCCCGTAACCTTGTGGTGTGCAAAAACTACATTGACCATAGATACTTACGCGCACTCCCAACACCAAATTCAATCTTCCTCTGCATCCTAGTTCTTGACACCGCCTACCTCATGTTTCTCTACACTTTTATCCAAATACATATTTTTATTAATATTTTTCACAACAAACTCCACCCATATACACTTCTGCTACGCGTGCTCTTCTGACCTTACATGGTTTTTATTTTTTCACTTGGCCCATAAATCCACATCATTTTCAACACTTGTTTCTTATTAGAATATTCACAGATACTTTCCTTTAAAACCTTCCACCCATACTAAAAATATGCATGGTCCTCTATGTATAAAAACCCTTTCAAAAAGTAACTAGATATCGACGCGTAAACACACCCAAAACAAACCAAACCAAAAGATAAAGGAAGCGTTGATGAAAGGAAACACATGGAAAGGAAATTGCATTAAGGGAAATCCTAAGCTAAATGGAAATACTACCTTATTTACAAACACATAAAAGACTTATTTATAGTATGGATTTAGCCTACTCCCGTTCAAGTAACCGAGTAACCTTGTTCCATCAAGTGCCTCTAATTGGAAACTGATCAAATCAAGTATGTAAGTGATGATGTATGGCCCCAACCAATGCAATTTGAGCTTCCTAGGGTGGCATAGAAAATTAGAATAATACAATAGGACCATCTACCCAACCTCAAACATCTTGTTCTTAATGTTCCTATCATGCCACACCTTCTGCCTGCCATTTTCCATTCTCTGACTCCATCGTGCTATGGTACATCTCTCGTCCAACTGCATCAACTTGTCAATGTGTTCCTCAAGTGCTTTTTTATCTGCCAAACCTCCTGTACATGTAATACACATGGAGGGTAACATAAACTCAACTGGTAATATAGCCTCCATGCTGAACACCAGCTGAAAGGGTGTAGCTTTGTTCAACCTTTTTTAGGTTGTATGATATGACCATAACACGATAAAGAATTTGTCATCCCAGTGTCTTTTTATGAAATTAAAAATCTTTGTTAATGTGTGGTTAAAAATTTTGTTAAATGCCTTAGCATTTCCATTAGCTTGAGGGTGATGAGGCATAGTTTTGTGATGGGCCACCATGAAATCTTCCAACAAGATTCGAACAGTCTTATTTAATAAATGCATACCCCTAACTCCTTAATCTCAACAAACACCCATATCTGATGATTATGTTCTCCCATAAGAACCTATCTGATATAGATTTTGTGTAATCCTTTATAGGCACCACCTATGCCCACCTTGTAAGATAGTATATACAAGTGATGATGTAGCTCAAACATGTCCTACACGCGGCTGGGGAAATAGGGCCCACAAAATTAATTGCCCATTTTTCAAACAACTCTGCACTAGTAATAGGTCTTAGTGGCATTTTATCTCTCTATTCAGTTTAACAAGGCATTAGTAATGATCACATGGCTTACAATATTCAATACAATCCTTATAGAATATTTCCCACCAAAGGCCTATCAACAGGATCTTGCGCATAATTACATTCCCCGCATAGTGACCTCCTACAATGCCACCATGAGTTTCCTCCATGATTGCAACACATTCATGCTCTAGCACGCATTGGCATAAGACCTCATCTCGGCCTAGCTTGTACAGGTCTCCTCCGATCAACATATAGGGCATGACGCATATAGCTAACTACTTTTTCTCTAAGGCCTTCATTCCTTCTAACGCCACACCCATCCATAGGAAAACAACAATATCTTATAAGTCAGAGGGCGTGCGCTACAATCTAAACAATTTTTCATCTAACATCATTTCCTCGATGCTTTATGTGTCCTATCTTGAGTTGATCTGTGATAGATGGTCAGGCCCCAAATTGGTTTTACCTACTTTCACTACGACCAAAAATTTGAACACCTGAAACAAAAAAATCCACCTGCATATGCACCCTTGCAAGACAAGTTTGTTCACCAAGTACTTGAGTGCCATATAATCCATGTAAAAGATAAATGGAGTGGCCAACAAGTATTTCGTGCACTTGTGCATCGCATAGATCATAGATAGTGCCTCGCGCTTTGTCATGGTGTAATTTTTCTCAGATTTAGTTAATTTCCTACTCAAAAAACATAAGGGATGATTAACAATCCCCTCTCTAGGATATTCCAACATTGATCCTATCGCCATACCTGATTTATCAATATGCACAAAGAAAGGCCTATCCCAAGAGGGAAAACACAAAATGGGCACGATGATAAGCTTCTCCTTCAATGTGTCAAATGCCACCTGTTGCACCTCCTAATAAAACTTACTCTTATGTTTCAATAACTCTTTTAGAGGTGCGGAAATATGGGCATATCCGTTGATGAATTTCCTATAGTGCCTTGTATGCCCTAGGAACCCATGCACCATGCTTTGACTGGTAGGCTCCTCCATTCCCACTATAACAACAAATTTTGTGGTATCTACCAGTAAGCCTTCTTTGCAAATAATGTGTCCCAACAATGTGCCAAAAGAAGTGGAAAAAACACATTTCTTAATATTCAGGGAGATGCTCAACTTCCTACATCTCTCAAACATCAACCATAGATTATCACAATGATCTTTGAATAACCCATACATTGTCCAGTTATCCAGATAAACTTGCAAAAGTTTATGGATGAAGTCCTAAAAGGCTGCACTATAATGCACAAAAACACAACAGGTGCGTTCTTCAAGCTAAAAGGCATGACCGTATAAGAAAAAATTCCCCATTTAGTGGTGAAAGTTGTTTTCTTCTGGTCTTCCTTCGCAATTTGAACCTGATGATATCCCAAAAACCCATTTGTAAACGAATAGATCTCTTGCCCAACTAAACCTTCCAAAATATATTCAGTAAATGGGGTTGGGAAAGGGTCTATGACACATGTAGCATTGAGATATCTATAGTCTACACACATCCTTATTCTTCCATCCTTGTTGATACTAATGATCATGGGGCTTACCCACTTGGATTTATCAATATCCTCAATAATTCCATACTCTATCATCTTATCAATTTCCTCCTTAACCTTTATGTGCAAATTCAGGTTCATTATGTAGAGTCGTTTCCTGATGGGGTGTGCACCTTCTTTCAACTTGATCTACATTTTTCCTAATGAAGGATGAACCTCTTTTAACTCATGGTACCTACGCAGGAATAAATCTTGGAAATCATGCAATAGTTTAACCACTTTTAAAATCTCCTGGTCTATCCAGTAGTCTCCAATAACAACTTCCTTGGGCTCTTCTTTGGTAATGATGTTAATCTTCTTTGTTTTCAAGGGCTCATAGTAGGCACATGCTTTCTCATCTTCCTTATCCTAAATATTTCATGTTCCTTCTGAATTCTCATGAAAATTCTCTATCTTCTCACCATCCACTAGGTACACCAACTTACCCTTTTATTTCTCCATGCAGGCACGCTCAAGCTATACTTCTTCCACTCCTTCTTTAATGAAGCACAACCTCAACTCAGGTTCTCTTATTAACTCTGGAACTCAGTCCTCGGCCATGGCACAATCTCCCAAGGTAAGGAACTTGACTACCTGCAGTGCCTCATTCACTGATTTCTTAGGGTATTGGTACTCAAAAGTCTAGATGATATCCGCCTTCATCTCTTTCCAATTCCCCATCTAATGACGTAAATCCAAATGGATGTACTAGGCACATGCACAACCCTGCAAGGTGTAATAAAACTTATGCACCCATAGGGAAGGGGGTAAATGTTTCATTCCTCCCATCGAAGTCTTCTCACAATCCTAAACATGGATTAAGGCGGATCCCTTCCCATCATAGTCACAAATATAAGATGGTACATTACTTAGGAGAAACCTTACATAGAGGGAAATTCTCACTTCATGCCATTCTAAAATATTTTCTTGATGGGTCACCCACCATTGTGTCGCTGTTCTACGCAAGGTATATGTAAGCATATTCCTTCTCTCCACTTGAAACTTCCATTAGATCTTCATTTCACATAGAAAGACAACCGGGTTTCCCTCCCTAGTGTACTGTGGAAAATGCATTCCTCCCAAGTACCTAATTAAGCACGATATGAAAACTCAAGTCCCAGTATCCTTCAGATGCCTTCCAACCAAATTGTATGTCCCATGCGCCCAATTGTCACAAGCAATGTTGGTTGTATCTGTTAAACACAACACTATAATATAAAAAACAAACACCGAATATAATTGTATTGAATTTAGAAATCATCTGGGATGATTTATTCATTGATAGAGAGTTACATATATATATCAATTAACCCCTACAATGGTGGAGTCAAACATGATCTTAAATCCCTCATATCTCTCTCCATGAATCTCTCAGTATTATCCCCTAATATCTCACACACCAAAATAGCTACGTGAGTTGTTATCATAACTCACCAATAATTAAACTATTACAGCTATATTATTAATATGATTTTTATAAAATTGTTATTAATAATATTACAATTTATTTAATAATGTTAGACAATATTTTAGGAACATTCACTCACATATTGTTAACATTATTAATTCCCATTATACACTCCCCTAATGTTGGTAACAAAAAAAAATTCACATGCTTATCTATAGTATGCTCACCCATGTGGCATGCCCAGCTTGGCACATGATCTTGATAAAAAGAAAGGCTCTCTCCTTCCATGGTTTTAAACAAGTTTACCAAAAAACCTTGACGTGACAGGAACCATCAACTGTCCACCTCATGTGGTTTTTTGGATCTTCTACAAAACTTTTCAAGATCCACAAACTAACTTACATTGGTGCTTCTGATCTTCTGCAATGCTCTTACATCAAGAGAAAATTTAGGAAATATCGCTCATGTAGGAGCTCACTTATAACAATATTTGAATAGGTAAGATTCATCTGTTTTTATTTACAGAAAGTAAACACACAACTGAAATAAAATGCCACAACACCATTTTGTGGCCCTGTCGCTTGTGGCTGGTGAGAGGTCACTGATTGACCTCCTTCCTCCGTTTCCTCTGTCCTCCATGAATATGGTGCTACCTCAATGGAATGAAAACATGAAGCACATTTGTTTCCACATTGATGTTATTCTTTTCTTCCCTCCCGCAATGTAAAAAAATTATTTTTCGGACGTCGGGTAACACTGAAAATGCGTTCGTAAGGAATTTTTTTTTATTTTACAATATTTAAATCTTTGACTTTTACAATGAATTATGAGTTTTATGAAGACACTTTTAACAACATTAATATATAATGATACAAAAAAGTAATATAAATATTACTTTTATTTTTGGACTGACTTCGACATACAATGATCATATCCTAATACACTAGACTCTTGTCAAGAATAGATACTTATTACATAACAAGTATAACAAAATGATTACTTAGTACTTGAACACATACATATTTATACTAAGGTTAAGCTAGACAAGACTAAACATATGAATCGACCTCCTAGTGACACAATAAATTTTAATTAATAATGGATATGACACATACCTGGAAACTAAATCTATCTACAACAAATGAAACAACATGAAAGATATTTGGCCAAAAGATATGCACAAATTCCTATCAAACCATCCATTATGCCGATGTGCACTTGATGCTTGTAATGATTGATCTTAAAATTGGTGCATGTGGTCTGAGCCCTCGTTGGAGACTAGAAATAGTAGAGATAACCAATTATCTTCTCATGTATTGAAGGAAACCACATGATCATGTGGATGTGGTCATGGTTGTAGTTTGAATTGTATAAATAATCACGTGGAGAGCATAAAGAATTATTTATTCTCAAAGGTATTCCTTGTAAATATACAACAAGCTATTCAAAATTTTTATCTTTCAACTCTAGAGATATGGATGTGTGTGCAGGTGGACTGTTAACCGATCTTAGTTCACCATCAACTGATCTTAGTTCGCTGTTAGAAGATGCAATATAATATGAGAACACACACTGTATTCACATAGATATAGAACAACATATTCAAGTCAATCAACATGGTCATGCACAATATGGACTGCACCATTGAAAAAAAATCCTCCACTATAATTCCAAGTCTTTAATGAAAAAATCGACGTAGGATTTTAACTCTGATAAATTTTCTAGAAAGTCAAGTCACCAACATATTTGAATTGAATGCATCATTTTAAGAACTATTGCATTGGCCACGTGGAGGGTTGATTAGATTACATAATGAGATTTGTACTTTGTTGGATCCATGAATGGAAAAAAGTTGAGAAAGACTCCAAAGTCGTAGATAGAAGAGCTCAAACAAACTCCATCCAACCTACTCTGATACCAATGTTAAACAAAACACTATAATATAAAAAACAAACACCGAATATAATTGTATTGAATTTAGAAATCATCTAGGATGATTTATTCATTGATAGAGAGTTACATATATAGATTAATTAACCCCTACAATGGTGGAGTCAAACATGATCTTCAATCCCTCATATCTCTCTCCATGAATCTCTCATTATTATCCCCTAATATCTCACACACCAAAATAGCTACGTGATTTGTTCTCACAACTCACCAATAATTAAACTATTACAACTATATTATTAATATGAGTTCTATAAACTCATTATTAATAATATTACCATTTATTTAATAATGTTACATAATATTTTGGTAACAATATCACTCATAGACTGTGCATCATCCCACTAAATGACCCCTTCCTTTGATGGCTGAACAAACTTCGGGTCCTTGATGGTGTGCACATTTATCTTGTTTAAGTCTTCTTCACCAAATGGTTCCACATAAAGCACAGACCATCCATCAGTCAGTGGAATGATCATGTGCTCCTCCTTGTTCTCAAAACTAATGTAACCCTTATTGAAACGTAGGTCAACATTGTTTGCATAGCACCAAGAGTTCCCAAGTAATGCTGGGAAACGATCAGATGCAACAAGTTCTTGAACCTCAAAATCTTTAGTAAACTTTTCCCCTTGAATAGTTATGGATGCACATTTTAACACTCATAGAGGCATGACCTTTGTTCTGTTATCCATGTACAACACATTTGAAGATGGCTGAAATGGGGGCCTACCCATTTGAATCCATGCATCTAGAGTAAGGACATTGACCTTTACACCTATGTCAATCAATATATTACTTAGGCACCACCCATAACCAACTACATTCAATGTGATCTCCTTGTCATAATCTATGTTGTGAGGAGGTAGGTTAACATGTAGGACTTGTCTCTTGTGTTGTCCTCTAGTGTGCGGTACCTTTTCTCTTATCCATTCTCCCAATAGAGGAATAATTTTCTCTTGATGCAACTTATGACACACTTCCCTAACATAATCCATATCTTGTTGAGGAACCTCACTGATCTTCGTCTACTCCAACTTGTGTGATTGATCCTTCAGACATGGATTTCTACTTGTAAAATCATAAATACCTCCATGGTTTCTTGATACACCTCCTTTTGGTGGGTAGGATCTAGATATTTCCCATGTAACACTTCTTCTCTTATGATAAGAGGCCTATGTTTTGGTACCTCTTAGGTGCGTGCAGCCTCAACACGTGTAGTGACAAAAATAGGCTCTAGCTCGGAGTTGAGCACTACCCTTTGCATCCATTGTGAGTCGGTCCTATTTATACTCACCACCTCAAGCCATTTTCCTTTTTCTAGTTATTTCTCATGTGGTCATACAACTTCAGGAATTATTCATACTTGTGTTTCTTCCCACACCATGAGCTCATGCTTATAGTGTTCAGTTGATCCACAATTGTAATAGGTCCCATGAGGAAAGTCACCTCTTCCTCCGCAACTATTACGACCTCTGAAGCCTCTGCAAAATCTAATTCCTCGACCTCCTCCATTTGTACTCCCTTCATACAAATGATCTTCAGCCTTAGAAATGTTCCTAGTGCTGGTATGGTGCGCACCAAGATCAATGACATCATGGGTTTGGTCTATCAATCATCAATCCTTTGTATCGTGAGTAGTGGATGAGAAAATCTTACAATAATAAGACACATTCCTATGGATTGTGCATTGCAAAAATGGGCATATACTTGCATCATGATCTCTGTGACAGATTTCACAATCCACTGACACGATGTGTACCGTTTTTTCATGGAAAACTATCCTTCATGTGCCCCTCAACTTCACAATTCTTGCACTAAATTCCACCGCATGTTTCATGAGTTGAATTCACAGAAAACTTCTCAAGTTTTTTAGCCATGGAAGAAATATAAGCTTCCAAAAATAGACTTACGCCAGTGTCAATGCTCCCCATGGCCTCAGCGCACAATACAACCTCCAAGGCCTCACACAGATATGTGAAAGTTTTATGTGAAAGGTATCATCTAAATGGTGTGATTAAGCCCCCGACGAACCATTGTACATGCTGAGATGGATGGATATCATATAATAAATTTGACAAGACAATCTTAAAATGTGCATCATACTCCCACACACTCTCCACCATACCTTGCTAGATCTCCTTCAACATGCTTATGCTCTTCTGTTTTAACTCAGGAATGTGGAAATTTTCCAAGAATTCATCATGTAAAGTGGTATAATCCACTACCCTGTGATATGGGTCATACTTCTGGTATTAGCTATGCGTACGACCTTGCAATGTAGTTGTAAATTGACTTGCTTTCTGCTCTGGAGAAGTGATGCCCTACATGTCCCATAGCAACTCACATTTGTGTACATGCTTCGTGGCATCCTCAATACCCTTGTAATCTGGTAAGTGGAGCAACACCTCATAAAACACCTGTTGATGGTGTTGCAGACCCTGCCCACTAGATTTAGGACCTTAATTCCCTCCTGTGTTACCTCCACCACAAGATCCACTAGATCCACTTGCTCCTATACCCCCAGATCCTCCTCTTGTAGTAGGTAAGGGTCCTGAAGAAGTTGTTCCCTGAGTCCTTGCTATGGTGCTAAACTGTGTGCCAACAGTATTTGATATCAAACCACTCCTAGATGTGTTTCCCGCGCCACTTCCAGATGCGATACCTAAACTTTGTGTACCCAAACCTTTCCCAAATGATGTGTTAGACAAAATACCTCCAAAAAGTGGGAGTGTCTGCGTGGCCATATATGGGTGTAATGTAAAATGATATCTACCTGATGCTACTTTCTCACTAACACCAACTGAACTAGAAATACTTTTCTCGGATACTAGAAAACTAAGCGCAAGGGATTGGTTACCAGGTGGGATAAGATATGTGCCTACAACTCTCCTCATTTATCCATGTAATGAACTATTACAAGAAGTCGAGGGGTTTTCTCTCCCGTGCTTTCCAAAATGGGGTAGCATAGACTTCTCATGTCCTGTACCCTTCGCGTGAACCTCAAATCCTTCCCGCAACATCTACCTCCATAAGTTCATCATACTGAAAAATTCACGTTATCTCTCCAACTCCCTTTCTTGCACTTTATTGTACTTGATCCACCTCTCCTCTCTCTCTTATTCCACTGCAAGGTCCACATCTACACTACACCCGCTTTCGTGCCTTGTGCCTAGCGAGAATTTAGCCAGCCATATGAAATGCTTCCAAAATCAAAGTGATAATCAGGATCTTGATGGCTAATGGTATAGCATGCAAGACCGATCCTCTTAGCTCCTTTAAGAACTAAAACTCAACAATCTCCGGGAAAGAATACGTAGAGACCACATATTCCAAGGTATAGCTATTCAACACACCTCTCCACCAATGATCAACAACATGATTCTAGGTCAAATCAACATCCTACAACCGCTGATATTCTTTTTGGGTCCAAACATGAGGTTTATAGTACCAACTCGTCCTTGATGCATATTCTGAGAGCCATTGATACAACTCTATTGGGAAACAACAAAATAATGTCTCATGGAGCTCGCGATACAAGTTCTTCTCCACCCATTTATGTGCATCAAACTCAGATCCAGTATTGAACATCTGAACAAAATAATCCTCCATGCTTTTAAGCCAGGTCTCAATGATCTCTAAGGTCAAATTCTCTATCATCACACATAATTCTCATAACAATTTCAAAAGAGGTATCGACAATGAAATTAAAATGTAGTCTCATTTACCTCTACCCTTTAATCTATCTTTTAACTCCCAAGTATGTCGGCCTATCACCCAAGTGTTGGGCGCTCGCTCGAGGCATGCGCAGTCACCAGGCCCCTCCTTTATGTGAGCCTTGTGAAAATGCTTCACCATTAACAGAAGAATGGTTTGTAGAATAGAAACATTCATGTACTCTAATACATATGTATTGGAACTAGTTCTAAGAAAAAATGCACAATGAGAAAGACATAAACATTACAAAGACATAATAGAATTAAATCTGAACCATGAACAACATGAAAACACACTAGGTTTTGGTCCATAAACATAGATATTTGGAACAAAGCCTCATATATTGATTATAATCATTTATAGTAGCCATATTACATCAAAAAGGGTCATATCAGACTATATGCATCAAGGAATAACATCCCAACCCTACAAAATTACTCTACACAGATAACACTAGCTATGTTCTTCCATCTCAGCTTTGGTTTCAGACCTGAGCGCCTACATCCATGCATAACATCATCCTTTCCTAGCCTCTCTCTCTAGCACTAACATCGGAAACAACCTATAAAAAAATGCAAACTCCCAACATCACAACCCATAACATTCTCGCAGAACTTAGTTGCCTCTAAAACCTCTCTCTATTTAAGACCCAATCACTCCTTTAAATAGAATTTGGATCCTTCCTTCACCGCCATAGTTTCACCCATGAGTAGATCACATGATATGTGGAAATGTGGCCATCCATGATTGAGTACTATACTAGATTGAAAAATCCTCCACTAACAGTAATGATCCTCCTTTGAAAAATTCCCTTCATGGAATATTCTTTCCTTGAGCTCCAAGACTCCAGGTTGGTACCTTATCCACTCATCACGCATACTTGAGACTTCACATGTTTTTCCTACTATACCACATTAGAAATGTGGCTAATTCCCAAACCGCTTTCCTGTTTCCACTTGCCAACATTTTTTCCCGCATGCCTTTCTTTAAGTGCTTTTCTACCTCACTTTCCCTTCACACGCGTGCTCTTACTTTACCTTGGGGCTTAGTCAATTTCAGGGTATAACAATGAATTGCTTATAAAATATTCCATAGGTGATATATTGTAATAAGGAACACCCTAGGAAGATGAAATGACCCAATAATGATTTAAAATTGAAAGTATAGTCATTGATTGAGAGGCGACATGACTGTTTAAGTCAACCAAGCCTAGATCCCACATCCAGACCCTTCCATACAGTTTTGGGTAGGAGAGGTAAACATCAAAACTAAAATTTATGTCATAAATATAAGATGTTTTATGTTATTTTGATTGAATAATATTTCCTTATTTGATGATAGAGCATAATGTAAAGATAATCAAGTTGTAAAATGGATAAAGAAATGATGAGATTAGATTACGAATGTGAGAATTTGTCTTAGCAAGGATACAAGGTCAAACTTAGAATTATACAAGGACATGTTACCAAATTTTATTGTCCACATTCCCCCTTTAAGTTTTTAATTAAATATTGCATACTTAAATGAAAAACATACCTGAGCGTGCAAAATATATTTTTCCTTTTCTCGAAGGGAATTTGTGATGAGTTGGTGTTGGCATACTCCATGATAAAACATGTAACATATAGTGTCGTCAATTTATATGATAAAAAATAAACTTTAACTCAAAATATAAATAATTCTTGTAACTTTGAACATTGAAAAAAAGTATGTAAAGAAGATGCAAAAACATGGACGAAATACACTTGTTTTTTTTTTAGAGGGCGGAGCTCCCATTTTTGTTATACCTCGGAGAGTTAGAATTTAATTGTGGAGATGTTAGAGGATTGGGGGTAATCACTTCCCAATTTTGTTCTAGAGGAGATAATAGATAAAAGGAAGGATTTTACTATGAAGAAACCATGTGCTTTGATGCCTTCCCTATTTGATATTTTAATGAGAGAGACAGAAATGTCAATCCACGCAGATCAAAATTTTTATTTGATACTTTCCTTATTTGGGAATTTTGTAAGAGAAGAGGAAATATCAGTCTACCAAGCTCACAATATTGCTTCGATGCTCCATACTAAACCCATGAACCACCCTGCTACCAGTTGATCTAGGCCCAATTTACTCCAACTTGAAAAAAATAGATGTTAGAAGGAATGGAGACTTCTACGGCCCCATAAGGTTTCACTGTGTCTAAATTGATTATGTAGAAGTTTGAACCATTGAAGGGGATAATGAGGCCCATGCCCCCAAACTGAATTTATAATTATATCTAAGATAACATTGTGAAGAAATAATGAAGTACGCATGCCCCTCTGTAGCCTTCTCTTAATTGTGTCATATGTATTTTTAAATATGTAAAAAATCCTATAAATGTCTTGTAGATTCTTTAGAGATTAAAAACATGCGTAAAATTTCCCTTTATATAGAAATATATTGAATGGTCAAAAGACCATACTAGAGTATTGACTGTACTATACAATTTTGAAAATGTTTGAATCTTCCACATTTTAGTTTGTGATCTTTTTAGAGGATGTGATCCCTGTAAAAGTTTGTTCTTGTATCCTATAATATTTTTGTAGTTGTAGAAATACCTATTTAATCCCCCTTATTTTGAGGCATGTGTGATAAAACATTTGAGTTTACAACTAAAAAGAATATATGTGTACCCATGTATCATATGTCTGATAATCTACGTAGGATCACAAAGTAGGCTAAATTGGTGACTATTATTGATAACATGTACTTGCAAAGGGTTGTGCATTGTGGAAAACATGATGTGAAAATGAAGCAACATGCAAGAATACACGTGTAAAGAAACTAGTTACAAAAATAAAGATAGTAATCATGTCCTAATCCATAGTAAAACAAGTAGAGAATTAATATGGTAAACAATTTAGAATCCATAGCAAAAATAGTAGTGTAATCTAAATATAAGATAGAAGCAATAGCGTAAAAAAAGTAGTCTTGCATAGTCAAGTAAGTAGTAACATGTAGAAACACATTTATATGTAGGCATGGAAAAAAAACATGGTACACCCACAATTTCAAAAGATAATCATAGTGCAAGGCACAATGTGCCACAGTCAGAGAAACAAATTCATAAATGTAAAATAGGCATGAAGCCACAAAATCGGTGTATGAGGCTCAATATGAAAGTTTGCAATAGGCTCAGATCTAATTGTGGCCTTAGCTCCATACCTTTTTCTGAATAACATGTGTGACCAATCAATAGACAAATAGCCTCCAATTTTAGTGGTGAAGTCTCTTGACAAACACAATGCAAAGAGTGTTGGAAAGTCTATGACTAATACATCTTGCAAGACAGTCACATTAGGACATGCATGAAATGTAAGGCTCAATACTTTGATTACGCTAACCATTGTTACTGTTGTCCTATCCAATTGTACCACACCTCTAGAAATGACTTCATATTGAAGACCCAAGTGATCAACTATTCTTTTGGCATTACAGAGCTACCTACTCTTGAATCAATCATGAAATTATGCACCAACTTGTCTTCGATGATTAATGAGATATAGAATGGTGGGGGATTTAATTTTTTACCTTGGCGGTCTTTTTGATTTCCTCCTTACTAAGCTACATTGGTAAGCACCTTTTCTTATTGATTGGATGATTGAGTTGATGCCGACCAATTTGTCATAACAACTTGTAATAGGTATCTTTCTCCTGGGATAGCTAATGACTCCCACACTAAGATGTTTACATTCATTTTCTTCATCTTCTCAATGATGTTGAATGGAGATGAGATATCTCTCTTCTGCCCCTTACTTTGAACAGTTTTTTCTTACACATGGGTTGTTAGAACCAACACTTGAGCTGGTCTAGAAGGTGGTTTGCGCTGACCTTGTACATTGGGAGCTGTATTTTTGTTGCCGATACCTTGTTGGGTGATAGAGGGTTGTGGATCATTTGAATTGGATGACTGTCCCTCTCCAATATTTATCTTCTTAGACTAGGTATTGAATGCTACACTTTGAGAAGGGCCTTGATTTATACCACATAAATCTTCAGCCTGCCAATTGACAAGTGTGGTATCATTTATAGGTGCTTCCTGAGTTGCTTCATGTGGTTGATTTCCTTTTTTCCTAGTCTCTTGTTCCACACCTGTAGTTGTCACCATGAAAGCTTGATTCAAAGCACCATTGAAACACATTGAATTGTTATGAGGTTGATTGCATGGGAAGCAATAGTCATATTCTTGTGCCATGTTATTTTTTACTGGTACCAAGTCTCTAGATGTGGATGCAACATTAGGATTGAAAGGCTGGAATGGCCTATTAGCAAAAGGTTTTGTTTAATTCTGACTTGCAGTTTGAATGGGTGGCCTACCAGGTTGATACAAAGGCTTATTGGGTTGGGTTTGAGGCTGGTATGACCTGAAATTTTGAGGTTACTGCCTCTTAATTATCACCAACTCATTTCCTAAGTTTTACAACTGCTTCATGACTTCTTGGAGCTCATTTGAGGTACTAGAAGATGAGTTAGAAGCTTCAGTGGAGCTCTGATTTTTTGGGGTAGGAATGTGAGGTAATGTAGGTGCTTGACTAGTGCTTGAACTTCATAATTCTGGATAAAGAGGCATGGGTGGCCTAGGTGCATTTTTTCCAGATTGAATCAAAAAAATTTCAGCTCTAATGGAAATAGTATAAGCTATGGGTAAAGTTGTACCTTCTATGGATTGTATCATCATTGTAATATCTGAATTTAGAGTTTTTAAGAAGTATAGAAAGGAACCTTCAGCTGATGGTCTCACAACAAGTAGAATTCTATCACATGTCCTTTGAAACAAGTTATCAGCTAATTTTGACTTTGAAAAATTAGTAAACGTGTAAATTTTAAAATAAAAAATTTCAAAAGTGTTATCTTGCAAGATTTTTCTCCTCCATTGCAATCATCTTCTTCTCATGATCATTCTGGTTTTCTTTTCATTCTTTTTAAGTAAGCCCTCCTCCCGCTGCACCACAAACTGTATTTTAATTATTTAATTAATATTTACCCTGTTATTTAATAAAATTAATATTTATTAAATTTTAGGGTTTTTAATTAATAAATATTAATTTTAATATTGAATGGAAGTTGTTCGACAAACTTGGGAGAAATTTTCTTCTTTTTATTAATTGTCGTAACTACCATGAACAAGTGAAGGGGGCAATCTTTCTTCCACTTCCAATTTCCATAGACAATTTTGATTTTGCTTCTATCGTCTGGGAATTGATGAGGATATGGTTACAAGAGGTTGCAGAAGTAGGGAAAATTGGGAAGAAGCAAAAACAAGGAGATCTTGTAGATATCTAGAGCCAAAATAAGGAAAAGCTTGTTCTACAGACACTATCTAGCTTTCACACGGAAACTTGGCACATGCATTACCTAGAGCTAGGAAACCTTAAGAGTTTCAGGTAGTTGTTTTCTTCCTTCATGCCTTCATGTGCAAGAAATTTGTCAGAGTTCCACATTCGAGTAGAGGAAAATCCATCTGTTAGAAGGAATCAAAGAAATAAATAAACACGGTCCATGCATATTTGTTTTTATTTTTTGTTTTGTAGTAGTGCCTCCCAAGGGAGAAGAATAAAGTCTACGTAGGAGCAGCTTGGAGATCTTCAATGCCTAAGGAGGAAAGAAGGAATAATTGGGAGATCCCACGCATGCATTCAGGTAGAAGCAAACACAGGCCAAAGACCAAGTAGGAGCAGCTTGGAGATTTTCAACACCTGAACAGGAAAGGAAGAACAAAAAATGAAGAGGTCCAGCGCATTGTTTTATACCTCTAAAGAAAGTTAATACCAAAGGCCACGTGCTATTTTTGGAGAAATATTTATTAAAAATAGTTTCCACGCCAGCCAAGAGACAAACCAGTTAAAAGAAGGAAGTCCACGCAACATGATTAGGAAGGAAATGAAAGTTTTCATCAAATCAGAGCATAGGAGTCCCCACACAGGAGCAACAAAAAATGGATATCCATGCATGAGGTCAAATCCCACACTGGTTGAAGATAAGGAAATCCATGCAGCTATAAGCATAGTCCATGCCAGCACAAAGCATGCAGCCACATTAAAAAAAGAAATTCAAACAAATCAAAGAAAGGAAAATTAGTCTGAAGTTTCTTTTTATTATTATTATTATTTTAGCACATTCACCAAAGGAGGCCATGCATGCATCATTTCATTTCCAACACAGATCTGAGGGAGATAGGTAATATGAATTAAAAAAATTCATTTTGTGTTTGGAGCTCCACAAATCGACGCCTCCATTTGGATATCCACACAGCCTGCACAAAGGATACAACAAATGCTTAGAAATTTGAGCATAATAATAACAAGGAGTTTCAAAAATTCAACACATCACTAGGAGTGTAAAAATGATCCAAAATTGTATTATTTTTTGATGATGATTCGAGCTTCACCTTAATATTGTTGTATGGTCCTTTTGAATTCGGCATTCACTGAATCTCTTTTTATTTAAAAAATAATAATAGAAAGAGTCATATTATTCTTGCAACAACGGTGGTTCGGAGACTTAGACCCGACACCTTCTCAGGGTCTTGGTGTTATTTTCATTCTCTGTGTTATTTTAATTTTAAAAAAAATCATAATGGGTGAACTTCTAATAAGTTGGAACTAAAATACGCATACCAAGGATTAGTTCTAGTATCACCTTTAAATTGGGCATATGACAACATTTTGGATACTGATATGGGTCACATAGATATGGTTCAATTATGTGACAAGGTGAGATGGGAAGGGGGAACTATTTTCTCAAAAAGGATTTATCGTTGTGGTTTACCTCAAGCGGCAACATGATCCCCTAAATTTTTCCTAGCTTGTGCTGAACACTATGATCCTGAGCGTCAGGGAATTTTTAATGACAAAAATGAACCTTTTCTACTCAATTCCCCATGAAGAAAATGTTGATATCACCCAAGAATCAAAACAACAGTACTAGGATGAAAATCCTCTGAGATGGTCGAAGATGGTTAGTAAAAATTGGTTGGTCAAACCAAAGACTCACACTTCAAGAATTCCCAAAGAATTGTTTCTGGTAGAATTTCATGAAGAAATAGAAGATATGATTACTCTCCTCAGTAGGGTTTTTGGTCTTCCTTCTACCAAAAATTTTCACCCTTGGATGTACAAGTTCATCTGTATCATCCTTGATGCAAAGATGTTCATTGATTGGGTAAGTATCGTTAGCAATACTCTACATAAGCAATTGATTGAGGTAAGGATGACATGTCATTTTTACATGACTTCATATTTGATTTATGTTGTAGCAAGAAGGAGGATATTTTCAGGGCTAACAACTAGAGGTGCAATGGGTCTTGATAAGAATAGTGTGTTTCATGTTTACCAACAGCTGGAGTTCAAGAACGGTTCTCATCATTTCTAGAGGGTAAATGATGCTTTCTTGTTCTATATAATACGGTCATTAAGAAGAAACCCGGAGGAAATATTTTCAGAAGATGCCAAGGCGGTGATAAAATAATGGGGAACTTGGTTTATCTAGTTTCCCTCTTACTCTTATATACGAGTTGATGGATTTGTGGGAGCTCCTTACAATCTTCCTAAATATGTTAGTGACAAAGTAGCATTGATGGAACTCTCACGTCATATTTTCAAAATCCATTTCCTATTGGTGGAAAAACACAAAGAAGGCATTCATTTCCCAATTCAGATTGGGGAATACAAATGTCTAAATTCTCATAGTGCAGAACTTATGGAAAAATAATTTTCTTGCATAACTATACATCCTTTCACAAGCAGGGCTTAATTCGATATTAAAGGATCTATGGAAAAAGCTCTAGGGGAAAGATATAATCACAAGGAAAACATATAAGACTATTGGGCGGAATGTGCAGATGATAGGGAGGTAAGATGATGACAATTTTCTTGCCTCACATTGGATCAAATAGAGAATTACGGATTGAGATATCCTCCCTCAACCCTTTCTGATAGTGGAACTGATCTTATGGATCTTGCTTATGATCAAATAGTTTTCACTCCGTTCCCTGGTATTGATTGGAGTAGAGGAGATGAAACTTCCCTAGATGTTATAAATCAACCTATGTTAATAAGGAATTTGAAGTGGTATGAGAATTAGATAGCCAATCCTCTCCCATTTCAGGCACATATGTCAGAAATACAGAGGTTTCTAGCAAAAGGAGGAGTGACACAGAAAAAAGGGGGTGTAAACTTCTTCACACCAGTCACCACCAACATCATCACATGCATCTCAGAGGAAAAGCTGGTGGTTACCCAAATCTATCCCTAATAAAGAATAAGTGTCTCAAGGATCGGTAAAGAGTGTGCATCTTCGGGAAGGAAAACAACATTTTAATGGTATTTCTACCCCAAATTCATCTATTCACATCACCGAGAGTTCCAATAGACCTACCAAATATCCAAATCACCAATGTCATACATCAGAATCCAAGCAAATCCCAGTAGTACATATATCTAATTCTTCTAAACATCTAGGTGCTAAGGATATTACACAAGAACATGAGGATAATCAAGAATGTGTTGCAGATGCTACTTCACCAAGGATTGAGACCACAGAACCACTGCCTACTGGTTTTAGTCATGAAAAAGGCAAAGAGGATTTTTCTTCCAGTTCTTGACATTTTTGTGTCGAATTAATGAATGAAACACCGACCTGGGTTGACTCTGAAATAAAAAAGAGAAAGAGATTGGTAAAAGTGGCCAACATTGATTTGGAATCACTTTCTGACCTCTCCAATAAAGTGGTTTCCAAAAATCCTAAGGTTTTCTCTAGAGTAGTGATTGATGATAGTGGAGATAAGTTTGTAGAAATTACAGTTCCTACTACTGAGAAGGATCGTGGAGACATGACAATCACTGACATTGAAGTATCCAAGATAGCCCTTGGTAAGACCACTTTTGAAATTGATGTTGCTATGACAAAAGATTCAATGAATAGTGTGATTAAAAGGTTGGAGAGATACAAATCTCAAATTTCCCAACTCAAGGAAGAAAAGAATCAGTTGATTTCATATGTTCAACATTTGATCAACCCAATTGAGTCTTCTTTTCCTGTTCCAGAAATGATGGCTATCCCGGATCAAGAAATTCTCAATCAATCAAAAGATGTGATCACTCTAGGACCCACTCTAAGGTCATGGGTTTCTGAGATAGAAAGTGGTGGTTTGAAAACAATTGCTGAAGTGATAAAAATATTTGAAAATATTTATGTTTACCTTGATCCAGTGTTCCCATTCAAGGAGTGCCTCATTACAGAATTAATCACACGAGACCAGATTTTTCCAGGTCTTCAAGATCTTGCCTGCATGGAATCTACTTTCTTGGCTTCGGAGGGAATACTTGAGTTTGATCATCGCATAACATAGATTTTATGGTTAAATCATGCTAAGTCTAGGAAAATGATCCTGGAAGATTTAGTAATTTAGTTTGACGGTTTGTACAATGAAGCCTATACTGCACTCTCTTCCATTCAATTCTTCATCGAAGAGATTCCAATGCACCTTCATCAATGAACACAACCAAAGGAATTAAGTACAACACCTGGTAGAGCAGTTTACAAAGTTGATACATGAAATTTATAATCCTATTGATGCTTTTTCTACTTCTTCTATGGATCAATGTTTCAAATTAAACATCTTTGTGAAGAAATCCAATCTCAAGTTTCAGACCTACATACCATACCAAGTAAGATTCTTGAAATGCAGGTACTCTGTGAGGATGGTCTTCTCCTGAGTTGTTTTCCAGAAGAAGAGAAGATGCATAAGACACTGCAAAAGATCAAGTCTTATGAAATGGCAAAGAATCAGGATCCTTGTTTTTCCAACAACATGGTAGGATGATTTTTTATATTTCCTTGAGGGTGGGAGAGTCCATTTCTCATATAATTGAGATAGGTGGACCCCATGCCCAATGGATAAGGCACTGGTTTTTGGTGAATGTTTTGAAAGTGGTATTTTAAATAATGTTATTGTTGTTTTCACGTTTGATGGAACTTAAGTGGTTTCTATTTTTTAGTTTCTTTTAATAAAGTTGATTGAAAAAGTCAAAGTCACTTAAGTGCCCTATTTAATGTGTATTTAAAACCCTAACTACTTTGTAACCAACTTTTAGGTTATAAAAGGAAGTCATGGGATCATTTGTAAAGGGTGACTTTGAGAGAGGAGAAGAAAATACTTTTGTGTGCAAGCTTTGTTTCAGGAAGAAACTTTGTGTTCTTTTGTTAAGACATTTTGGAGTTAATGAAATACAAACTTTGTGTCTCATTCATTGTCTCTTGTTAAATTTGATGTTCTTATGTTCATTAGATGTTAGATGTTTGAATCTTGCATGAAAATATTGTCTTTGATCTTAGTGTCAATGTTATTAAGTTTTTGTTCTTGTTCATAGTGATCAAGCTCTGTTATTTACTTGCTCATGTGTCTTACCTTTTACTCATTCTCGTTTAGCTGATGCAAACTTTGTTTTATTTGTGTTAGTTATTATTTGTTCTTCTCCATGCAATATTAGGCTATGCTTTTACCTAACTCTTGCATGTTCCTTCCATTCATTCCTTTCCATTCCTTTCCTTCATTCCATTCCATCTCCATCATTCACTTTTTTTTCCATTAATGTTCCAAAACACCCCCCACATACAATTTTGAATATACAGGTGTAAATACAATTTTGGTTTTCAATAAAGGCAACCTCACCTTCATTGAGGAGGGAATTCATTCCCACACTGTTGCATGTCATTTACATGTGTGCAAATCCATATGCTAACAAAACCTGAAGTTGAAATCAGCCATCTACTCATTTGGTGCTCTCTTGATTGTGGGTAGCTTTTCCAATAGAGATAAGTTGTCTACCTTCTCCCCAAATTGATTATGAAGAGTTGTGCATAAATGGTCCCAATTCTAGATAGATCATGTTGTTACACTCTTGAACCATTACAAAGATTTACCCTTAAAGGAGGATGCTAACAACTTAACAAAAATGTCTATTTCAACAATTTTGTGAATTACATAGACATTTGCAATGTCTTGGATGGGGTCAATTAGAGTTTTATGGTTCTCTCCAGTGAAATATTGAATGTTCTTTAATGCTGTAACTGGAATTGGATTTTGTGCATTGAGAGCAAGTGGAATGATTCCAGTGAAATTGACATAGGAATAGGGTGGCCCTTGCGGTGTTTGTTGTATATGTGCCATTATAATTGGTCTAAGAAATTTGGTTGATCGGATAAAAGACCTACCCGGTGGGGGTGTTGATAGTGTTCTATTCGGTGGAGATGGAGACATTTGAGCTCTTCTTCCCCTTCTTCTTCTACTCGGAGATAGCTAGAAGTATTCAAATATTACTTCCTCTCTATTTCTTAACCTTGTTTGAATCCTTCTCATAAATCTTCCAAGCTTAGACTACTGAAACTAGTGGATTATGCCCTTTTGGAGTTTCCTAATGTGCTATTTTAAAGCCTCTTACAAGATGGAATTTCACAACAAGAGCACACCAAACTTGCTACAACTTAAATAAAAAATTCTTCATGTCCCACCCGGCATGCCATAACTGTTATCACTAAATCAAAACACCCTCTAATTTTCACAAGTGTGTGTACTTGAGCTCACGGTGTGACTGGGTAACATGGGTAATATCTCCAAGTTGTTGGACTTGCTACTTGAGATAGACCTCCAGAGAAATTTGGTTCTTCTTCTTAATCATAGTACAAACTAATTCTACTAATATGAAGCTACTATCTCTATCCTACAATTTTCAAGGGTCCAGGGAGAGAGAAATAAAATGAAAATGCAGGAAAACTACACTACATAGGTGATGCATCAAAAGAAGGGAATGAGAACAATTTCCGATGTGTGAAAATGGAAGAAAAATGCAGATTAGAGAGGGTGATGAAGATTCTCCATAGTCTAATAACAACATTCATAACACATTTTCATGCATACACAATAATAATAGGTCCCTACAAGAGTATAGAGTAGACACAAACATCTACAATAATAGTAGAGAGGCAAGGAGAATGCAACAAACTTAGAAGGGGAAGATACATCCACAAACTTGAATCTATTGCTTCATTAATATGCACTGTCCAAAATATTACAAAGGAAAGGCTTGGATCACCATGCAAGGAGTTCACTACAAAGGTCTATAGCACATTGGGTTCACAAAACCAAAATGATAGGGTTTTGCTACTCAAACTATCCCCCCATAGAATGAACCTGACACATCAATTTATAGAATTTTGAGAGGAGAGAGAGAGAGGTGATGCAATTCCCGAAATTCCCTTTCCCATTAATTAAAATTCATGATAAATGAGTGTGGTTTGTGGTTTTGAACTTTCATAATTAATGTCAAGGTTCCCCTTAACTTGCAGCAGTGAAGAATGATTTCCCATCCTCATTAAATGCTTCTCGTACCACTTTTTAACAACCAAACAGAGTTGGGATCATTTTTCTTAAAAATCACCATTAAAATTTCATCAATTTATGAATTTATTAATTTTTTTGCATCGGTATCGGAACCACAATTCCAACGAGACCTATTTTGTGAAAATTTGTTGAAAATTTCTCAAGTTATGACCCTCTGAGTGTGAGCAGCTATTTTGAGTTTTCCAGGGATTTCTTGCATTTTATGGGACTGGACATTTATTTTTTTGGAGATGGAGATGTTTTTTTATTTTCACCCACATACCCTTACTAAACATAATAAATCTAGTTTTTTTTGTGTAGAGGATGTCGAGATATTTTTGAAAAGTCTAATTTTGTCAAAATTGAAGCTCCTGGTCAAAAGTTATGCCCGTTTAAATTTCAGGGTCGAGGTGTTTGATGCGGGCTCTCATAATCCACAATACTGGCCTTATAGCCCCCCTCACTTTGATATTTGGGTATTGTGGGTTTTTAGAGAACTCATGGCAATGGGGTATAAGGGCCGCTCTGGCCTCCAAACTCGACTTCATCCGCGATGCACTCTGTCTCCTTGATGTGCAAAAATTTCACCTCTGTGGGGAACTCATATCCTCGCAGTACTTGGACTGCCAGGGTCCCAAAATTTCCCCTTTTCCATAATACATTGTTTCTACTTCCATTCCTTTGCAAATTGGGTAAATTGAATTTTCGGGGAACTTGTGGCCCGATGGAACTTGTGTCGCCTGGGCCGTGAACTTCTGCCTTTTCCGCAATACATTGGATCCGCTTCCATTCCTTTGCAAATCGGGTAAATTGGCTATTCGGGGAACTTGTATCCTGATGGAACTTGTGCCAACTGGGCCATTAGGACCTGATTTAGCTGCGAATCATTATTTGCTTATCATTTTGGACCCAAGTCAAGGACAAGGAACCCTATTTCAATCCACAATTGTTCCACCCACAGCCCCAAACCTGCAATACAATAAAATAGGCCTTTTCCCCATTTCTCTAAAGTTTAGAAAAATTTCACTAACTCCTTAGATTTTTCTTGAATAGGGAAGTTAGAGAAAAGCAAGGGGTGCCTCCAAAATCTTTTTTTTTTTTGTGATTTCACCATTTCTACCTCTTCAATTTTAAAGAAATTATATAAGTTATCAAAATTCACCTTGGGATAAATTTTGGATAACAGTTGTTGGTCGTCAAACTTGTACCCATGTCTTAGATCTAGAAGAACCGAGTCACTTGAGATCGCAATGGAACCGTCTTCAAGTTATGGGACCTTGTGTGCTTGAGATGGATTTCCAGAGAAGGACAGTTGCTCTATCTATTTCTACTGCTACTACTACTCCTAGTGTTGAAAGAGAAAACTAATGCTAATGATGCCAAGGGACCAGGGATAGGAGGATAACATGAAAGGAAACTACACTCAAAAAGGTGATAGCACTAGAAAAATAGGGATGAACACTATCCATTTTGATTGAAAAAGAAAGGAAAATGTGTGCAACTAAGGCTAGGCATGTGTAGACATCCCTAAACTAAAAATGCATTTACCATATCATTTTCATAGAACACAACTAAAAATTAGAGTTGCAAGGGTTGTAAAGAGACATAGTAAACAGACAATGCATAAAAAAGGGAAGAAAAAGGAATATCAAAATTCTTAGGATAGAGAATATCCACAAAATGATGCTTCTGTTACTTCTAGAAATTCCCAAATATGTTACAATGGTGAAATATATTTATATCCATATGCACGAGCTAGATCTAGAGGTCTATGACTTAGAAATACAGAAAAATAAAGTCCTTAAAAAAAGTGTAGGGATCCAAAAATGTCCAACATCTAAAAATGAGGCCAACTCTTACATTTATTAATGAATTAATGGAAGAAGAAAAAGAGGAGGGAAAATCTAAATTTGAAATACAACCACCAATAAGAAGCATTCAATTCCTACAAATCTTCCTTCAAATCTATCAAATGGGTTCCCCTAAGTCTTTTTTCCATTTTGGAGAAGGAAGGAAAATCATATTAGAACAAAATTAAGTGATTGGAGAAATCAGATCTACTCATCAATTCCCATAAATATGTTTTCCCATTTCTCACCTACTCGATCCGCCAAACTTTGAATTTGAATATCAAATAGTGTAGCCTACGTCAGCAACTATAAAATGAGATAAGGCATGCTAGGATCTGAGCACTGATGCAAAAGTTATGAATTTTAGAAGTTTGTAAGAGCCTCTTGGGAAAACAAAACATGTGGCATTGTAATGATTAGCTCAAAGGATGGCCAACTATATAAATTCTTTGTCAATTTCTACCACGTGTGACTCGTTTATTTGATGTAAAGATTCGGGAGCCCTATGGCACGCTTTGATTTTTTGGGTGTGGCACAATCAAGCATGTCAGAGAATGATGTGGTATAGAATGATGAAAAAGTATGCACATGGAAGAATAAATTGTGGGATAAAGAAATAAGAAAGGTGTGCGTAATTACAATGTGCATGGAGGAAATGAGGAAAACTTGTTAGCGGGAAACATATGGTCAAGGCAAAATAATTACAAAGTAATGTGTGGGGTACGTGAAAGGGCTAGGGAATTAACTGATTGAAGTAAGTGCAAGGTGCGTGCACAGGATGAATAACTTCTAGGAGGAAGGTGGATGCACACAAAGATGCACACAGGTGAAGAGTGGAACAAATAGGAAAAGGAAAATGGAAAGAGGAGAAGGGGAAGCATGCAAGGGTATGTGAGGAAAAAATGACCAAGTGAATGTGCCAAGGAGATAATTGATGTGCATGTAACTTGTAATGAAGATCTCAGAGCCATAACATGTATGTAAGTTTTCCAAATAACTAGAAGAGTTATTTGGATAACATGTATTTTTATTCTTGTATTGGATATGGACATATGGTTGTTGAATGCAATGGGAGACAAGTGGAATACTATAGGTGCCACAAGATAGGGCACATTGCAAGATTTGGTAATGTAGGTTAGTTAAAGAAAGAGTCTCAAAGATCTAAGCCACAAGCTCAAGCATAAAAAAATAAGGATGAGACTAGTCAAAGTTTTAGAGAGGATTCCAAGGATGTGACTAAGCAAAAGGAGGGATCTGATGTGAAAAAAGTTAAATTAGGAAAGGAGGATTGTTATTCAAGGTGTAAGAAGAGGGTGTGAGATATCTTTATTGCAAGAGAATAATAACTCATAAATCTGAATTCCATGGTGATATACATGCCTCTACTAGGCTAATCTTAGAGGTATATAGGTACAGATGAAGCTTTGGAGTGAGGGGATGGATGTGTTTTATCATTGTGCATGAGTCTCTTCCATGTGCTAAAGATATGTCATTTTTAGTCGATCATAAGTGTGTTGTCAAGGGATAATCATTGGTTATCTAGAATGGTCTAAGACATCATGATCTCATATCATGTAGCAATATGGTGTGTGAGCATGAGTCATCTCAGTCATGTGTCCCTTGAATTAATTATGTTATAATATGTTTGTCAATGACCATACTTATAGGGTGTTCATTGAGTCTTGTCATCATGTCATAAGAATTAAATACGTGTTCTCGATCTTGTGAAGAGTATCTCTGATTCTTTGTGTCATTATAAGGGTTTTGACAATTGTTTAATAATGTATCTTCAGACAATACTGAATAATATATGGTTTATAATCATTATGTCTTTGTATTAAGGCCATCCATAAGTAGTAATGGTAGGGTATTAATAACTTTAAACCTCAGTTCTTAGCTGTAGGTTAAATTCAAATGGTTGATATAAAGCATCATGTTGTACTTATGAGGTAAAGTAAAAGGGTGCTAATTGGTCAAGAATTGTTTAAATAATTCATTAAGAGGTCATTGGTGTCAAAACATTACATGCATAAATAAGCTTTAAGTTCGGTTGATATTTTAAAAGCTACTTCAGCATGTCAATTTTTGAGGGAAGTTGTTGAAAAATCTTAAATAAGCCAAAAGAGGCTATTTAGAGTGGTATTACACAAGGAAGTAAGCAAGAAGAGGTGGAATGTCACTGTTAACTCTGAGTTGGTCTAAGTGTGTTATCAATATTATTTAACTAAAGTAAGAAGCTAATCCATTGGGTGCCAAATATATGTTTAGGTTCTAGCATAAACATGTTGTTGAGCAAGGTTGAGCTATTTGGATCTATCAAGGTTTACTTCAGGGTTACTGCTAGGAAAGTGTAGTGAAACGATGTTTTTCTATCACTGATCAAGAAAATATGTAAAAGGTGGTATTTAGGATCCTTCAAATACATATTTTGATGTTTCCAAGGGAATCATGTGGATGTCTTTAGTGGATATAAATCTCAAATGTACAGGGTTTCAGAAAGTTGTGCTCAAGTTTTCAAATGTGTTTATTTAAAACCTCCAGTGTGTTGCTCATTTATTGATATTTATCTTGCAGTTTATTCAAGGAGATCATGGATTTACACCTAGTTCACATATGGTCATTTAATTGGAAATAGGAATGGGTAGATTGTTTAATGTCTTTTGTGGTTGTTTAGAAAGTGGTCTTACATTGCATCAAGGAGATCATGATTATGTTTGTTAAAAGGGGAAACCTACATAAATGGGTTTAGAAAGTGCTCATTAACTAAGTATCTACATAGAATATTTCAAGATTTTATGAAGTTTTTAGGCTTAGTATGAAGATATCACATGTAAGATTGGCCACATTTGACTTCATTAATATCTTCAACAAGGGTCTTTTTGGGAATTATGTAGGGATTGTTGTTTGAAAATACATCAAGGTATGTTGGCTTCCATCCATATGTGTGTATTTTTTTGAGAGACCTCAAATGAGGAGCAAGAATATTAAGTATTTTGTAGTGATTATTAGATGCTTCAAAAACATGATCTTTGACTAAAGTTTTAGCATTTCTGATTTTCATAATAAAGTGGGTATTCAATAATATTTTTGTTTTAAGAAGGTGAATGACTAAGAATAAAGTCCCTAATTTCATTGGTTGGATGTTGTTGGCCATAATTTTGACATGAAGTGAATAGGAGGTCTATCCTCAGTCAGTAGTTTGTAAAGCTATTACACTTGATCTTATTAGTATGTTGTGCCCTTGAAGTGCGAGTTATCATATTGGATATTATGTCTTGAAACTTCCTATGCCAGAGTCATACCTGGTGCATAGGACCTTTTAATGTTGGGTGTTTCTGAGTTGATCAAGTGGTAACCTTGATCAGTTTGCACTCAGTAATAGGTGGACTATCACCATGATATGGTCTATCTAGCTAGTTTCTTATAGCAAATTTGAGATGCTACAGAATGAGAAATGGGTTTTCTTGTTTTGTAAACATTGTTAAGTAGGTGATAAAATAAGGTCAAATATGATTATTTCAAAGATGTTTCTTGTAGCAAATTTTCTTTAGGAATGTGTTAAGTCCAAAAAAAAGTGAACATGGATACTTCAATACCTCTGATCTATGCTTACACAGTCCTATTTACGGGATAGAGATGGAAACTTAGTTAATGAGGGGTCAAATGATGGAGTTAGAGGAAATTTTTTTGAGATAAAATTCTAGACTCAATAGGGATAAAATATTGAATTAGATTAATGAATCCTATTGTGATATCTATGCACTTCCAAGGGAATATCTGAAAGGATTGAAAGGATGTAGATGTGGTATTTAGGAGTGCTGCTTTTATGAGATTATCTTTCTTACAATTAGAGTGTTCCTAATTGGAACTATTTAAGGTATTTTACTTTGAATAAATGTGATTAGATGGAAGTTTAATACTAATCAATATAAACTCCCTCATGAAGTTATGTATCTCAAGAACCATGTTTGAATATATGTGGTTTTAAGGACTAAGGATCCGTGACAAAACTTTAATTAGTATTATGGAAAAACATAGAATAATATGAATCTTCCAAGGTGTGATAAAGTTTATCAATTGGATTTTGATAGTAAATATCACTTTAACTATCAATCAGTTACTCTCTATTAATTCAACTTAATGGATGATGAGTGATAAATGAATGAGGGAAACCATGCCAGTTCCTAAGGAGATAAGCCATGTTATATGCTTTCATTTTTTAGATAGAGTAAGGCTATTTAATTAAGAAAGAAGGTATGTTTTAAGAAATTATTAATCTCATTATGATGGCCTAATTGGTATTAAATGTTTACTTGGATGTAATCTTGTGACTGTGTTTAAAAGTGAAAGTATATTCTTGCATCTTAGTTTTTATGGAAAACTTGAGGGCCTGAGTATTTTATTATTACAGGTTCTATATTTATATGTATTGGAATCTGAGGTTTGTAACCTCCCCCTATGGAATGTATATGAGTTCATGTGACATTAAAAATAAAAGGTATATGCATCAAAATTTCTCATTGATTAAAATTACTCTAAATTTTATTGAATGCTATAGTACACAAGTAGGTAGGGCAGAACAATGTATAGTGGTACATTATGACATAGGAGTTCTCCTAGAGGGGGAGTGATTGAGAGAGAATTTTGAAGGTGTAATGGTGGCTCCCTAGTCAATACGAGAGTGATTTATATTTACAAATTGAGTCAACATATTTGTTGACTTGTGGTTACATGTTGAAATTAGTCAGAGTTACTCATAAGTTCAATGATTAAGTCATACTAAATGGACTCGTAGTGTTGCTCTTGGTATGACAGAGTAAGTATATTCCTTATATTGCATGGTCTTTCCTAGATAAGTACTATGATTTTAAAAATGTAAAAAAGGTGGAGAATTTGTAAAGTGGGAATTCATGTCATTTTTGGCATGCTAAAGGTGTTTATAACCCTATTCAAAGTTTGTTACAGTGCCCTTAAGAAGCTCAAAATAGGGAAATAGGTGAAAATGTGCTTATTTACATGCCAACTAGGAATGGTAGAAAGTTTTTTTTTTTCTCCTTACATAAGGTGATATAATTCTTCTTTAATTCTTATTGATGATGGTCATATGTTTGATATGCTTATCCCAGGTGGAGCATGGTGATTGCAAGGCTTACAAAGAAGGAAAAATAAGGTTTTTTAGTGAAATTTCAAGGTTCTTGAGCTTGTTTGAGTCATTTGGGTTGATGTTTTCAACAAAAACATGAGGATATGAAGATGAATAATATGATATAAAATTATGCCTTTTTCAATAATGTAAAAATGGGGAGCATTTTAGGGTGTTTTCCATTAATGACAAAGGGGGGAGATTGTTGGTATGTGTCCTATTAAGGTGTTGTCATTGATGTAAAAACATATTAATGAAAAATTTAAGGTTTTATTGAGGTCATATGATGTTGTTAATGGATGCTAAAATTATGTTTTAGATGTATATCAGCTGATACAGTGGGATTCAGTGAGGTGTACTTGCTCTAGAAAGCCTATATAGGTGCCCAAGAGATGTATCTTGGCAGTATGAGATTATTGGTTGCTTAGGAAGCATATTGACATGTTGTATAATATGTTTTTAGGGTTATTAAGGATTAATAGTAGTGGAATAGTGCAGGTACAAATGAATTCACTATGTTACAGGTGCTCATTGGGAGTAGGTATAGTAGTTTGGAGGTGTGATATAGTAGTTTGGAGCTATATGATCTCATGGAAGTAATGAATTCAGGTCTATCATGATGTATCAGGTATTTTTGGGTCATTTTTATAGGTTTTTTGTTCAGTTATTACATTATTTCAGTTGACCCTAGCTTCTATAGTTAGAATCCCTAAGGTGAAGCTATGATAAATGAGATAGTGACTGGAGAGATTGAGGTATGGTATTGATATTTTGATGATTGGATATATTATTTTTATGTGTCATAGTGCTTTGAGAAAAACTTTTAGGTTACCATGATGTGAATTTTGCAAGATATGACTACTTTATGTGAGATGGGGTGAAAATCAAGTGTATTTCCAACTCAGAAGTGCAACTTCTGATGCTCGTTGTGAATAATGTTCATTTGACATGGAAACTTTTTCATTTAAGGGAAGATTATATGTGATTTTATAAGGTTTCAAAAAAAAATTAGGTCAGTTTATCGTTAGGTTTTTATGAATGAATGTTAAGAAGGTAAAGTGGTATAAAACCCTAGTTAAACCCTAGCTAGGAAGAAGTTTGCAGAAAGTGAAGTATTGTGACCCATTTTTGATTGGTTCACAAAAATTATGATTGGATGTTGTATAGGAATCCTTAATATTTCCATAAATGTATGGTTGAGGTAATGGTGATGAGTGGGTCCCACCTAAAAATAGTAGTTTCTGAAGAAAGAAGGTTTTAGGACAAGATGGTCAAAAGGAGTAGCATGAAAAAATGATGTTTCATGATGAATGGGAGTTTATATTGATGTAAATTAATTTTCAGAGAAATTTCATGCAGTTACTATGGTGTTTTGAGGTCCAAACAGGTTGACTGGTCAAAGGGCAGTTTTGGGGTCTCAAATAGTAGGGTCTAGTAAAATGGCTATAACTTGAGCTACAGGTGGATTTTTGAGATGATTAAAGTTGTGTTGGAAAGAGGATTCATATATATTTCCATATATATATATTTTCCTGCATGATGAGGTCATTTGATAGGATTTCTAGGGATTTCTTTGGACAGGAAGATTTTTGGTAGTTCAACACAACATGTGTTTTGGTGCAAGTTTGATGTTGTTTGAAGACATGAGATGGATTGGGTGATTATTCCTATCAAAATATGAATAGGGATGAATTTTGACATCCAATGAATCAATTTTTAGGTCTTGAATGTATGTATAAATGTTGTTATGAGCTAACCTTTGGAAACAACATTTTTTGGAGGTTGTTTTGGTGAAGGAAAAGGTAGTTGTGGTTTGAAGAGATGAATTGTTTAATGAATTATAACTTTATTTAAAGTGTTATAAAGGTTATTCCATTTATATTTAGTTTTCACATGGCATGGTTTGGATCATTAAAAGTGATTTGGTGAAATTATGAAGTTTCCAGGGTGAAAGGGTGCAAGAAACAACATGTTTTGAGAAATACAAAGAGCATTAGGCCCATTAAATAAAATAATTTGATTGGTTGATATTAATTGTGACCATTTATGATGTTTAAATTTAATTTAAACATGTGTGGTGATTTATGGGTCATGAATAAGGATGGTTTTTAAGTAAGGGAATTTTTATCTTTGTGCCCATGGGGTTTTGAGCCATTTTTGGCACATGAAATGATGGTTTAGGCTAGGCCGACCTACTTGGGTCACTTGTGGCTATTATGATTTGAATTTATAATGTTTTTATGATGCATGGGTCGATCCAAAGGAGGAAAATTGTTGAGTTTTAATTTGAGCCTTGGAGAGGCTATAAAAATGAAGTTATGGGCATATTGTTTATAGCTTTTATGAAACCCCTTTTATCTTCTTTTGAAGAACCATTTTCTGTGAAAAAAAAATACCTTTGGGCCTAGCCCAAAACCATTGGAATTACATTCTAGGATAGAATCTGGTTGAGTTTTCATGAGGAGAATTTGAGCAAGTGACAAAGTTGGTGTTGTTTCTTTGAAAGTGAGTTCGAGAAGGGGACAGATTTGGATGTTTTTGTTTGGATGCTATCTTCATAGAATGTTGATGTAATTTTTCAGGTTTCTGAATGATTTTTAAGATTTGATATTTAAGGTTGAATACATTCACATAGTTTTATTTCTTCCTATGTATTCATGAGACATTGATTGTCTTGAGAACACTTCATTGTACTCTTGTGATTCATTGTTGAAGACATTACTCTTTATGATCTGATTTGAGCATCTATATAAGTGTGTGGATCTGATTTGATTATCAATATATGTGTCTTTGATATTATATTATGTTCCTTGCATTGAGTTAACTTCATTATAAAAGGTTTTATGCTTTGATGTGTTCTACATGATTTTGTGTGGTTAGGGTTTGAAGCACAAGTGAGTAAGTTTTATTGGGGACTAATTCACCCCCCTCTCAATCCTTGTCACCTCCAACAATTGGTATCAGAGTAAGGCCCTTGGAAGTATCCTAACAAGCTATAGGGAGATCTTTGGTGATAAGATGAATTACCTCCATCATTGGAAACAATTCAGTATAATACCTTCATGATTAAGGACACATGCAACTAGTGCGAATGCTAGATAGGATCATATCTACAAGTTGTTGAGATCTCATGAAGATTAGTCAAAGTTTTAAAAACTCAATTTTAGGAGGCCCAAGATGAGTTGAAGATCAAGAGAAAGAATGTATCAAACATGAGGCTGAAAAAGAAGAAATAGTCAAGGTTTTAACAAATCAACTTGAGGAGACACAAGTGAGCTGAAGATCAAGAGGAAAGAAATAGAGGATTTGAAGAAAGATCTAGGCACCATGACAAGAAAAATATTATCCTTTTCAAGGAAGTTCAGAAAATCTAAGTAAGATGTTGGAAAAATCATAAAGGCTTATGGTGATAGGATAGGACCTAGGCTTCAATGAGGGTTCATTCAAATAAGAAAGAATGAAGAAGAATCAAGTCAAGGATCTAATGAAAGAAAGGCAACCAAGCAAGGGAAGAGAGTTCAAGGCTTCCACCTCCTAGAAGATCACCTATCAGGAAGCCAAATGCATATAGGTATGGTGTTTTTCATGGTAATTGTTACAAATGTGGTGCTTATGGACATAGGGCTAGTTTTTGTAGTCCTAAGGTTGAAAAGAAGGATGATGGAAAAGGAAAGGAACATTGTGAAGGAAAGAAGGAAGAGGAATTTCAAGAAAAAAGGGAGAAAAAATAGGTCAAAGATATGGAGCTGAATGTTATCATTGTCATGAGAGAGGACATCTTGCAAAGTATTTCAAAAATGGGCCATCAAACACAAGAAGGTATGTAAGAAAATTCAATGGGTATTGCTATGCTTGCAATGGATATGGACATAGGGATTTTGAGTGCAAAGGGAGACAAGTGGAATGCTTTAGGTGCCAAAAGATAGGGCACATTACAAGGTTTTTTGATGCATAGGTCAGTTGAAGAAAGATAACTCAAAGACCTAAGCCACAAGCTCAAGCATACAAAAAGAAGGATGAGACTAGTCAAAGTGGTAAAGAGGATTCCAAGGATGTGACTGAGAAAAAGGAGGGATATATCTGTGAAAAAATTTGAATTAGAAAAGGAGGAATCCAGTCAAGGTGCAAGAAGAGGGTTTGAGACCTACTTAGGTCTCTCATCAAGCTCCTCCATGGTGACATATGCCTCTACTAGGCTTCTTAGAGGTGTATAGGTGCAAAAGAAGCATTGGAGTGAGGGGGAGAGCTGTCTTTTCTCAAGTGTGTGTCTTCTTCATGATGTAAGGTATGTCATTTTCAAGTTCTTATGTATGTTTAATGAGGTTCATGTAGTTCAGTCATGATGAGAATGTCAAGATCTTATTGTGTTGTTGCTCTTCAAATATATATGTCAGTAATGTGTAAGTTGTTTGAGTCCTTGATTTCTGAGTCTTTCATGTATGTCTAAAGTCATTAGTGTGGTTTAAATCTATGTAGGCGTGTCAGTCCTTTGCAATGAGGTTATGAAGATTTCATCTGAATTTTTCATGGTTTAGAGTATCTCATGGTAGGTCTCTGTCAAAGCAAGTGATGCTATAAAAGTGTATCATTTGAATGTGTCATGTGTTAAGATTTGATTCAATCTGAATTCCTCTTGACATAAGTGTAAATGTCTCATTGGTGTTATAATGTCACTATGTAAGTGATTTCTTCATGTCAAAGATGAGTGAGAGTTAAACATATCAAAGTGTCTTTAATGGTCTATAGTAGCATTAAGTGATCTTTTAAAGAAGCTATTTATGGTCAGAAGTGTCACTCTAAAAGCATGTGTATTTCAAGTGTTGGAGACTATGATCAGAGTATGAAGTGTTGGGGTCCTTTATGAAGTCATTGAGATCTGTCTTAAGATTTCTAAAGGTGTTAAAGGTTCTTCAAATCTAGGTATGGTTTTGAGTCAAATTATCAATGAGTATGAGAAGGATTTGAAAAGGTTATAATCTAAGGTGTCTATTGGAAGGTCTTGATCATAGTAACAAACCAAGAAGTCTGTGTATAGGTATGACAGAGGTCTAAGTATGTGTTCTGTTATTCAAAGGTAAAGGGAAGAGTCTCAAAGTGTGAAGAATATCTACAATAGATGTCAAATGACCATCATTAGTGATCTCAAGTAACTTTCTTAGATGAGAAAGTTTTTATCTCTCGACTGATCGAGTCTTTAGGGTTGTCTTCAATGAATCTCGAGTGTAATCTCAGTCATCAAATTGTATGTAAACTTTGAGTGAGTCATGGTGTAAAGTGTTGGTATCTTATGACAAATCCTTGATGGAGAAAGTCTACCTATAGGTACAAGTTGATGTATGTTTAAAGCATGAAGGATATCAAATTTAACATTATGATCTTAAAGGATACTATGAAATAGTATAAAATCAGTATACAATAGTTTGAAGTTGATCAAGTCTAAGTCAAAGGATCTCATATTGTTTTTCAGTTATATGGAGATTCAAATAAAATCTAGAACTTGTTGATGGTGATATATGTTACAATTCTAGTCTCTATGTTATAAGCTCATGTGTGAAGTATTATCTTACAGATGGTAAGAAAAGTCATCTTAAGGTAGTTGATTACATTCATAATGTATGTATGAAAAATTGTTGACAAGGTCCTATGCTCAGAGTCATGAGTTGATTGATTCATCAAGTCAAGAAAATCTATAGATGAGCATTCATGAGAGGAAGAGATATGCACTGCTAATTTTTTTAATACAAGATTGAATGACCTCATTCAGGGTGGAATGATGTACATTATGTAGGTTGTAGGTTATATTTCCTCATCATGATATGCTGCGTAAGATTTTTAAGAATGTCAAATTATGACAGTCAAGGTTACGAGAAAGATCATGTGAGCATGATAATTATTGCTAAGAGAGGAACTAGTTGAGTTCTCAAACTTGAAGTTACTAAGGAATGAATGTGATAAGTTTATAACAAGGGAACTAAAGATGTGTATCACAGGTAAGTAGAATTGCAGTGTTCTCTTATGACATGCTACAAGTGTGAAAGAATGCAAAATTCTGTTTGGGTATGTAACATATAGAAAAAGGTCTTGAAGACTCTAGGGTAATGACTGAAACTGTGATGTCATGATGTCTTCATTCAAATTGTGTTTCAACAGTGACTGATACAAAGTCTAGATGAATTAAGGTTATTCATAGGGAGTATCACAGTATGAAAGTAAGTGATGTTAAGAGTATGAAGGTTATTCAAAGCTCAAAACTTAATATACAGGATGTATTGATCAGTAAAGGAAAAAGAGAGAGTGATATGAGTCCAAGGTCATTCTCATTAAGGATTTTTTGAAGTCAGATAGTTTGAAGGATGTTTTTCAAGAGTATGAAATCAGAACACTGAAGTGTAATTGTTATATTCAAGTAGAGCATATGTTAATTTGTTACAGTATCAACATGCTCGATGTGCTATAGAGTACAAAGGTGAGTTATTGAAGTTTTTCAAATACTCAAATTGTTCAAGATAATTTCCCTTATGTAAGAGTTTGTGTTGAAGCTTTGACATCCTGAGTGCAAGAATGAAGATGTGAAGTTTTTGTCCCGCCATGTTAGGTCAAGAACACTATGAAGTCACATGTGTATTCTATGAGGTTGTATGGTCTCAATAAGTTTCTTTTAGGAAAATGAAGTAACTTCTGGACTAGTAAAGTCTGTAGAGTGATCATCCTTTCAATCATAATGTGGTGTGCCTTAGAGGTTGCAAAGTTATTTGTCTATGATGCAAATATGTGTATGAAGAAATTTGGTTCATCATCTATGAAATAAAATGTAGTATTGTGTAAAGCAAAGTCTAAGATGTTTCAAGATTAGAATTATTGAGTCACAGTATGCATAGCTAATTCAGAAAGTGAAATGATTTTGGAGTGGTCTTATGATTGTGTCAAGGGTCATAGGATGAGGTTCTAATTATGTAAAATTTTGAAATCATTTCAAGGATACAGAGGATAGTGATGATAGATAGATGTTAGGGTCTTACAAGGTGTTAATAGATACATCAAAAGGGTTAAAGTGTGTTTGTGTGAAAGTGCAGAGACAAGAAATCTATATTGAGAGGCAGAGTGCTACAGGAAGAGTAGGTGCTCATAAGAGGTAAAATGAATTATCCATAGGTATGAAAATAGGGGAGAGTATATGCCAATGACACTATAAAAGTTTTATATGTGAAGATTTTAAGCTCAAGAGCTATAAATCATACATCTTGACTATGGATGGAACTATGTTGTAAGTCCTCAGATAACAGTGTATGTAATTGTTGTATAGTGCTATAGAGACAAATTGTTGCTCAAGTTTACAAAGTGTGTGAGCTACTCAGTCAAGACAGGGGGAGTTGGTGACATGATTCAAGAAGATTGAAGATGGTGGTTTCAAGGCATCAAGGTATGAATGAGTTTTATTCCTTCTCCATGCATTATTTTGGTTTTCTCTCTTGAATGCATAATGTCAGTCAAAATACGACTGTTAAGATTGAAAAAGGTTTATTTAGGACCTTGAAAAAGAGGTCAAAGGTGATTTCTAAGGCAAGCCAGCAAAGGTATAGTAGCTCTGAATTTGTACTTTGGGCTTGAGATAGTTGACCTATTATGTCTAGGGGAGTGTGATACTTTTAGTCAAATATGAATGGCCTATACTCTAGATGTTGAAAACGTTGGTCAAATTTCACTAAAAAGAGTTTTTTTGGTTGATAGTGTCTTGGTATGAAGAGAAAGAAAGTGCATTGAAATTTCAAATATTACATAGATCAAGTTGGATATATGGTTAAGAAAAGTGATGTAATGCTTTTTCATGAGCTTCAAACTGGCATTTTTGGCATGATTATCAGTATGGATGACTTAGAATTCCAGATGCTTACAATGTTCCTATGAAGGCTCAAAACAGGGTAAAGGTGAAAATAGGTGTTTTTGCATGCCTAAAGGTGGAGAATGGTGTTTTTTCTCCCATAAGGTAATGATTTTGTCTTCCTTCATGATTGATTGATGATTTTTAGATGTTGGAAGTGCTCTTTCCAGGGGGAGCATGGTGTTTGCATGCTTAAAATGAACGCAAAAATCAGATTTTGAGCAAAAATCAAGAATTTGAGCTATCTTTGAGACCTTTGGTTGATGTTTCTAACCAAATTATGATGGTATGAAGTTGAATAAGGTAATTTATGTGAGCTACAGGTATGCCTTTGTCATTAATGTAAAAAGGGGGAGAAGTTCAGGGTGTTTTCCATCAATGAAAAATGGGGAGATTGTTGGCATGTGGTCTTAGTAGGTGTTTTCATTGATGAAAAACCACATTAATGAAAAATTGAATGTTGCATTATTATGTTATGATGATGATGTACTTGATGATAACATGACTGTTTAGATATGTTTCAGGTGGTACAGTGAGATTCAGTGAGGTAGTGCTTTCTCTTGCAAGCCTATTCAGGTGCCTAGGAGATGTAGCTTGACAATGTGAGATTCTTGGATGCTTGGGAAGCATGTTTGAAATGATGTCTATAACATGTTTTGAGGGTTCTTGAGCACTCACAATAGTTGCATGGTGTAGGTACAAGTGGTTCACTATGTTACAGGTGCTCATTGGGAGCAGGTATAATAGCTTGGAGGTGTGACAGTGTGGTTTGGAGCTATATGAGCTCATGGAAGAATGAATTTAGGTATATAATGATGTATTAGGTATGTTTGGGTCATTTTCAGAGGTTTTAGTATGTGTTATTACATTATTTCAGTTAACACTAGCTTCTACAGTGAGGATCAAACATGTAAACATAGGTAAGTCTTAGTGATTGGAGAGATTTTAGGTATGGAATTGACATTATGATGATTAGAGATGTTATAAGGGATGTGTCATAGTGCTTTGAGAAAATTTTTAGGTTCCCAAGATGTGTATTTTTCCAGATATGATTGATTTATGTGAGACAGGGTGAAAATCAAGTGTATTTCCAGCTCGAAGTTCAACTTATGATGCTCGTTGTGAATAGTGTGATTTGCATGGGACCTTGTGAATTTCAAGGAATATTATATGGTGATTTTATAAGGTTTCACAAAAATAATGAGGTTAGTTTATTCATCAAGTTTTTATGAACGAATGTTAAGAAGGTAAAGTGGTCTAAAACCCTAGTTAAACCTAGCTAGGAGTAGTTTGCAGAAAGTGAAGTATATGTGACATATTTTTTATTGGATCATAAAAATTTATGATTTTATGATGTAGAGTACTCATAAATATTTCCATAAATGTATGGTTGAGGTCATGGTGATGAGTGGGACCCCACCTAAAAATAACAGTTTATAAAGAAGAAGGTTTTAAGAACAAGATGGTCCAAAGGAGTAACATGAAAAATTGATGGTGCATGATGTATGGAGTTTTTATTTATTTACATGGAGATTTCAGAGACATTTAATGCAGTTACATGGTGTTTTGAGGTCCAAATAGGTTGACTGTCAAAGGGCAGTTTTGGGGTCTCAAATAACAGGGTCTAGTAAAATGAGTCATAACTTGAGGCTACAGGTGGAGTTTTGAGATGATTAAAGTTTTGTTGGAAATATATTCAGATATATTTCAAGTTATATATGGTTTAATCATGATTAGGTCATTTGATAGGGTTTCCATGTCATTCTTTGGACATGAATAATTTTGGTAGTTCAAGACAACATGTGTTATGATGAAAGTTTGATGTTTTTTGAAGCATGAGATGGATTGGGTGATGATTCCTATCACTCTGGAAAATGTGAAGAGGGATGAATTTGGAATCCAATTAATCCATTTTTAGAGGTCTTGAATTTATGTTTAGATTATTTTATGAGATAACATTTGGAAATAATGTTTTTGGCAGGTTGATTTGGTGAAGGCAAAAGTAGCTGTGGTTTGAAGAGATGATGTTTCATGGATTATAACTTTCTTATAAGTGTTATAAATGTTATAAAATTTCATAATTGAGTGGTCACATGGCATGGTTTGTTTGAATAGAAGTGATTTGGTGGCCTTATGAAGTTTCCAGGGTGCTAAAGGGTGCATGAAACAACAATTTTGAGAAATACAAAGAGCACTAGGCCCATTAAATGAAATAATTTGATTGGTTGATATTAATTATGACCATGTATGATGTTTAAATGTTAATTTAAACATGTGTGGTGATTTATGGGTCATGAATAAGGATGGTTTTGAAGTAAGGGCATTTTTATCTTTGTTCCCATGGGGTTTTGAGCCATTTTTGGCACATGAAATGATGGTTTAGGATAGGGCCGACCTAATTGGGTCACTTTGTGGCTGTTATGATTTGAATTTATAATGTTTCTATGATGCATGGGTTAAGCCAAAGGAGGGAAAATGTTTGAGTTTGAATTTGAGCCTTGGAGAGGCTATAAAAGTGAAGTTATGGGCATATTGTTTCTAGCTTTTTGAAACCCCTTTTATCTTATTTTGAAGAACCATTTTGCTGAAAAGAAAAAAATTTGGGCATAGCCAAAACCCCTATGGAATCCATTCTAGGATAGATAGCTGGTTGAGTTTTTCATGAGGAGAATTTGAGCAAGTGCAAAGTTGGTGTTGTTTCTTTGAGAGTGAGTTGGAGAAGGAGGGAAGATTTGGATGCTTGTGTTTGGATGCTATCTTCATAGCATGTTGATGTATTTTTCATGTTGTATAAGGTTATTTCAGATATGATATTTAAGTTTAAGAAATTCTTATAGTTTTACATCTTCCTATGTATTCATGAGACATTGATTGTCTTGAGAACACTTCATTATATCTTGTGATTCATTGTTGAAGACACTACTCTTTGTGATCTGATTTGAGCATCTATATAAGTGTGTGGATCTGATTTGATTATCAATATATGTGTCCTTTGAGATTATATTGTGTTCCTTGCATTGAGTTCACTTTATTATAAAAGGTTGTATGCTTTGATGTGTTCTATATGATTTTGTGTGGTTAGGGTTTGAAGAACAAGTGAGTAGTTTTTATTGGGGATTGATTCACCCCCCTCTCACTCCTTTTCACCTCCAACCTGTTCACCAGGTCTTATTTTTTGGGTGTATATATTCAGATTTATGTTACAACGGTGACTTTCTGAAAGACACTAAGAAGACTCACAAGATCTCCCAGCCTATAATAGGGATTAACCAAATGATATACTGGGTATATTGGCTCGTTAAGAGTTTTTAAGGGGGATCAAGAAGGATATGTAAACCCTTGCAGTTGCACATGGTTATCATAGATTTTTTAGATGGATTCTTAATATTAATTAATGCTAGAATAATTCAGTGGTTGCTGTAAATGAAGTTACTCATTTCAACATAAGATAACTTAAGGGATTTTATAAACTCTTGTATGCTAGAATTCAATTGATGCGCATTAAATTTAGTGAAGGAATTAACTGTAATTAATGAGTTGGTATTAAAAAAAATTCCCCTTAGTTTGACGAAGCATAATATAGGTTCTACAAAGAGAGTAGTGTAAGGAACCAAGCTGCCTCTTATCATCATGTAATCAACTGTGAGTGTTATGCATCAATATCATGATACCTCATGAATGCAAGTATTTAAATAATAGCTATGTTATGTATCAATAAATGTGACAAACATCATGTATAAAGTAACATGATAGCAAAAAAATAGAATAGGTCTTGATTTTGTATATTTTTCCCTTGTATTTGAATGTTTTTGTGGATTATGTGATTATATGAATGTTTGTGAAGTATGTTAAAATAACAATGTGTAATAAAAATGAGACTATAAGAGCTATCCTATAGGGGCCTCATGAAGAGGCATGTTGTGTGCACTGGGTGGAGGGGATGGGAGCCCCTGAAGTAGTAGAAGAGGTGAAGGATGTTTATGTATGATATGTGTAGAGTATGAGAGATACTTCAATGTGGAATGATGGTAAGAATACCCATGAGAAATAATATCCAAGGAAGATAATCAGGTCAATGGTTGAGGAGACCATGCTTTGTGATAAATAATATGTATTTTCAGGGATCTAATAAAAATCCAAGGGGATGAGGTGATAATTTCCTAAAATAAATAAATGAGACAACTATATAAGCAAGGAATATGTTTGTTGCTAAAAAAGTATAGGAAAACTAGGAATATAAATCTCAAACAAAGTAACAAACAAAAATTGGAGAACTAAAAATGATAATAATTAACATAAAATGTATAATACAAAGTATTCCATATAAAACACCCTACAAGAACTGCTAATGTGAGTATTAAATGATGGGGAATCAATTAACATGGAGCGTGAATAAAGTGTAGAAACGATATGCATCAGGGCTCGTCTGATCATAACTATGTGGTGAAAAGGGTGTTAGTGCAATGTTGAATTCCCCCAAGGGGAAAAAGGAATCCATACTAGATATGGTGGAAGAAATTTCACAAATGATAGAGGTAGAAGTGCAAAAATACTTGGAAAGCATACCATATGGAAATCATGTGTAAGAAAATACCAAAAAAAGACCCAACTAGAAAATGATCCATGAGAAGAAGCATATGAAATGGTAAAATTTGTGAGATAGGTCAACCATCTATAAATAACATATGGGCTAAAATGGATTAGGACTAGGGGAATAAATTGTAACTTGGTAGGGATCTAGACTTGGAATAGGTGATTTAATGAAGGGGGTATGTGATTCAACAATGTGGAGTGTAAATGTATGAGGATTTGAAGATGTATCAATAACAGTTTGGAGAGGCCGTGAAGGTAAAGGTATCTCAGATGGGATAACCCTGATGGTAACCACTTGTTATTTGTGAATGATCTAGATAAATCAGTGAAAAATAGAAGGTATAACTGAGAGATGATATAGCTAAGGAGATCCTAAGTACATGTCACATGTAGGAATAAAATTAGAAACCAAAATAGGGTGGTAATAGTAATAGGAGAAATCATGAGAGATAAGATAATGTGTCCCAAGAGTGTAGTATCATCAAAGGTTAAGCGTTTTTCACTATATCCAAGAGATCATAACAATTTTAGAGTGCATAAATTATGTGTACCAAATTATTTTATCACAACACTATGTACTAGTGTTTTATTAACAAATTCATGAATGCATAGAGTGGTGAAAGCAAAATCACTAGCCATATCAATGTCATCAAAATTAATAACCAATTGCAGTGGTAAATGAACATCCCTTTATGGCTCATAAGAATATGAAGGAGTAATTTCATGATAATTTTGAGACCCATTATAATAATTTGTATCAATATACGATCAAGTTATAGGTCATGTGATCAAGCATTGTTATGATAGGGTTTGGTTGAGATTCATCCTAATATTTAATAATGTGAGCATAAAGGATATCTTTTATGGAGCTTGAGACATCAATTAGTAGGATGGCCATAGGACATACGATAGTCACAATATGTATTAACATCAAATTTCTTATCGTGAAGTACACTGATATCACCCTTAAGTGGTCAAGGAAGAGATATAAGGCAATACACAAGCAATTGGTAAGATATTTTGAGGTGAGAAAGGTAGATGAGTGAAATATTTTTGAGAGGGTTGTAATTATATCTTTGTAAGGTACTTGATATGTGAGTTATTAGAAGGGGTACTACTATGGTTAAAAGAGTGAGAAGCTTAAGTACCCACATGTGGTGGGTCAGCAAGTGGATCCCTTTTCACACAATGCGGTAAAGTGTGAACTTGATTAGAGGGATCATGGATTCCATCAAGGCAATGATGAGGACCATTGGAAAAGTGATATAAATACTGATAGTGATTTATGAGATTTAATATCGTGATACACCTCAACTAAGTGGAAGAAATCAAAATAAGAACCCTAAGGCCACCTAGGTTATAGAAACAAATTTGACTCAAGAGTTGGGTTCACTAAATGTTTACACCCTTGTTAATTTTAATGTTATGGAAAGTACACAATAATAATAAGGATGTAAGGGCTAGTAACATGTGGAATACTTTGATCAAGTAAACTTCCAACATCAATTATACATGACAAAAATAATGCATTCAACTTGAAATTAATTAAATGATTGATAAATACTAAGTACTAAGTATTTATTTATCATGAGAGGATAAATAAAATTAGTTGTTAAATATGGTAGTGGAATAGGAAGATTTAGGGTTCTGGATTATGTACTTGAGATTCTAGAACTAGAAATTGAGGACCATACGAATTTTGTATGGTCTAGTGATGCAAGAGCATCCTGAGTAGAAAGCTATGTCATAGGTTAGATTGCAAATTTGTTGTGTGAGAGGGTATAGGAGATATTTTCATGTTTTTCCTTCCATTTCATTTGATTTGAATGTGTGGATTTTGTAAAATAGCTCTATGAGCTAAGTACAATGCCTAAATTGGATTATTGGTATTAAAGAAATAAAAATAAAGGTTTGAATGGGCTTGAAGATATTTTCCAGTCAAGGAAAAGATCTTCAAGTCCCTCTCCTAAGATAGAGGGGAGTGAGAATAGGATGAGGAAAATATATCTAGTGTTGTTTGGGACCTAGTTAAAGTTAGTGGTGGCTGGGTTCAAGTAAAGAAAATATGAGCAAATCATGGATTAGTGGGTCTGCAGTCATCAGTTTGGCAGATTAGTGTGAAATTTGGAGTGGGATTCTCCAATGTAAAATAATGTAATCAATGTTCTAAGAGTGAATAAAAAGGATGAAAGGATATTTTTTTGTGATTGGACCCACGTTTTTGTGAGGTTTTAATGGATTGTAACATGCAATTTCCCTTGTTTCTGTGTCTGGCTGAGAGCCATCAATGTGCAGAGCTCAAGAAGAGTAACTAAACTTGACTATAATGATTGGAGCATGTTAAGGAGAGCAAAGACATGAGTCTCCTCAATTTTTCTTAGCTTTTGAAACTTCCTCCACATGTGTGAACCGAGTGATTTTGTGTATGTGGAATGACGAACTAGGACCACATTGGATCTCGAACGCATGAGCTGGAGGGAGAAGTCTCCAAAATTACATGACACCATTTTTATGACTAAAAAGACCATGCATCTGTAAAAAATTTGGAGTCATGAAACAGGTCCACAACCTTGCCAACCGTGAAATCACTGTGCATAGGTGCATTTTTGCATGCACAATTACAATCAACAAAGATGTGAAAATTCTTCATATTTTTCACAGGTTGCCTTAGCTAAGTCGATCAGGGTATGAGCAAGTTTCATACACCTGGTCATAAAAACTCTGTTGAAGCAAGATTCCAAGAAGAAGTGGAGCAGGTTTGATCGTGTTTTTGCATTTTTGCCTACTAAACCTAGTCTAACAGACCTAAATTCCATCATTAGGACAGTCCTAGATTTAAGGGAGAGATAAGCCTGGTGTTCCTAAGGTAACCTCCTGTTCAATCTTGTAGTATGCTTTATAGGGTATCACAAATGAAATGTCCAAAAGTGCATGTTTCCTTCATCTTGAATGAGGGGTATAGTGTTAGGATCTCATCAAACTTGATTGTCCTTCAGGGCTATAAGCCTAATGTCCAAGATTCTACAAGGAACTGCCCTGTCCTAGGTTGAGTGCATAGCTTATCTTTGAGAGTTGGTATGGGGTATCTTCCTATCTTGAATGCTGAGAAGGTCCTAAAGTGTGTCAAATGTGTGGGTGAGCTTAGGAGTGAGTGTGCTGTATGTAGGTTTAGGAAATTGTGTGTTATAGTGTTGTTTAGTGTGTGGATGTGTCATCATGTGTGAGCAAAAGAGTAACCCAAGGAAGAAGGGAAGCTTGCACTGATTCCAAGCACAACATAAAGAGATAAAAAAACATAGAGTAGAGAGTTGAGGTCCTAGCGTGAATTAGGAAAGTCATCATTTTTGGTATCAGAGAAATATTGATTGTGCACAATCTAAAGGTCCAAAGTAGAGGAGAAGAACAAATGTAGTAGAACAGAAGCAGGACTAAAAGAGTACAGAGAAAAATTCCACCAAGGAGAGCAATTCAAGTAGCCCAAGCAACCCAACTTAGCTTTGGTTGAGGATATTAAGTAACTTGACATCTAGGTTGAGGGACCTAGAAGATGGTACAAAGAGAGAGGAACAAAAATGGCAGAAGATCAGTGATGGTGAGCAAGAGCCACCAGAGGAGGAGCTGACTGTAGAGGTAGAGGAAGAAACACTCTGAAGAGCGGTTGATTAGAGCCATCATGAAGGTGAACAAAAAGCCAAGGATGGAGGTTCCCATGTATGAAGGAAACTTGAATGTGGAGGAAATAGATTGATTGGATCAAAGCACTGGACAAGTGCTTTGATTTTGAAGGCATAGTGGAGGATGATAGAAAGGTGAAATTTTCCATGACTAGATTGCAGAAGCATGCATCTCTATGGTGAGATGGAGAGCAAGAAGAAAGAAGGAGAAAAGGCAAAGCAAAAATTAGAAGATGGGACAAAATGTTAGCCAAGATGAAGGGAAAATTCATCCCCAGAGACTATGAGGTAAACATGTTTAAGAAATTACAAAATTTGAGACAAAAAGAGTTGTCTGTGAAAGAATATATTGAGGAATTTTATAGGGTAACAATTAGATCAGACCACATAGAAGAAGACCTGGAAAAGGTAGTCCAGATACATCAATGGGCTGAGGTTTAACATCCAGGATGAGATTAGTCTTCTCACCCCCAAAACCATTGAGGAAGCTTACCAGATTTCTCTAAAAGTAGATAAGGGAAGATAGCAATGAGACAAAACACTATCTCAAGAGGAAGGAGGAAGATCATTTACAGGAAGAGGTGCTCTAAACAACAGGAGACAACTGTAAAAAATGTGCTGATGAGGGGAGCAGCTCCAGTAGCACGCACATAACACAAGGGGCAATTCACCATCCAGAGGAAGGAGACCCTATCAAGGTTATCAAAGAGGCCTAGGGGCATATTGTTGGGTAAGTGTTTCAGAGTGCAATAAGTATGCTGGTCATAGATCCTATGAGTGTCCAGAGAACCATCAAGACCATCCATGGGAAGAATATGTACATTGCTCCAGGTGAAGAGAAAGATGGGGAGCTAGAGGTAACACCTAGAGAAGAGAACATATCAGAAGATGGTGAATCTCTTCTCATGAAGAGGGTGTTGTTGAAACCAAGCAAAGAGGCTGTAGGACCACCATAGAGGAAGAATTTATTCAGGACAAGATGAAAGAGCAAAGGGAAGTGCTGTAATGTTGTGAGTGACAGTGGAAGTACAGACAATTTAGTGTCTATTGAGATGGTGGAGAATCTAGGCTTGAAAAGAGAACCACATCCAACTCCATACAAAGTATCTTGGCTGCAAAAATGAAATCAGTTGTTGGTAAATGAACAATGCAAGGTAGAATTTCAGATTTGGGCATACAAAGATCAGGTCATGTGTGACATTATTCCTATGGATGTTTGCCATATCCTACTTGGGAGACCTTGGCAGTTTGATAACAAAGCTATTCATGATGGGAGAAAGAACACCTACACTTTCAAGAAGAATGGAGTGGAGCATACACTCATACCCCTGAAGGAGGAGAATGATGCAATTGAATCAAGCTCAAAGGTGATGATGGTAAGTGGCAAGGAGTTCCTACAAAGCATGAAGAAGGAAGAGCTAAGTTTTGTAGTTATTGGTAAATTTAAAAGTGTAGTGACTAACACTCAGTTGAGTGATTTACCTCATGAGTTCCGGGATATGTTGAATTAGTATGTATATATTGTTGTTGATGAACTACCAAATGATATGCCACTTATGAGAAGCATCAGCCATCACATAGATCTCATTCCAGGAGCTAGTTTGCCAAACAAAGCAACCTACTAGATGACACACAGGGAGAATGAAGAAATTAAACAACAGGTCCAGGAGTTTTTGCACAAAGTATTGGCGAGAGAAAGTTTGAGCCAATGTACTGTACCTTACGGTGCTTAGTCCTAAAAAGGATGGAATGTGGAGAATGTGTACCGACTCTAGAACCATCAACAAGATCACCATGATGTATAAGTTTCCTTTGCCGAGGATAGATGATTTACTTGATTTTTTGAGTGGATCAGTTTACTTCTATAAGATAGATTTGAAGAGTGGATACCATCAGATAAGATTCAGAGAGGGGGATGAATAGAAGACAACATTCAAGACAAATAATGGTTTGTATGAGTGGCTTGTTATGCCCTTTGGTTTGACCAATGCTCCTAGTACCTTCATGAGGTGCTTAAAAGTTTCACTGGTAAGTTTGTCATTGTTTATTTTGATGACATTTTGGTGTTTAGTCAAAGTAATGAAGAGCATTTATTGCATTTGAGAATGGTATTGAATAAGTTGAAAGAAGAGAAACTACCTATTAATGTGAAAAAGTGAAATTTTATACAAACCGAGCTGGTGTATTTGGGGTTTGTCCTTTCACAAGGACTGAAAATGGATAAGGATAAGATAAAATCCATACTTGAATGGCCAACACCCAGGAGTGTGTTTGAGGTAAGGAGTTTCCATGAGTTAGCTAGTTTCTATAGAAAATTCATTAGAAAATTTAGTGGTATTGTAGCTCCCATGATAGAAACCATAAAGGGTGATAAGAGGAACTTCCAGTGGATTGAAGTAGCTTAGAGAGGATTAAGATTGCTGAAGAAAAACGTAAAAGAAGAACCCATTTTAGTCCTCCCTGATTTTAACAGACTGTTCTAGGTGGAGTGTGATGCTAGTGGCCTAGCAATCGGGGTAGTTTTTAGTCAAGAAGGTAAACCCGTTGCTTTCTTCAGTGAGAAAATCAGTGAGGAAAAGAGGAAGTATTCAACCTATGATAAGGAATTCTATGCATTAGTTCAAGCACTAAAAAAATGGAGACACTACTTGTTGCCTAAAGAGTTTGTGTTATTTACTGATAAATATGCTTTACAATTTATTAGTAATCAGCCTAAACTAAATCAGAGGCATGTAAAATGGGTAGAATACTTGCAAAATTATAATTTTAGTATCAAACATAAGAAGGGACAGTCTAACAAAGTGGCAGATGCTTTGAGTAGGAGAGTTCTAGTTCTTCAGGAGCTACAGGTGAATGTGACGGGTCTTGGGAACCTAGGAGATCAGTGTGAGGAGGAGGATGATTTCAGCGAGGCTTACAAGGCTTGGAATCAACCCATAGTGATGGATAGGAGTCCATTGATTGATTACATGACACAAGAAGGACTGCTGTTCAAGGGAAGCCAGATATGCATTCCCAAAGGTTTAATGAGAGAGAACTTGATCAGAGAGAAACACAGTGGAAGCCTATCTGGGCATTTTGGACAAAACAAAACATTGGCTCAGCTGATTGCATACTATTTTTGGCCAAGAATGGGTCAATATGTGAATAAATTCATAGATAGATGTAAGGTATGTCAGCGCAGTAAAGGAACTAGTCAAAATGCAGGGTTATATCAGCCACTTCCTATCCCCAGCAGACCATGGGATTGTTTGAGTATGGAATTTATACTTGGATTGCCCATGACTCATAAGGGACATGAATCCATATTTGTGGTTGTTGAAAGGTTCACAAATATGGCTCACTTCATTCCATACACCAAAACTAGTGATGCTACCCACATTGCTAATTTGTTCTTTCAAGTAGTAAGACTGCATGGTTTACCAAGGAGTATTGTATCTAACAGAGATACAATGTTTGTTGGGAATTTTTGGAGAACATTATGGAAGAATTTGGGAACTCATCTAAGTTTGAGTTCATCCTACCATCCACAAACAGATGGTCAGACTGAGGTAGTCAACAGGAGCCTTGGGAACATTCTGAGAAGCTTGGTGAGCATGCATCCAAAGCAATGGGATTTGACACCATGCACAAGAAGAGTTAGCTTACAATGACTCACCCAACAGAAGTACAGGTATGAGTCCTTTCTAAATCATGTATGGAAAACACCCAAGGTGTGTCTATGAACTGAGAGAATTGGGGAGAATGGAAGCTAGAAGTGTAGATGTAGAAGAATTTGCTAAGGCAATGCAAGACATCCATGAGCAAGTGAAGAAGAAACTTGAAGAGAATACCAACAAGTACAAACAAAGAGCTGATCTAAGGAGAAAGGAAATCAGTTTTGAAGTTGGTGATGAAGTACTTGCACATTTGAGGAAGGAGATATTCCCCCAAGAGGGAGTATAATAAGTTGAAAGTCAAGAAGATTGGTCCCTGCAAGATAGTCAATTTTTTTTCCAATAATGCTTATGAATTGAAGCTACCTGAAGGCATTGGGATTTCTCCAATCTTCAATGTTACAGACCTATATGAGTACAAATTCAAGACACAGTGGAAGAGGAATCTGAAATAGGACAACAGAGGGAAGGTTGGAAAGCACAGATGCCTAGAGCCAGAATAAAGGAGATAGAGAAGTTGTTGGACAAGAAGATCATCAAGAAGACTAGGGACAGAGAATATTACTAGTATCTGATTAAGTGGCAATATTTTCTAGCTAAGGATGTAACATGGATGGCATAGAATGATCTGATAAAGCTTGGAGTCAAGATTGAAGACCTGGAGAAGACAAATCAGCAATGAAGAACACTTCTTCTTTCAGGGGCAGAATGATGCAGGAGCATCCTGAGTAGAAAGCTATGTCATAGGTTAGATTGCAAATTTGTTGTGTGAGAGGATATAGGAGATATTTTCATGTTTTCCCTCTACTTCATTTGATTTGAATGTGTGGATTTTTTAAAATAGCTCTATGAGCTATAACAATGCCTAAATTAGATTACGGGCATTAAAAAAATAAAAAATAAAATAAAGGATTAAATGGCTTGAAGATCTTTTCCCTCCAGGAAAAGATCTCCAAGTCCTCTCCTAGGATAAAGAGAGTCAAAATAGGATGGGGAGTCTAAATTTAGTGTTTTTCCAAGTTTAGGGGCAGTTCAAGTCAAGTTAGGAAAATAAGGAGAAAATGGTGGAAGTTTTGTTTCTCCCAATCCAAAAAAATTTTGGTCTTTGATAATGTAAGGAAAAGGAATTCGAAGACCCGCGAGCTAAAAATTGACAGAAATGATTAGAGCTCTAGAATATCGACTATAACAACTTGATGAGGTGAAGGGGAGGAAAAAACTTCTCCTCAATTTTTTATCAGCCTTTGAAATACCCTCACACGTGTGAAATGAGTAATTATGTGTTTTAAAATGGCAAACTAGGGCCACGAGTATCTCCTCGCAAAAATGGAGTTAGAATCTGAAATTTGGATGACACCATTATCATACCAAAATTACCCTATGCAAAAAAATTCAGATCTTGAGGGAGGTCGGGAACATACCCAAACCGTGAAATCATTTTTAGACCCGCATTTTGGCATGTACAACTAAAGAAAAAATGTGAATTTTCATATTTTTCAATTTTCCCTTCTAAGTCATCATTTTAAGCAAGTTCAAATTGGTCATCATACAACCTTTTGAATGTTGTTCTGAGGAAGAAGTGGGAGGTTTGGTGTGTTTTCACGTTTTTGCCTCCAAAAACAAGCCTAGTGACTTAAATTCAAAACTGGGACAGTCATAGATTTAAGAAAAGTGCCTTGTGGCCCAAGGTAACCCCCTGTTCTTCTTGAAATATGTTTTTTATCTCAAAAATTAATCCCCAAAAGTACATGATCTTCATCTTTATTACTGGTGGAGTGTTGGATTTCTCAGCATTTGGTTGTTTTTCAGGGCTACAAGCCCACTACAAGATTCACAAGGAGCTATCTATCAAACCCTGGTGCCTTGTTATCTTTGGGGTTGAATGGGGTATCCCCTACCTTATGATAAGAATGTTAGAGTGTGTATATGTGTGTGTGAGTGGAGTGAGTGTGTGTATGTAGGTTTAGGAAATTCAGTTAAACTTAGAAGTGTGTGGATTGTCATCATTTGTGAGATCAAGATCTAAGAAGAATGCATGCTCTTAGGACAACATTGGATGTGTGTGTGTGAGTGTTGAGGAGATTTATTTAAGTTTCATCATTTTTGGTATCAAAGCGAATTGATTATGCACACTTTAAAGATCCAGAGTAGAGGAGAAAGGACAAGAAGAGGTAGAACAAGATGCCACCCAGGAGAGCAATTCAAGTAGCCCAAGCAGCCCCAATTAGCATTGGCTAAAGACATCAGGAACCTGACAGCTAGGTTGAGGGACCTAGAAGAGGTACATAGAAGAGGAATAGAGATGGTAGAAGTCAGGTGATGGTGAGCAAGATCCACTAGAGGAGGAGCTGACTGCAGAGGTTGGAGGAAGAGACACCTGAAGAGAGATTGATTAGGGCCATCATGAAAGTGAACAACAAATCCAAGGATGGAGGTTCCCATGTATGAAGGAAACTTGAATGTGGAAGAAATGATTGAATGGATCAAAGAACTGGAAAATTACTTTGATTTTGAAGGCATAGTGGAGGATGACAGGAAGGTGAAATTTGCCATGACCAGATTGTAGAAGCATGCAGCTCTATGGTGGGATGGAGTGCAAGAAGAAAGAAGGAAAAAAGGAAAAGCAAAGATCAGAAGCTGGGACATAATGGTAGCCAAGATGAAGGGAAAATTCATCCCTAGAGACTATGAGGTAAACATGTTTAAGGAATTACAAAATTTGAGACAAAAAGAGTTGTCTATGAAAGAATATATTGAGTAATTTTATAGGCTAACAATCAGATTAGGCCACGTAGAAGAAGACTTGGAAAAGGTAGCCAGATACATCAATGGGCTGAGATTTAACATTGAGGATGAGATAAGTCTTCTCACCCCCAGGACTATTGAAGAAGCTTATCAAATTGCTCTGAAAGCAAAAGGGAAGATAACAAGGAGACAAAACACCATCTCAAGAGGAAGGGGAAGAACCTTCAGAGGAAGAGGACCTCCAAATGATAGGAGGCAGCTGAAAAAATGTTCTGATGAAGAGATCAGCTCCAGTAGCACGCACATCAAAAGAGGCAGTGCACCATTTAGAGGAAGAAGACCCTATCAAGGTTATCAAAGAGGTAGGGGAAGATTTTTTGGTAAGTGTTTTAGATGCAATAAATATGCTGGTCATAGATATTATGAGTGTCCAGAGAACCCTCAAACCATCCATGGGAAGAATATGTACATTGCTCCAGGTGAAGAGAAAGATGGGGAGCTAGAGGTAGCACCTAGAGAAGAGAACATATCAGAAGATGGTGAATCTCTTCTCATGAAAAGGGTCTTGTTGAAACCAAGCAAAGAGGTTGTGGAACCACCATAGAGGAATAGTTTATTTAGGACAAGATGTAAGAGCAAAGGGAAGTGCTGCAAGGTTGTGATTGACAGTGGAAGTACAGACAATCTAGTGTTTGTTGAGATGGTGGAGAAGCTAGGATTGAAAAGAGAGCCACATCCAACTCCATAAAAAGTATCTTGGCTGCAAAAAGGACATCAGGTATTGGTAAATGAACAATTCAAGGTAGAATTTCAGATTGGGGCATACAAATATCAGGTCATGTGTGACATTATGCCTATGGATGTTTGCCATATCATACTTGGGAGACCTTGGCATTTTGATAACAAAGCTATTCATGATGGGAGAAAGAACACCTACACTTTCAAGAAGAATGGAGTGGAGCATACACTCATACCCCTGAAGGAGGAGAATGATGTAGCTGAACCAAGCTCAAAGGTGAGGATTGTAAGTGGCAAGGAGTTCCTAAAAACCATGAAGAAGGAAGAGGTAAGTTTTACAGTTATTGGTAAATTGAAAAGTGTAGTGACTAACACTCAGTTGAGTGATTTACCTCGTGAGATCTAGGATATGTTGAATGAGTATGTAGATATTTTTGTTGATGAAATATCAAATGATTTTCCACCTGTGAGAAGCATTATCCATCAAATAGATCTGATTCCAGGATCCAGTTTGCCAAACAAGGAAGCCTACCAGATGACACCCAGGGAGAATGAAGAAATCAAACAACAGGTCCAGGAGTTGTTGGACAAAGGATTGGTGAGAGAAAGTTTGAGCCCATGTGTTGTACCTAAGGTGATTAGTCCTAAAAAGGATGGAACATGGAGAATATGTACCGACTCCATAACCATCAACAAGATCACCATAAGGTATAGGTTTCCTTTGCCCAGGATAGATGATTTACTTGATTGTTTGAGTGGATCAGTTTACTTCTCTAAGATAGATTTAAAGAATGGATACCATCAGATAAGAATCAGAGAGGGAGATGAATGGAAGACAACATTCAGGACCAATGATGGTTTGTATGAGTGGCTTGTTATGCCCTTTGGTTTGACCAATGCTCCTAGTACCTTCATGAGACTGATGAATGAGGTGCTTAAAAGTTTCACTGGTAAGCTTTTTATTGTGTATTTGGATGACATTTTTGTGTTTAGTCAGAGTAAAGAAGAACATTTATTGCATTTGAGAATGGTATTGAATAAGTTGTAGGAAGAGAAACTACTGATTAATGTGAAAAAGTGTAGTTTTCTACAAACTGAGCTGGTGTATTTGGGGTTTGTCCTTTCACGAGAAGGACTAAAAATGGATAAGGAGAAGATTAAAGCCATACTTGACTGGCCAACACCCAGGAGTGTGTTTGAGGTAAGGAGTTTCCATGGGTTAGCTAGTTTCTATAGAAAATTCATCAAAAACTTAAGTGGTATTGTAGCTCCCATGATAGAAACCATAAAGGGTGATAAGAGGAACTTCTAGTGGATTGAAGCAGATGAGAGAGGATTCAGATTGCTGAAGAAAAAGGTAACAGAAGAACCCATTTTAGTCCTCCCTAATTTTAACAAAATGTCCAGGTGGAGTGTGATGCTGGTGGCCTAGCAATTGGGGTAGTTTTGAGTCAAGAAGGTAAACCCTTACTTTATTTTGTGATAAATTCAGTGAGGCAAAGAGGAAGTATTCAGCCTATGATAAGGAATTCTATGCATTAGTTCAAGCACTAAAAATATGGAGACACTACTTTTTGCCTAAAGAGTTTGTGTTGTTTACTGATAACTATGCTTTACAATTTATTAGTAATCAACCTAAACTAAATCAGAGGCATGTAAAATGGGTAGAATACTTGCAAAATTATACTTTCAGTATCAAATATAAGAAGGAAAATTCTAACAAAGTGGCAGATGCTTTGAGTAGGAGAGTTCTAGTGCTTCAGAAGCTACAGGTGAATGTGATGGGTTTTGAGAACCTAGGAGATCAGTACGAGGAGGATGATGATTTCAGCGAGGCTTAAAAGGCTTGTAAACAACCCATAGTGTTGAATTTATGTATTTTTATTTATAGAGGGTTTTCACCCTTCTTAGATTGTTCAAAAACCCTAGTTATGGTTTCGAGAAAAACCTAAGTTTGGAGGACTTAACCTTTGTGTTTAGATCTTAAATTTAGAAGAAACCATATTGGTAATCCCCCAAATCATATTTTTGAAGTTTTGTTAGTTTTCATTACTCATGTTGACATTATTTTATGACAATTTATTTTCTAGAACCTTGAGACTTAATTAGATGCCTAATGGTAAAAATAAATTTAGTGAATTGAGGGGTTATACTATGAGTTGAAGTCTAAAAATTGGTAAAGAGCACAAATTCCATAAAGGGTACTTGGAACATGGTTTAGTTTCTTAGGGTTAATTTTATTTCCTCCCAACAATAAGACTTGTGTCTTAGGAGGGCTAGTAGGCTTTGAGACTAGTTTTGAAGACATAAAAGTTATTTGACTTAAGAACTTGTGATTTCCTCTTTCTCTTTGCATAATTTGTGGTATTAGAGTAAGTTGATACCAAGAATCACGGACAAGTAGTTTGATTGTGAAGAAGAAGAAAAAATTACACCTAGAAGAATTGTGAGAGGAGGTGGTAGAGGAGGACATCCAGGTTGGAGATTCCATATTGAGAAGAGTTGAGGAACATGGGGGACATTTTTGATGAAAGGTTCACACCAATGAAATCCAATTAGAGAAGAGGAACTATAACATGTGATGTAAGTGGTAGAGAATAAGAAGCACATGTAGACCTTTAGCACAACGAGAGGTTGAAGAACTAGAAGAAAGTGAAATAGATAGATTACTTAAGGTGATAATGGGACAAATAATCTAAACCAAAGTTGGATATTCCTACATATGTAGGTAGCCTTGATGGAGAATATCTTATTATTGATAACTACTTTGATAAGTACTTTTAATATGAAAATTTTCCTAAGGAGCATAAATGTAAAATTTTCTTGTACAAGACTGAAAGGGGTATGCAACACTATGGTGGGAATTTATACAAGATGAAAGGATAAAACAAGGTAAAAAGGAGGATCAAATCATGGGAACAAAATGGTTAGTCAAAAATCAAGGCCAAGTTTCTACCCAGTGACTATCAAACTAATTTGTACAGGGAAGCTAAAATTTTGAAACAAAAGGAAATGAGTGTTAATGACTACACATAAGAGTTCCTAAAAGTTGATAAATTAGATCAATAGGCATGTAGAGGATGGAAGATTTTTAGGTATCTTAATGGGCTGAGATACAATATTTAGGATGAACTCAATTTGGTAAGTCCTAAAACACTAGAAGAATGTTATCAATATGAATTGAAATAAAAGGACAAGCTATAATAAGACAATAAAACCAACAAAATAGAGGTAGGGGTAGAAGTTATAGGAGGAATAAGAAAACAAGGAGGAATAATTTCATCCCAAATAACCAGTGGAGAGGAAAGTATTTCACAAGGAAAAGAATCTACTTCAAGAGGTGGATTTAGAGGAATAATATTTTCTTATACAGGAGGATATATGCAAAGGGAAAGAGGAACTACATGATTCATAGGTAAATGTTTCAAATGTAACAAATTCATATGTCATAAGTCTTGGGAATGTCTAGAAGAACTTCAAGTTGGTAGCTCAAGAACTGAAAATAGAAATTAGTTGGTTCAAGACAGAGGAAGAAAGTGTGGTTCTCCATCTCATGTAGAAAAACCAATAGATTAGTGAATCTTTTCTCAATGAAGAGAGTGTTGATCAAACCACCTAAGGAGAAGGAACCTACACAAAGGAAGACATTATTCAAAACAATATGAAAATCACAAGGTAAGTGTTGTAAAATGGTGATTGATTTGGGTAGTAATGATAATTTGGTATCCTTAGAGATGGTAGAAAAACTTGGTTTGAAAATAATACCACATCCTACCCCTTATAAGGTTTCTTGGCTTCAAAAAGGATAACAAGTTCTTGTGAGTGAGCAATGTTGGGTGGATTTTCAGATCAGAGGATATAAGGATAGAGTGTTATGTGACATAATGTCAATGGATTTTTGTCCATGTACCTCTAGGAAGACCTTGGAGATATGATAGGAAAACCACTCATGATGGTAGGAAGAATATTTTATACCTTGCAAAAAGATGGTGTATGTCACACTCTACTTCCCTTAAGAGAATAATAAAATGAGAAAGGAGTTGAAATCAAGTGTGATGATGGTAAGTGAAAAAGAATTCTTAACTGATATGAAGAAGGAGAGATGGGTTTTGGAGTGTAATCAGACCAAGGACTATTATGATAGCCACTAAATTGCATGAACTACCTCAAGAGATAAAAAATATGTTGAAGAATTTGTTGATATTTTGGTAGATGAGTTTGCCTAATGAGTTGCCCCCAATAAGAAAAACTAGTCATCATATTGACTTCATTCTAATGTGAAAATTTTCCAAAAAATTGCCTATAAGATGAATCCTAAAGAGAATGTTGAGATCAAGAAGAAAATACAAGAACTTTTATCTAATTAAATAAATTATTAGTCCATTTGCAATACCTTATTTTATAGTGCCTAAGAAATAGGGATATTAGAGAATGTGTACAAATCCAAGAGAAATCAAGAAAATCACTATAAGTTACATATTTCCATTGCCAAGAATTGAAGAATTGATGGATTGTTTGAGTGGTGTTGCTTACTTTTCTAAAATTGATCTCAAGAGTGGCTATTATAGATAAGGATAAGAGAGGGAGATGAATGAAATACTTCTTTCAAAACCAATGAAGGACTTTATGAATGGACTTGTCATGTCATTTTTCCTAACTAATGCTCCTAGTACATTCATGAGACTTATGAATGAAGTCTTAAAACCTTTCATTGGTAAGTTTTTTATTGTGTATTTGGATGATATTTTGATTTATAGTTCAACCAAGGAAGAGCATTTTCATCATCTTAGGAAGGTATTACAAATATTACAAGAGGAGAAGTTGTTGATTAATCTCAAAAAGAGTGTTTTTTCAAAGAAAGAGCTGGTGCACCTAGGATTTGTGGTTTCACAGGGTGTGTTAAAGATGGACCAGGACAAGGTGAAAAGCTATTTTTGAATGGCCAAAATCCTAAAACAACATATGAGGTAAGAAGTTTCCATGGTTTGGATAGTTTTTATAGGAAATTTATTAGAAATTTTAGTGGTATTTGTGCTCCCATTATTGATACAATTATGGGAGATAAAAATAAATGCATGGACTGACATGGCTGATAAGAGTTTTTCTGATTTTGAAGAAGAAAATTACTTAAGTAACCAGTGTTAACACTTTCTTTATTTCAATAAGTTTTTTCAAGTGGAGTGGCCATAGGAGGTTTCCTAAGTCAAGAGGGAAGACCTGTAACATACTTTAGTGAGAAGCTTAATGAAGCCAAAAATAGATACTTTTCTTATCATTTAGAGTTCTATGCTATGGTCCAAGCTTTGAGGAAGTGAAGCATTATCTAATGCCTAAGGAGTTTTTCATAATCATATGATAATCAAGCAATACAATTCATAACCAACCAACCAAGGATTAAATCAAAGGCATATGAAGTGGGTGGAGTATTTGTAAAACTTCACTTTTGTTATAAAGCACAAGAAAGGCCAAACTAACAAGGTTGCAAATGCATTAAGTAGAAGAGTTTTACTACCTAGAGAATATTCAACTTGAAATTGGAGGAATAGGCACTTAAGGATCTCTATGAGGCTGATCCATACTTCAAGGAAACATATGAAGCTTATAAGTATCCTACTTTCAAAATAAGGAGCCTATGGTTAGATTATATGATACAAGATGATTTGTTGTTTAAAGGAGTACAATATGTGTACAAAGAAGCTCTATGAGGGAAAATATGATCAAGGAGAAGCATTGTGGAGTTTAGCAGGTCATTTTGGTCTTGATAAGACCTTAGCACAAGTGAGTACTCATTATTTTTGGCCAAGAATACAAAGTATAGTGTAAGGAAGTTTATTGAAAGGTGTAAGATATGTTCGATTTGCCAAATGATAGAGTACTAATTCAAGTTTGTATTATCCTTTTCTAGTGCCAAATAAGACACGATGAGATTCTATTAGTTTGTATTTATTATTAGGCTTTCCAAGAACTCAACATATATATAATTCACATTTTTGTTGTAGTGGAAAAAATTTCACCAGATGGATCATTTCATACCATGCAAAATAACTAATGATGTTACTCATGTGTATAATTTGATTTTCAATGATTTAGTTAGACTTCATGGAATTAAAAGGAGTATTGTTTTATATAGGGATAAAAAGTTCCTAGAGACATTTTTAGAGAAAATTATGGAATAAACTACAAAAAAATTTGAATTTTAATTCATCCTACCACCCTCATATAGATATAGACAAACTGAGGTGGTTAAATAGAAGCCTATGAAAATTGTTGAGATGTTCTTGACAAAGGACACGGTGCTAAACAATGGGACTTATTTCTTTCTCAAGATGAATTTTCCTATAATAATTCAACTGACGAGAGCGCAAGAATGATTCCATTTCAAGATATTTTATGCAATGCATCCTAAGAGGGGTTTTTTTGACTTGAGAGACTTAGGTATAATGGAGAAGATAAGTGTTGAAGGAAAAGAGGTTCCTATTTTCATGCAATAAATATATAAACATGCGAAAAAACAATTGGAAAAGAATGTGAACCAATATAAGTAACATGCAAATTTAAGAAGAAGAGAAGTCAATTTTCAAGTGTGAGACATGGTAATGACTCAATCCCAAGAAGAAAAGGTTTCCAAAAGGACACTATAAAAAAACTGAAAAAATAGTTCCTTGCAAGATCATTATGAAATTATCCAACAATGCATATGAACTAGAATTTCCAAACAATGTTGGAATATCTCCTATTTTTAATGGTGCAGATATGTATCCATTCAAGGAAGGGGAGGAGAGTGACCACACATCTGGAGAAGAAGAAACAACAATCCAAGAGTGGGAAAAATAATTACCTCATGCACCAAATTAAGAACCAGAGTCAATTCTAGAAAAGAAGGTAACCAAAAGAGCCAGAGGAAAAGAATATTATCAGTACTCAGTGAATTGGAAACATCATCTTGTAGAGGATTCCACTTGGATGACAGAAACTGAAATCATCAAGCTTGGTAATACTCTAGTAGACCTCAAGAATAATAGTTCATGAGATGAGTTTCTTGTCCTAGGGAGAATTATGAAGGAGCATCAACTTAGACTTGTAAAATTCATCAAATTTTGGGTGTTTAACACTTTAGGAGGGTCTAAGTAGGTTGATATAAGTATTGTAGGTCTTTAGGTATTTATAAATTTCAAATTTTGGCTTGAAATAGGTTTTCCCACCCAAAACAAATTTGAATTTATTAAATAAGAAATTGGGAATTTTGTATAATTTTGGTGTCTTAGGATGATATATGATGTTTGGATAGGGTGTTGTGATCATGTTTAAGTGTCTTGAATATCTCCTGGAAAGTGAACTTGATAAAATGGTATCTTATCATCAAAAGTTATGTTTTCCCCATTTTGTATTTTCTTAGTCTTCTTGAGTAAAATGATCCTCAATGTAAAAAGTTATGAAGTATTGAACATGTGGTTTATGAAAATCTATTTAGGTGTTATTATTTTAATTTAAAAATCTAATAAAATAAGGAGGAGACCATATTCTTGAAAGGAGAGAGATGAAACTCTATTCTTGAATGAACTGTTTGTAACAAGACTAATAAGAGAAGAAAAATATTCAATAAAAATCAAGTTTTTTTCTTAAGATTGGGAATATCCTTGTATATTTAATTTATGTAGTGATATTAGAAGTTGTTATTACATGTTTTACAATTTTTAATAATGATAATGTTGACAATTTGTCTCTATACCCTACACAGGCATGTAGGATCAAGGAAAAACCATGTTTTAAAGAGGTAATTTTGCCATTTCATGAAAATTTTCATACACTTCTTGTGGAATATTACTTAGGAAGATGTGTTAGGTAGGAAAATACCTAAAATATTTTTTATAGTGGTTTTTCACAAGGTTCTCAAATGGTTCAAAAAACCTAGTTAGGGTTTAGAGAAAAACCTATGTTTGGAGGACTTAACCTTTGTATTTAGGTCTAGAATTTGGAAGAAACCATCTATGCAATCCCCCAAATTATTATTTTGAAGTTTTATTATTTTTAATTACTCATGTTGAGACTAGTTTATGATAGTTAATTTTGTATAAACTTGAGACCTAATTAAAGGCCTAATGGGAAAAATAAATTAATTATATTGAGGGGTTGTACTATGAGTTGAAGTCTAAAAATTGGTAGAGAGCACAAATTCCATAAAGGGTACCTGGAACAGGGTTTATTTTCTCAAGGTTCATTTTTGTTTTCTCCCAACAATAATACTTTTTTCTTAGGAGGGATAATAGGCTTTGAGACTAGTTTTGGAGGCATCAGATCTATTTGACTTAAAAACTTGTGATTTCCTCTTTCTCTTAAATCATCTAGGCAAGATATGTTTGGTCTAGGATAGGGGTTATACATTTTCAAACCTAGAGAAATATGGGTGTGTAACTTCTTGTGTGCTTTATATGTCTAGAAAATGTTCTCATTATATGTCGATATTTCTTACATAACTTTTTGATGTAATAAAGTATAAACCCTAACAAATTGCATAAACCTTAATTAGAGAATTAACAAACCAAAGGAGAAATATATGTGTTGGAACACCCTTGGTAGTATTATTCCCAACCGTTGATCCAATCCAAGTGTTGCATAACATATCCTCATTGCAGAAATCAAGCCTTGTGTAGTTCTCGTAAGTGATTGTGTAAGTGTGTATAACTAACCAACCCTTACGGGTGCCCTCGTGTCTCTTGACACAAAGATAGTGGGATAAATAAATAGAATAGAATGTACACAATGCATTAGTAGTGAGATATGGTGTGCCTCAACTATGTGACCTAACCTTTGTGTTTATTGAAACCCTTTTGCAATTCTTGGAGTGAATTTTATTTTGTTGGCATGTGGATGTTGAGTTTTCATTGATGTCAAAGGCATATTAATGACAAAGCAGGATGTAGGAGATATGAAGGAGATATTGGAGTAAGTCAGATAAGATAGAATACGACAAGGCTTGAGAACATTTGGTTGAGACTCGACTGCTTGAGGAGCTAGTGACTAGCAGAGGCTAAATGGTGATGTAAGATCATGCCTATATGATGAAATAACAATTTTAGTAGGTATATGATAAGGAAATAATGTTACCATAATGGATACACATGTACATGAGTGGAATTGGTTAGACTAGCTCAGTTTAACATGTATAATCCCTAGGCCAAGTTAGCAAAGTGACATGGAAAGGTGGAGTGAAGGAATGAGGAAACTAGTGAATAATTGTATATGCATTATACATATTATTGGACATGTTTAAGTGGATACATGATGAATAACAATTCAGATGTGATGAGCTATGGTGCAAACTAGCTCAATTTAGCCTATTTCAAAGACCTAGAATGAGGGTATGAAGCAAAACAAGCTATGGAAAGAAAATGCAAGCATGGTAAGTGTGTAGCGACGTTTATAAGAGTCGTAAGATGAAGCTACAAGTCATAAATCAATACTTATAGGCATATTTAGGGTCATTGGTCTGATTTCCCATCAGGATAAATATGTTTAACATATAAAAATGAGATTGGTCAAGAAGGTACATGCACATTTAAGACAAAGTAGCCATTATAGATAATTTAGGAGGTATTCATGAAAGTTTGGACAAAATTTGGGGACCAAATAATGAGTTTGTGCAAGATATTCAAATTTTACCAAAATTGGGCTAAGAAAGGTATGCCAAAATAATGCCCTGAATTCTTAGCATTCAATCTAAATTGAAAAATATTATTAAGATAAATCATAAGAGACATTTTTTAAGAGCATATAGAGACTAATATTTTTCAAAAATTATGAGTTCAAAAGGATGAAGGATAAGAAAGTTCTATCCATTTTTCTGGCACTGTCTAGAACCCTCCTAAACCCCAATTGAAAGTGGTATGGAGAAAATTACTTGGTTATGATTCCAAATGGAATTTTTTTACCTTGTAAATTAATTGAGTTCATAGATAACTAATCAAAGATCATGTACATGGTGGTTTTATCTTATGGCACATGGTGTGCCCTATAAGAAAACACGTGTTTTGTGAAGAATTTGGTGTATAGAAAATTTTTATAAAGGAACCCATGCTCAAAATTTTTGTGAAAGATGTTAGGGAATTGATATTTATTTTCATGAAGTCATCTAGGTTAGTTATTTTTATAAATGTGATGATACAAGAGTTTCACTCGGACCTACTGCTAAGAAAGGTAGTATACAAAGCTTGTGATGGTGAAATGGATGTGCTCATGATGAAATGAACATTGCTGATGTTGTTTTTGGTCCTGAATAACATTAAGTTGTTCCATATGACCTAAGAGTAAGATTAGTTTAGTTTTATGAAGTGATTACATTCATAGGATTGATTGATACAAAATTGTCCTACCAGACTAGTCAAGAAGGTGTGTGTTTTGGAGTCCAATGTTAAGTCTTCTCCCATTTGATGTATATTTTTATGAGAAAGATCATGTGTACTAGGTTTTCAATGAAGTGTTAAATGCATTTGGTCATCATGAAATTTATGTTTCATGTGTTTAGGACAAGAAAAAAAATACTGGTTTTAGGAAACCTAAAACACAGCTTGATTGGTTTGTGAAAAACATTTTTGTTTGAACTCTTTGACCTATAATGAAGCAAGATATGAACCTGATAAGTTGGTCAAGACATAGAATCTTCCACAAATTCTGATTTTGAGTGTTGAATAAGTTATCAAGTGCATGATCAAGATCACTTTGTTGAGTAAAAATTTCTGAGGTTAAAGGTTTGGTTGTTGCTTGTTCAAATCTACATATTCTTGCTTGAATGGGAGTGTTGAAGCTCCTTTTTACATCTGAAGGTTTTATAAACATTATAGTATATCATCTCTTTTCTTAATAATGTGTTGAAGGTACATGAATCATTGTGAGAAGATCAATCTCTTGACTGAAATTTTTAGGTCCTCCATGACTGAGTTTTGAAGCTCTTACACCAAACATGAAGAGATCTAATGAAGTTGAAGAAGAAATGATGAGTATACAAGAATAGGGAGAGGTTATAGAGGAAAATTAAGAGTATTGTAACATATATGCATACATATGACACTTTTACTAAGTCAAATTAGTTAGAATATAAAGGAAACTTGCCAAAAGGAAGAAGACAGATATTGACGGGGTAGTTACAAAATAATATGTCAAAAGTCAGATTTCATGTATAAGAAGAATATCCTAAGTTGTGGATAGAGATAAGGATTTATTTTGTGATATACATGAAGGTTACAACTTCCATGACAGATTGTGTAAGGTGTGCACATGAAACTAACATGTAATGAGGTGCAATCATTATACAAGGGAAGTTTGATATGATGTCATTCAACCTCCAATTCAAGTTGAAGAGTTCTTATGGTAAGGAGAAGTGTAAGAGTCTCTCAAGCATGTTTTATTTGATAAGATAAACATATGATTGTGTGTATGAATTTTTTTGATGTAGATACTATTAAAGGTATAGTAAGGGTATGATAACATATTGAAATCCAAGGATGTATCTAATGTATTGAGAACTGTAATTTTGCAGTAGTTAGTGAGAATGTAAGTGAAGATGAAGGAGGGTGAGAAGAGAATAATTTTATCTTAAGAAGTTATCATAATGTTTTGTGAGAGACAACACAAGGAAAGTGATCAAAACATTGTGAAGAAGTCTAAGTGTATGATTAACATACAGGGAGTTAACGCTTCCTTGTAAGCGACAACTTACAGAAGATCAAGTTGAAGCTTGGTTAAATTATTGGGAGTTGAAGCTTGCATGCAAGTAGAATATTTCTAAATTTCAAGTAGTAGATTGAATAAATTACTGGAGTTGATGTTCCAAGTTGAGTGGATTCTCAATAGTGAAATCATTGTAACATTTACAAGACAATTTTTTCCAAGTTAGTTCTTTGGTTTGAATGGGTTTTTCTCCCTTGAAGGGTTTCCCACATTAAATACTATTTATTTGTGTATGTTCTCTTATTGATTTATTGTGAATTATTTTATGGTTTCATCATAAAATTTTTAAGAAAATTGATTTTTCTGTGAAAATTTGAATAAGCACTGATTCACCCCCCTCTTAGTGCCTAGAATTTCTAATAGATTTTGCTTAGTTAATGAATTTGTGATATTTTCATGTTTGTATATGGATGAAGTTAGATTCCTTAAACTAGTTGAGAGATTCAAAAAAAATTTAGGCATAACCTTAGTTGATGTGTATTTGATTTAGGAACCCTTTGAGTGTTTTTGGATGATATTTGCAATAGTAACTTGTGAGAATGCCAAATGAGTTACAAGGTGATAATATAGTCTTTCCTAGGTGAGATATTATAATAAGTTTGATCCTAGGAATATTAAATGACCCAAAGAATTATTTATAATTTAAATTAGAGTCAGTAATTGAGAAAATATAGGACCGTACAGGTCGAACAAGACCAAAACCCACATCCAGACCCTTCCATAAAATTTTGGACAAGAAAGAGAAACATCAAAACTAAAAGTTGTGTCATGAATGTCATATGTTTTATGCTTATTTGATTGAGTAATATTTCTTGATTTTATGACAAAGCATTATGTAGAGATAAGGAAGTTTTAGAATGTCTATAGATATGAGGAGATTATATTCTAAATGCAATAATTTGTATCATCAAGGATACGAGGTAAATATTGGCACTACACAAGGACAAGCTACCAAATTTCAGTGTTTAGAGATACAAGGTAAATATTGACATTACTACTAGGTGATAATTTCACCCTAAGTTCAACCTAAAACTAATTTTTCTATGGATCAGGGATCATTTATATACATTGTGATTCCTTTTAAATTGAAAAATTTAGTAGTAACTTTAGCTGGATTATGGTGAACACATTTAAAGATTTCATCTATGAATTCTAAGAAGTCAATCTTGATGATGGAATAATATATGGGATGTTTAAGGATCATATACAAGTATTGAGACTCATGTTTGAGAGTTTATGTATTAAAAATAGTGTTGTATTCAAACAAATTCATATTTACAAATACATTTATGGCATTGCTAGGACATATTATTTGCAAACAGGGAATGTTGGTTGATCCTCTAGAAATAAAAATTATTGCAACACTTCCACTACAAAAAACATAAAAAGATGTGCAAACCTTGTTGGGATATTCTATATATCATAGGAAATTATTGTGTAATTATGTTATTTTGAGTGCGCCCATCAAAGATCTCTTAAAGAAGAAAAATAATAAGTCTATTAAATGGGTGAAGGAATGCTTAGACACATTTGAGATATCAAAATCGAATATTTTGAGCACAACTATATTAATATTTATAGATTGGAATTTACCAGTTAATATGGATGTGGATGCATCAAATTTAGGAAATGGAGTTGTGTTTAGGGAATATATGTGGAGATAAGAGATATCAGGAATTAAACAGATCAAACAGGGTCATCTCAAGTGTTGGGAATACTATACTCCAACGGTTGAAGCTGACTTTTTCAAATGATTTTGAGAGTTCCAGGAGGAGTTGGGATCTAAAAAACTAGTGATTGGAAAGATAGTAAAATCCTCTATATGATGGAAACCTTAATTTTTTCCCAAGAATTGTAAATATTCTATGCCAAACCAAGTTTCTATAGTTGTTACATCCCAACCTCTCTTGGAACAAATTATGAAGTACATGATCCTCCCATGCCATGTCATGATACATATGTTGTTAATTATTCATTGGGGGAAATAAATTGGTATTATAGTGGTTGTAAATCCTCATAAACTATATTTCAAGGATAAATGGTTTTATATGTTAGAAAGGAGATAGTCCAGAGTCATATAGTACCTATTTGTGGATGGAATGCTTGTCTTTATCCTTCTTCTCAAGTCATGTAATGCTCTAATGTAGTTTTGGTTTAACTAACTTTCATTAGTAAAACTTTGAGATTTTTGAAGACATGGGAAAAATATCATTTTGGGTACTTGTTTGCCTCTTGATGAGCCTCACAATCGAGGAGTTTGTCAAAATTGGCATGTTTAGGGGTAATATAGGAAAAATCAAACAATTGAGGAACATATGGAACAATTCCTTTGTTCCATGTGCTCCCCCCTTTACCACCTTGGTCATTTTTTGCAAAGAACCTGAAGAAATTACATAAATAAGGAAGAAGTGGTACAATTGCATCATTCCACTTATTCCTTGCATCACCACCATGTTTGATTAGGGAAAAATAATTAGTGAAGTTACTTCATGTTGACATCTTTATAACAGTTTGTGAGTTCCTCATGTTCACAAATTATTTACAATCATCAAAAAATAAAGGAAAGAGGTTATATTGGGTAGCTTAGGCTTGGAATCAATTAAAGGAACCTTCCCAAAATTCCTTCATTCACCAAGGGGTCGATAATGTCGGCATTTGATGGAATTGTGGGAACAATTCCACCATTCCATTGGTACCCCAAACCTCCACTTCCCCGCATGCCCCAACAAGATGACAAATGAGAAAATGTAAGGGTCGGTAAATTCATCTTAGGAGGGAGAAAAGGGAACTATTCCCTCGTTCCCTATATTCCCCTAATTTTTTCCAACACTTCCAAAAGGAAGATATGTACAAGTCAATGATGGAAGGCCCTCAAGGAACATTTCCCTTTTTTACAATAAATCCCATATTTTCACCAAGAAAAGGACCATGAAGGGTCATAAACTCATATTTTGGAATGTATAAGTATATTTGTGCTCAAATTGAATGTATTAACTCAGCTTTTGGTGAAGAAGGGTCACAAATGATAGAAAAGTGAAAGTTCATGTGAAGGGAAGGTGAAAGGTCATATTGTAAATATATAAATTGTAATGCCTTCTCCATTCCAAAGGGTTAGAAGTTGTTGATTATCATATGTTGTTGGTATTTGTATCACTACTAGTGTAAGCAATAAAGCTATTTTTCCTCTATTTACTTTGTCTATGTTCCTCCATACTCTCTTTTCAAACTTTACCAGCGCGGTGAATTTGTACAACCAAAAAGGTGTCCTTGATTAATGGATCTACAAAAATTTGTGTCTCTGGTTTATTAGTCTTTCTGCTTCTTTCAATTTTTTTTTCTTCTAATTGAATGTGGACCTAATCTATAAATGCATGTGAATTCTATGATTCTACTCATAACATTAACCCCCTCTCACTATTTCTCCTACTCCCCTTTGATTAACACACACTGGTGTGGAGAGGGAGGTGAATCAGTAGAAGATAATATTTTACTTATTTGAAAACTTAATATCCATAGTAAAAAAATCACACGAGATCCAAAAATTATGAAACACAAGATTTATGTGGAAACACTTACAAGATAAAACCACATAGACAAGACTACTTGGATCTAATGTAAAAATCTAGTCACAAAAAAATTCTTACTAAAATTTTTAGGCACTAACCTACTAGATACAAATATCCATAATATAGGCACCAACCTACTAGAGACAACAATCCCCACAATTTGTATGAAATAACCTACTGGAGACACCAATCCCCATAGTTAAGCAACAACTTAGCAAGAGATAAAAATATATTTTATTAGGAAGAACCAACATCCAAATAATATTCTTCAATGAATATCAGTAACATAAAATTCTTCACAAGGATTTTCTCTGTATTCCACCTTCAAAATTCAGCCTTCTAAATGATCTTCAATTTTAGAGATCTTCCTTCTAATTCTATCAACACTTCACTCAGAAATTTTCTTTGAAAATGATAACCACTTCATTATATACTCAAGAACCCTGTTTGAATCATTCTCAATTCATTCCAACCTCTCAATGCTCTTTAATGATTTCTATTTCATTCCACTCATACTTAGAAATTTTCTCTTAATGATCTCTCATTCATTTACTTGCATAAATCTACCTTTATCTCTTTATTTTATACTCCCTTCTTCTTTAGCAGTTCGTCATTTCTCCACACTCACACACATTAAATAATTCCAACTATATGTAATTTTATACTATTTTCATCTCTTAAAAGGTTGTTATTTATTTCCAAGTGTCGACTCGATAACATTCTTTTGGATGCAAGACATGATTCAAAATTTTCAGACCTATATTTAAATTTCTAATTTTTTCCCCTTGACTTCCACATACTTGCTTTATTTTCCCATTGTTCCATAGATTTATATTACCTCCACAGAGTTACTTTATCCTTCTCCCATTTCCATGGATTTCCTGGACCTCTGTGGCTCTTCTTTGACCTCTATGAATTTCCTTGACCTCCCCAACCCCTTTCGTCTTCCACCTTGTTCCGTGGATTTCCTTGACCTTCATGGCCCCTTTTTTTCTTCTTCCTTGTTCCAAAACTTTCCTAGACCTTCATGGCCCTTCTTTGACCTTCATGGCTTTCCTTGACCTCCAACAGATCCTTTTGTCTTCCGCCTTATTCCAATGCTTTCCTATACCTCTGTAGATTTCCACAACCAAATCCTTTTTTACACAAATATTTAGAATTGTTACCACCTATGGAAAAATATGAATTAATTCCTTTGTTCTGTGGAACACATCATTTTTTCTACAGAATTTTCACCTCCAAAAAACATGTGGGACACTAAAAATGGTCCCCCTTTGTTGCACAACATTGACTTGTCTTCAAACCTACAAAAACATCAAAAAATGAATTCCTTTACTGCATGAATTTGAAAACCCGTGAAATAATAAAAAATGAATTCCTTTGTACTAGGGCTTTGAAAACTCGTAAAACACTACAAGATGACATCTTTTATTGCACAACTTTAAAAACCCGCGAAACACTACAAAATGAATTCCTTTGTTTTGTGGATTTGAAAACCCATGAAACACTACAAAATTACTTCCTTTGTTGTGCGACATGTAGAATTTAAAGTGTAACAATTTTTTCTTGATTGACTCATTCCTTAGACATCAATGACAAGTATTTCCAACATATGGAACATGTAAGATATTGTCTTTGACTTCATCATTCATTTGACATCAATGACACTATTTACAACACCCTTTACCCATATCCTAATAAAATTCCTCCATTGTACAGTGTACAAGCACTTTTCCATAGGTTTAGTGGAGTATTCTTGTGTGATCCATGGCCTAATGGACACCCCATAGTTTTTAGTTAGTTTACATTCAATAATGGGAGCCTCACCATACCCAAGTAGGAGGGGCTTAGCCCTATGACGATTGGTGGACACTAATAATTTGCACTATAATAATTTATTTCACCAACAATTTGTAATGGAAATATTGAGGTTAAGTAAACCAAGAACACAACCAAGTATAAAGTAAATGGAAGCTATAAAGTAGGTAGGAATGAATAAAAATTAATAGTGGTAAAAAATTAAATTTAGTAGGTGGTGGAAGAAATGGAAAGGAAAATTTATACTATGGATGAATAGGTAGGAGAAAACCATAAATATTCACAAGTGATAGAGTATTCCCAATAAAAAGAGTTTTTAAGTAATCTTGAGAAGTTAGGAATTCCACAAAGAACATGACAAAGAAGAATGGAGGAACCCTAAATTACTTTAGAGTGTGAGATAAGCTAGCCAATGATTAATAAATAGACATTGAAATCATATTAGTTGAATTTGGTGGGGGATTTCTCAGTGATTAGATATAAGGTTACCCAATACCAACAGACATGAAAGTACATTCATTCCAAGTTAGCTAAATTTGATCACACACACATGGAGGTGGATAGAAAAATTAGGGTCAAGCTATATCTAGATAATAATAAGGAAGAATGGAAGTAGAGTGTAAAAACAATACCAAATATGTAGCTAAAGTATGGAGCACATTCCAAGTTTTACATTGGCTAACAAACCCATTCCGATTTTGTTGAATAGATTACATAATGGGATACTATACCTAGAACAACCATACTATATATTACAAAAGATAATTTAAAATGAGTTAATGGAATGATGAAGAAATGACACACTGTTCTTTAGTTGAATTAGAAGTTCAGGACCAGGAATAGGGAATTCACAAGACTACTAGGAAATATATAAAATAAATGTAGAGTTGTTATTGCGACAATATTAAACTCATCTCTAAGATACATAGTCAAGGTGGTAGCAAAGAAGGTTTATTACATAAATATTGAGGATATCACACACGCTAGAACCATGAATATCTAATTCAATATGGTGTCCAATATTATACACCATGTGTAAGGAACTACTAGAATAATTCAAAGATGGCACTAAACAAATCATGAAGAGTAAACACAATTTTTTTCATGGATTCCTTCTTGTTTATTTAGCTATGTATTTTAAAAACACGATATCGTGAGTACAAGAGAAATTTTAGTGGTCCCCAATAAAACCATATAGATATGAAGGATATAATTGAGAATATTAACAAAGTTTTGCACGGGGTTAGGTATAAGGAGAATGCTGGAAAAGAGGTATCTAATTTCATAGCAAGAAGTGTAAAAAATATGATAATGAGGTGATGTTTGGAGTATGTATTGAATATATAAAAATAAAACCATACATAACATGGACTAATACAATATCCAATTTGACATATTAAGTATCCTACATATATTTAGATAGTGGTATCACAACACTAAGGAAATTTCTGGTTGATCCAAAAAATAAAATATGAACAAATACAGATGATATTATTGATGAAATGTAATAGTAAGAAAGACCATTAACACTTGGGGAACAAGGGGAATCAATACCCTTATAATAATCAAGATAGGAAGGAGAGAAATTTGTAGTATACTAGAAAAAATAAACATTGATATCCTACTTAGGTAATTATAGAAGAACATTGCAGACAAAAAATAGAGGTTCAATCCTCCATTACTAAAGAGAGTTTGAATGATGAAGAAATTTAACAAATAGGGAATATTTCCTATGGTACAAAGGGGATAAAAATATACGATGTTGGTAGCTCTACTTAAAACCAAATATATGTCAAAGAGTGGTGAGGGAGGTAGGTTTAAGACCCTTCAAAACCTAAATTGGGTAATAAAGGAAAGGAACAAACAAAAATGGTCTATCTGACAACCACCAAAAAGAACCAAAAGGAACAAAAGGACCTGTTGGATTTTTTTTGTCATTGATGTCAAAGAGTGATGATTTTATTGATTTCTTCATTTTCATTGACGTCAAAAGGAGTAAGAGACATGAAGGTTGATTGGTATTGTCAGTTGAGTTGATTGGTCTTGGTGATGTTTCATGGGTTCTCAATTAAGTATGTTGGATCATAGTGACTTGAAGAGGTATGCCAGTGGTAGGATGATGATATAATAATTTCATGAAGTGTGGTGAAGTTTTTTGTAAGTTATCAAGAGTGGAAAAGTGATGAGGAATTCAAAATTGGTGAAGCAAGCATGTTCAAGGTGCTTGTTCTTAAGACCCAATCAACATGTATGGTATGACATGATGTAGTACATGTTTTTAGAAGCTGGATATGTATTGTGAGAGCATGGTAAATATGTATATGTGTTGTAGAGACACACACAAGTGTCTTTGAGTGTTGTTTCAAGTGTTAGTCATGTTTTCTAGGTCTACACTAGACCTATTCTTAAGCCCTAGGCATCCAAGCGAGATTGGTTGGAGATATTTCAAAATGATTATGGAAAATTGAGAATTTTGAAAGGTGTGTCAGGTTATCATAGAGGCATGGTCCAAGTTTCATGTGTTAATTTGAAGGTATGTGCAAGAAATTGATTTTTTACTCCTATCGAGTTCATAGAAGTGAGATTTTGACCTCGAATTGGAATTTTTGATGCTTGTTGGCACATTTGAAACTTGCATGGGAGGATAATATATTAATGGTAGTTTTGGAAGGGTCCTAAGGTAGATTTTTGGGCATGATTTCAGATATTAAGGGGAAGAGCTTTATGAACAATAATTAAGAAGCTAAGTAACTTCCAAACCCTCATAAAACCCTAGGTTTGAAGTGATGAAGAAGAAGTTGATCATACATGAAAAAAAAATGTTTTTTTTTCTAAATTTTTTTAATTATAGGCTGTAGAGGACTCCTCCATATTTCTCTAGGTGGTATTTAGGTTTCTTGACTGTATGTGGACCCCACTCAAACTTTATGTTTATGATGAATTTTAGTTTTCTCTCAAGATATGCATTGGACCTACTTACTAAATTAGTTTTGGAGGAATTATGGAAGCTAATATACATTTCCATTATGGTTTTAGATCATGTTTTATACTTTATGATGTATTTTGAATTCTATTGTACAAGATTAATTTTTGAATAGTTTTGGGTAGTTTCAGGTGATTTGGTTAGAGAGATGTTTTGGTGATGATTCGGTCTGATTTATGGTTTTATGATAACTTTGTGATGACCATGAGGTCATGATATTTCCATTAATATATCACAATTTAATGGTTGAGGTGATTTGATGAGGGGTTGAGCTTCATTTTTGAAGATTAGTTTTGGGGCAACTTGGTTGTCCTTGTTATCAAGAGGGTTTCATGATGCAAGATAGTGGTGCAAAGGTGTATAAGCTTGATGGAGGCTGCTAGTTGTATTATAAAACATGTATAAGTGGTACTTGTTATTTGGGGAAGATTTTTTCTCAATAACATTTAGTTTTGACGAGTGGGCTATTTAAGTGTATTAAGGCTTCGTGTGTCCTAACGAGGAATTTTATTGTGGAGATGAAATTTACAACCTATATGGTTATTTATTTGATTTTTTAGGATGCTATTATGTTTTTATAATGTAATTTTCCATATTATGTCTGACTTAGATGTATTAGGTGTTTGAGTCATGTATAAAAGCAAGATGTAAAGTTCATTTGAGTGAGTTGAGTGAGTATGAGAAAATGTGAGATAGAAGGCAACTTGTGGAAGTGTAAGAGGTATTTGTGACCATAAAGAGAGTGAAAAAATTATGATATGTTGTTCTAGAGTGTGATCATCTATGGGTGAGCTAGGGAAGATGACTTACTCAAATTGAAGGAATAAGCTTTTGAGTAAGGAAGGCTAGAAGGCAATTTTGAGGAAGATAGAGAGAAGGTGAACTAAAGTGGTGTCATCATCAGTTGTTGGTGCAACATTTCATAGGTGAAAACACATTCAAGTGGCTTTAGTTTATGCTTATTCATCTAGGGGTTGGTGTTTCCTTGTAGGGTTAGTGCTTTATTAAATTTAGGGGTTGGTGCCTCACTAAACCTAAGGGTTAGTGCTCAAATAAATTTTAATCATGGCTCTAATAAAGTTTTGTTTCAGTGGGTTTTCTTCCCTATAATGGTTTCCCACTTAAATATGATGTTCATTTGTTCTTTTGTTCCTCTTGCATATGTTTTTATGGTTGTGTTGTATTGATGATTCATAATAGATAAACTAAGTTAATGGTCAATGGTTAAGTAGTTGAAAATGAAAGAAAAGTTTTATGCCCACAAATTCACCCCCCATCTCAGTGGTTATGCTTCTAATAATACCAAAGGGATAGTATATAAAATGGAAATAATTCAACAATAGTACACCGATTCAAAAGACACACTTAGGAGGAATCCTAAATGATAGTGCATAGAAGGATTGGATGTAGAGATGCATCTCAATGGAGGAGAAAACAAAGTGAAAAATATAGAGAATATCTAAGGATTGGCTATAATAAAAAGAAGACCTAAACTAGTTGGTAAAACAACTTCTCTAGGAAATAATTCAGATCTTGATAGAGAACATTACACATAATTCCATAATAGATCAAAAAATTCATGAAAAAGTAATAGATAACTATAAAGCATAAAAAATTATTTTATTCAATAAAAAGAATGTGGATCTGAGATATATGGTTAAGGAACAAGTCAAGTATTGAGAAAAAATTGGGTGATGTGGTGATTTACTTTTTTTACTCAATTTATGGATTGACTATAACCCAATATGAGAAGAAAGAACTTGTTATTTGGAGTAAGAATTTAATAAATCCTCTTCCACATAACAACTCAATTCAACAAGTTTATTCCAAAGGGATGAGTGAGAAATTTATTTATAATTTTTTTATGGATTCACAATACTATAAAAAAATTGATATATAACTTTATATAAAAGGTAACACAATATTACTATCACATCCCATAGCTATTCTTGTCGTGCAAATGTGCAACAGGGAAATCGACAATTTCCAAGCATGACAACTAGACCCATGTGTTAAAATTTTCAAGTCTATCATTCCAAGACACCCCAGATCTTTCTAGTCAATCCAAATGACCTATCGAATAATTTTATCTCATCCCCCTATGTGATTTAGGAAAGTCCATTCATTCCCCTAGGTGATATCAGGAGTTTATAAAAATTTGCAAGTTACATGAAAGTGTGGGAAGGGCTATCACTGGCCTTCCTAGAGATGGAACAACATCACGAAGTGGAGCAGAAGAGCCTAAGTGGATGTGGAGGTGATATAAAGGTATTGGGAAATAATGGAGATGATTCATGAATATTTTGGAAGGTCTCAGAGAAGTTTGGGCAGTTTCACCAGAATTAGGGTTCACAGGCCTAGTCAGTGCATGAGCCAAAATAGCCGCTGAGCTTTGGAAAGTGATTTTGGGAGCCTCGAATGGAGTTAGGAGTAAAAGGAAACATCACCAGAAATGTGATTCCAATCCCTATATGGTGGTGAAATCATATTTATTACAATACTTTGGTGAATCAGATATGCAGGTACTTTTTCTTAGGCACAAGTGGAGTACCAAATCACAATTCCACTTTTTAAGGGATCAAATGGACAAAGAAAAACATAATAACCACATAATTGGATTCAAAAGGCCATTTCAATTTAGTATCATATAATTTTTTTCCAAAAAAGTCTATCAGGAGCTTAAGATATCATCATCACAAGTTTCCCTATTGGAGCGTGTTCAAGACTTAGCCAAATTTTGAGAGGACACATGTCAGCACCAGGAGCCTGGCAGGATTTTATGTCCCTAAAATCCCTAAGGTCAGGTACATCAACCTTGGAAAAATGCACCCAGTCCCCATGCCACCTCTGTGACCCTCATGTGACCTTCAAACTTGATAGTCAACCCTCAGGTGCATTTTTAGAGCTCAAATTCCTTGCCATTGGATCGAGGACATGTGTCAGCTCCAGGACCACCATGGAATTTTATGTCCCTCACATACCTGAGGGACATAAGACATGGAAAAATTCACCCTGCCCCTATGGGGAGTCCTTTGGTCATCCACGTGACCGGCTTTCAACCCCTAGTGCTTTTTCAAGCAAATCCCCTACCATCAGATCGAGGACACGTGTCGTCCTCTTGCTCACCATGGATTTTGATGTCCCTCAAGTCCCTGAGGTTAGGGACATCAAACATGAAAAAATTATCCCCACTCTTGCATGAGTATTTTTTGAATATTCAAATCTGACACTTAGCTGTTTCTTCCCCCGCATTTCTCCTTCACAGCTTCTCACCATGCCATGGCCTTGTTCTTTCTTGTCTAGACACCTGGTCCACCATTACTGATCTGCACCAGCTCCTTCATGGTCACTAAAATATCCAATTCATGAAAACATAGAAATATCAGAGAAAAGTGGATCGAAATGATGAAGAAATGAGAGAAGACGAAGATTTTTTGCTAGATAACCACGAAGTCACCCAATCGAAAAATATTTGTATCCTACAAAATACAAGTCAGATCGAGATGTCATCTTTTTGTAGACTTCTTGATTTTTCAAGATGATCACAATGCAATAAACCAAAGGTCAAATGGTGCCCATAATTATTTGTTCCAACAAAATCCTCACTTCGTGCACTGGCTCACATTCGTCAGATTTCCCATCATTCCGGCAATGGAAATGAGCTAAAAACTTGCACACGAACTCCAAATGAAAAACTATTGAAATGGAGTTATTTTCATAAAAAATGGAGACAAAAATAAGACCTGAAAATATCGAGCTCCATTAATGGCCACCATGGAAGCTCCGTGCTCGAAGCCACTACCAGGTGAAAATTTTAAATTTTATTTCCCGGCATTCTAGTGGTTAAAAATATGTGAAATTTGGAGGATGTGGTTGTGACAACAAGACAATTCTAATAAAATATGTTCCATCGCAAATCGAGCACTGAAAACACACTTTCTAAAAATAGTAATTAATCATATACAAACTTGCTATGTTTGGAAAGTCATCATCAAAAGCAGTTGTGGTGAAAGAAGTATGTACCCAAGGTCATCAGGAAGCCAGAATGATTTTCCGGAACAAAAAACATTGAAAACAACCACTTACTAAAAATAGTAAGTTCCCTATACGGGTTGCTTACTAAAAAGAGCAGGTCCAACCCAAAAAGTGGTTGATGCAAGGGTAGTATGCACATGATCGAATGAGGGTTTCCATTACATCACGATAGTCAGAGAGGCAAAAATCACCTTTCACTAAAAATAGTAGCCTCCTTTTGGAAACTTACTATTAATAGTAGGGTTGTTCTCAAAGGGAAAGTTTGGCATGATGAGGCATGAGAGATGATCATCTCAAGGAACTAGACAATGTTTTTTGAACTCACTACATAATTTAGGTCACAATATATCATACATAGGCGGCGAGTTGTGGTCACAGCGGAACAGTTAAATTAACTTGGCAAGTGTTTGTGAGCTAATTTGAAGGTGTTTATAGTGTACAAGGAGTTCTAAGCATCATTAGTTTCATACATTTGGAGCTTTCCTATCAAACAAGGATAATGGACTTCATCGGGATGAAATTTCCTCTTCTTATTATCTCCTATTCCACCAACTTCTCCACTTTCCAATATTTTATTTCACGTTGGGTTGTGTTGTAATTTTTTCATTATGTACTATGTTCTTATGTAATAAGTCACTTTATGTTATTAAAAAGGGACTTACTTATTTCTCCTAGGAAGTCGTAAAAGTTTAAGTTGCACCGGACATAGAAAATCATTAGGGGGTAGACGATACGTCACCTCTCATTCTAAGAAATTGTAATGTTTCCCATTTCAAAAGGGTTGGTCATAAATTTTCTAGCTCAAGAGTGTATGTATTTCTACCTGAGAGAACAAAGGAGATAGCCAAATTTCCTTTTCCCACTCTCTATTTTCCTCCATTCCTCATAATATGTACAAAACTTGTGTAAGCAATTAATACAAGAAGAAGGAGTTTCGAGCCTTTTTTACTAAGGGTTCTATCAATACGTGTGATCATAAATTCCATTTGGTTTTGTTTACTATGCCTAGAGGTTGTTTCCCTAATTTTTAATGATGTGATAAAAAATTCATAGTTTGATGTAGGCAGGAATCTAATTTTTACCTTCAAACATTAGTTCTCTTATTAATTTCTCCCTCCACCTTCCTCTCTACAGGACAACGTCCTATTTTGTAGGTATTTGCAAGTTACCTGCCAAGGTCAGGGAGTGTCCCTGTTAGACCCCTGGTCAAAAGGCCACACATACATCTACCTTTTCATGCGGCATGCATATACGGTAGTTACACAGTAAGTAGAGGGGACCTAGATTCCATTAGAGTGCAAGAAATCCATTAATTATTTCCACCGATAAATTTTCTCACCCACATTTTTTGACGCCCACCATGGGGCAGATTTAGTAGAAATCTACACCAAAAAATACAACCCACAGGTCCAAAATACAAAAAAAATCAAATATAAAAAAAGGAAAACTCATGAAAATCTTGCTTAAAATAACACAGTTGATTCCCTAACCTGTCTTTTCACATTCCACACTGTCTTTTCATATTCCTATGCAAAGTATTTGTGCAAAAATTTCTGAAAAAGGATTTGTGAAGGCAAGAGCGACATCGAAGAAGAAGAAAGCAACAAGGGGATGAAGAATAATACTTCAACCCATGTTAAGGGTAAGGACAACATGCCCGCTGGATCTTGGAAACCCCCTATTCACAATTCCCAATGGGTTCCTGCAAAGAAATTCCAAAGTTCAAAAGGTGTACAACACACAAACTGAAGAATACATAACTGATTTCACGACGTCATGTGGAATCTTGGTGTGCAAATGAAGACTTTTGTGAGATGTTTTGTGGAGTCCCTCCCCCCAGAAAAAATGGCATATGGTTCTAATCTTGCCTACCTTATATCACTGGTCTGGAATGCCCTCATGTGACCTCAAAACTTGATAGTCACCCCAGGTGCATTTTTAGAGCTCAAATTCCTTGCCATTGGATCGAGGACATGTGTCAGCTCCAGGACCACCATGGAATTTTATGTCCCTCACATACCTGAGGGACATAAGACATGGAAAAATTCACCCTGCCCCTATGGGGAGTCCTTTGGTCATCCACGTGACCGGCTTTCAACCCCTAGTGCTTTTTCAAGCAAATCCCCTACCATCAGATCGAGGACACGTGTCGTCCTCTTGCTCACCATGGATTTTGATGTCCCTCAAGTCCCTGAGGTTAGGGACATCAAACATGAAAAAATTATCCCCACTCTTGCATGAGTATTTTTTGAATATTCAAATCTGACACTTAGCTGTTTCTTCCCCCGCATTTCTCCTTCACAGCTTCTCACCATGCCATGGCCTTGTTCTTTCTTGTCTAGACACCTGGTCCACCATTACTGATCTGCACCAGCTCCTTCATGGTCACTAAAATATCCAATTCATGAAAACATAGAAATATCAGAGAAAAGTGGATCGAAATGATGAAGAAATGAGAGAAGAAGACGAAGATTTTTTGCTAGATAACCACGAAGTCACCCAATCGAAAAATATTTGTATCCTACAAAATACAAGTCAGATCGAGATGTCATCTTTTTGTAGACTTCTTGATTTTTCAAGATGATCACAATGCAATAAACCAAAGGTCAAATGGTGCCCATAATTATTTGTTCCAACAAAATCCTCACTTCGTGCACTGGCTCACATTCGTCAGATTTCCCATCATTCCGGCAATGGAAATGAGCTAAAAACTTGCACACGAACTCCAAATGAAAAACTATTGAAATGGAGTTATTTTCATAAAAAATGGAGACAAAAATAAGACCTGAAAATATCGAGCTCCATTAATGGCCACCATGGAAGCTCCGTGCTCGAAGCCACTACCAGGTGAAAATTTTAAATTTTATTTCCCGGCATTCTAGTGGTTAAAAATATGTGAAATTTGGAGGATGTGGTTGTGACAACAAGACAATTCTAATAAAATATGTTCCATCGCAAATCGAGCACTGAAAACACACTTTCTAAAAATAGTAATTAATCATATACAAACTTGCTATGTTTGGAAAGTCATCATCAAAAGCAGTTGTGGTGAAAGAAGTATGTACCCAAGGTCATCAGGAAGCCAGAATGATTTTCCGGAACAAAAAACATTTAAAACAACCACTTACTAAAAATAGTAAGTTCCCTATACGGGTGCTTACTAAAAAGAGCAGGTCAACCCAAAAAGTGGTTGATGCAAGGGTAGTATGCACATGATCGAATGAGGGTTTCCATTACATCACGATAGTCAAGAAGAGGCAAAAATCACCTTTCACTAAAAATAGTAAGCCTTCCTTTTGGAAACTTACTATTAATAGTAGGTTGTTCTCAAAGGGAAAGTTTGGCATGATGAGGCATAGAGAGATGATCATCTCAAGGAACTAGACAATGTTTTTTGACACTCACTACATAATTTAGGTCACAAATATATCATACATAGGCTGCGAGTTGTGGTCATCAGCGGAACAGTTAAATTAACTTGGCAAGTGTTTGTGAGCTAATTTGAAGGTGTTTCATAGTGTACAAGGAGTTCTAAGATTCATAGTTTCACTACATTTGGAGCTTTCCATCAACAAGGATCAATGGACTTCATCGGGAATGACATTTCCTCTTCTTATTCTCTCCTCTTCCCCCCAACTTTCTCTCACTTTCCAATATTCTAATTTCACGTTGGGGTTGTAATTTTTCATATGTACTAATGTTCTTAATGTAATAAGTCACCTTTATGTTATAAAAAGGGACTTAATATTCTCCTAGGAAGTCGTAAAGTTTTAAGTTGCACAAGGACATATGAAAATCCATTAGGGGGTAGACGATAAGTCACCTCTCATTCTAGAAATTGTAATGTCATTCCCATTTCAAAGGGTTGGTCATTAATTTTATAAGCTCAAGAGTGTATTCTACCTTGAGAGAACAAAGGAGATAGCCAAATTCTTCCTTTTCCCCACTCTCTATTTTTCCTCCATTCTCATACTATGTACAACTTGGTTTAAGCAATTAATACAAGAAGAAGGAGTTTCGAGCCTTTTTTACTAAGGGTTCTATCAATACTTTGTGATCATAAATTCCATTTGGTTTTGTTACTATGCATAGAGTTGTTTCCTCCTAATTTTAATGCATGTGATAAAAATTCTAATTGATGTATGCAGGAATCTAATTTTCTACCTTCAACATTAGTTCTCTTATCTAATTTCTCACTCCCCTTTCCCTCTCTACAGACAAAGTCCTATTTTGTAGGTATTTGCAAGATTTACTGCAAGGTCAGTGGAGTGTCCCTGTTAGATCCCTGGTCAAAAGGCCACCACATAAATCTACCTTTTCATGCGCATGCATATACGGTAGTTACACCAGTTAAGTAGAGGGACCTAGATTCCCATAGAGTTGGCAAGAAATCCATAATTATTTCCACCCGATAAATTTTCTCACCAACATTTTTTGACGCCCACCATGGGGCAGATTTAGTAGCATCTACACCAAAAATACAACCACAAGGTCCCAAAATACAAAAAAAAATCAAATATTAAAAAAAGGAACTCATGAAAATCCTTTGCTAAAATACACATTGTTGATTCCTACACGTGTCTTTTCACATTCCACACTGTCTTTTCATATTCCTATTGCAAAGTATTTTAGTGCCAAAATTTGAAAAAGGATTTGCTGAAGCAAGAGCTGAAATAGAAGAAGAAGAAACAATGGTGGATGAAGAATAAATACTTCAACCCATTGTTCCATGGGGAAGGAATACATGCCCGCTTGCTCTTGAAACCCCTCTTCACAATCTACCAATGGGTTCCTGCAAAGAAATTTCCAAAGTTCAAAGGTGACAACACACAACATCCTGAAGAATACATCACTGCTTTCACGACGTCATGTGGAATTCTTGGTGTGCAAAATGAAGACGTTGTTGTGAGATTTTTTGTGGAGTCCCTCCAAGAAAAAATAGCATAATGGTTCTACCTCTTGCCTACCTTATATATCACTGGTTGGAATGACATCAAGGATGCCTTCAAAAGATTTAAATCAACTAAAGACTGTCAAGACCTCATGGTGTAGTTGGATCAAATAAAGAAAGGAGAAAATGAAACCATGAGATACTTCATGGCTCATTTCAAATGATCACTTCACAGGATACCTGAAGAGGATTCGTCATCTCAAAAAAAATGTCAAGAGATTATTCATCAATGCTCAATCATCAGAAGTAGTATTTTTGTTATGAAGATCCCAACCAAGGAAAATTGTAGAAGCATAAAAGATGGCCATTGAACTTGATGATGATCTCATCCTCACTAGAAAGATCAAGAATCCATCAAAGGGCAAGACCCAACATCCTGGAGACGAGAGAACCAATCCATCATTACAAAAATTGGAAAATGAAATGGCGTCATTGAGGAGGGAAATATTTTATCAAGTTTCTTCTCAAAGAAGAAACAAAAATCAAATTACAGGATCACTCCAAAGGCTTGCCTTAGAGGCCCCACCCATGAACATAAATTGTAGATTTCAAGAAAGTGAAGGTGAAAACTTCCTAGAGATCAATGAACTTGAGAACGATAGAAAAATCAAATTTTGTGATTATTATGGAGGTGATGAAGAAGACGAAGAGCATGTGCCTAGTTTCTCATGTGCGGTATTCACTCATTCTCAGTCCGAGAAAAGAGCATCTCCTTCCACGGCTGCAAAAGAAAAGAAGGTTGATGATCCTCCTATGGTGACTCTACAAAACAAAATAATTAGTTGAGGATCCCAACTTCCATCTTCCATGAAGTCCGCATTGTTGGAGCTTGATCCCGTAACAAGTAAGAAGGATCCCGCAATCCCAAGTAAGTCTTCTGATGTCTCTTATAAGTCTAAATCTAAATCTACTCCTATAAAATCTAGTACTTTGAAAGCTCCTAGTGGACCTTTCAAAGTAACCTCCATCCCCCAAAAATCTACTCCTGCTTCCAAACCTGTCATAAATCTAGAAGCAATCCCTTCATCACCCTTTCCTGTATCTTCTACTCCTTTTGACTTCATAGAATATGCGAATAAAGCCAAATTCCAAATTACTGAAACTGAATATTTGCGGACTCATCCTAAAAAATTTGAGATGTTCATCTGATATATCAAGAGTGGTAGTCTAACAGCTAATGCTATAGCTTTTAGTTCCCAAGGCATGTTCCCAAACCCACCTACACCTCCCTCAAAGAACATGCTCTCTTTGAGTGCATCAAATACTGATAAGTTTGAACATTTTTATGTCTCCCTTCTTGTCGGAGAATATGTATTAAAAAACTACATAATAGATTCAGATGCCTCAAATAATGTCATGCCCGTGAAGGTTGCCAAAGCTCTCAAACTCACCATGAATCCACCTAGTGGCTCTTGTTACTCTTTGGATTCAAAAGAGGTCCCACTTGTATGGAAGGTCAAAGATCCATAGGTGGCTCTCACTAGATTTCTAGACAAGAAAGTTTCAGTGATGATTTTGGCAGCAGACGTCCCAACCTCATTCAGAATGTTGTTGGGTAGAAGTTTCTGCCAATACTTGGGAGGGAAAATTTAGATGAATTGGTCATCCATAACTATACCAGTGAAGGGAGACATGGAGAAATTTATTCCCGAGAAGAAAATGAGGTACACGGTATGAAATTTTGGAATCCTGGAAGCTAACATATTATATCAAGGAGTAGGTAGATGAATCACTTTGTGGAAACCGAAGAGGAAGAGGATATACCCATCTTAATAGGTACAGACATGCCTTCATGGAGAGATTTAGATTTTTAACAAGCATTGGGGACATTTGAGTTACAAGAGGGAAGCCCTGAATTACTAGATGATGCAAACCATGACGAAGAGGAGATGGTTCTTGATGATTTTCAAGAAGAAAAATCAGCTTATATGCTTATCCAATATGAGGAGTTATTCTCATTCCCATTTCAGGATGAAGATGATCTCAATCAAGCCATCTATGGAGAGAATAAATCAGCTTGTGATGAGCCCGTGAAAGGTTTGAAATAAATATATGTAAAAGAACTGCTTAGAGCCACAGAAGAAACTGAAGATCTTGAGCTCAGTCTCGAGCTCCTGATGCAAACCACAAACCTGCAAGACAAGCATGAAGCTGATTTGAAAGCCTTAACCAATGTGAAGGTTGGCCATATTGAGATAAGGCAAGATGAAAAATATGATGCCCGCTCTTGAGCTAATGGTAGATGGATGTAATAACAAAATGGAGATATTTTCTTTCCCATTTCAAGATGAAGACTCTTTCCATGACAAATAAATAGAAGTAAGAAGTTTTGAGGCATTTGAAGATAAAGATCTTTTTGATAAAGGATCAATAGAGTGCACCAAATCCTAAGGTGATGAGGTAATCCCTCTAGATAGTTTCCTTGAGCTGCAAAATAAATATTCTTCAAAGGTGTACAAAGAGGAGCTGCATGAAATGACGAAGCATAACTCCGTGTAAGAAATATTGGATGTAGTAGAAGTTTCAGAAGATCCTAAGTTGATTCTTGATCTCTTAACTCGTGCCTCAGACATATAAGACAAATACGAGTTTTCCTCCTATTCTCCCCGCTAATACTCAAATGCCTCATAGTGGAATAGAGATAAAGGATGAATCTAATGTTTCTCATGGAGAAGATGTCAATGAGCATAGAACCAGAAATGAAAGTAACTCAAAATATCCAAGGAATTGAAACAAAAATCAGCTTTGGGGAAGTGATGAGATGCTCGATGGAGAATCAACTATATGGATAAACTTGGAATGCAACTGGCACTATGAAACCGATTTCAAAGAACATAAAGACAATGGAATTTCCAAGAAAGGACCTGAGCATCAAGAAGCTCACATGGACTCACTCCTACCAAGTACATAGATAATTGTGAAAGCACCTGGATTCCATAAGCAACTGAGGAGGGTGGCCTACTTTCTGGAACCCCGTCAACAGCTTCGCGGAACATCATCATTCAGTGTTTCCTATTCAGGGGAAACTTTTGAGAAATGAAAAGTGCTTCAGTGAGAGAAGGTTATCCCTTACCTTGTACCAAAGGTGATTTATAGGCATGTTTCCATTTCTATTGTGTGTCGTGTGTTTCCTTTCCATCATTTTATGTGTGTGTGTGTGTGTGTTTTCCTTCTTTGCTCTCTCTCTCTCTCTTATTGTTGTAAGTTGTAGATGACTCTGCAGGGCCCAACGGATAAGGCATTGGTCAATATGTTGTAAGTTGAGATTATAGGAGTTCTCATGCCATGTCTTCACTACACTCAGTCCATGTCATGTCCCCAAGCTAGAGCCAACTTTTGTCATGTAAATGTGCAACAGGGAACTTGACAAATTCCAAGCATGACAATTATACCCCTGTGTTAAAATTATCAAGTCTATCATTCCAAGACATCCCAGATCTATCCATTCAATCTAAATGACCTCCCAATTAATGTTATCTCATCCCCTAGGTGATTTAGGAAAGTCTAATCATTCGCCCTAGGTGATTTTAGGAGTTCATCAAAAGTTGCAAGCTACATGTAGTTGTGGCAAGGGCTATCACTTTCCTCCCTAGAGCTAGAGAAACCTCACGGAGCAGAGAAGAAGAGATTAAGTGGATGTGGAGGTGATACAAATATCTTGGGAAATCATGGAGATGATTTAGGAATATTTTATAAGGTCTCAGAGAAGTTGGGGCAGTTTCACCAGAATTAGGGTTCACATGCCTAGTCAGTGCACAATCCAAAACAACCATCTGAGCTTTGGAAGGTGAATCTAGGAGCCTCAGATGGAGTTAGGAGTAAAATGAAACATCTATGGAAAATAGGATTCCAAGACCTACATGATGGTGAAATCATATGTTTTACAACACTTTGGCACATTAGATCTAAAGGCAGTCTTTCTCAGGCACATGTGGAGTACCAAATCACAATTCCACTTTTTAATGGATCAAATGGATGAAAAAAAACATAATAACCACATCATTGGATTCAAAATGCCATTTCCAATCAGTATAATATATTTTTTTGCCAAAAATTCCCATCGGGAGCTCGAGATATCATCATCACAAGTTGCCCTCTTGGAGCGTGTTCGGGACTTAGCTAAATTTTAAGAGGACATGTGTCAGCACCAAGATCCTGGAGGGATTTTATGTCCTCGACATCCCTGAGGTCAGGTACATCAACCTTGAAAAAATGCACCCAGCCCCAATGTGACCTCTGGGACCCTCATGTGACCTTTAGACTTGATAGTTCAGCCCCCAGGTGCATTTTTGGAGCTCAAATTCCCTACCATCAGATCGAGGACATGTGCCAGCTCCAAGACCATCATGGAATTTGATGTCCCTCATGCCCCTAAGTTCAGGGAAAATAGACATTTTAAAATGTGCTCATCCCCTATGGGGAGTCCTTTTGTCATCCACGTGAGCGAATTTTAGCCTCCAGTGCTTCTAGTGCTTTTTCAAGCAAATCCCCTACCGTCGGATCAAGGACACGTGTTGTCCTCTTTCTCTCCAAGGAATTTGATGTCCATCACATTCTTGAGGTTAGGGAAATCAGACATGAAAAAATTCACCCCACCCTTACATGAGCATTTTTTGAATATTCAAATCCGACACTTAGTCGTTTCTTCCCCCTCAATTCTCCTTCACAACTTCTCACCATGCTATGACCTTGTTCTTTCTTGTCCAAACACCTGATCCACAATTGTTGATCCGAACCAGCTATGTCATGGTCACAAAACTCTCCACTTCATGAAAATACAACAATATTAGAGAAAAGTGGATTGAAATGATGAAGAAATGAGAGAAGAAGAATATTTTTTTCCAGATAACCATGAAGTCACCCAATTGAAAAATCTTCGTATCTTACAAAATACAAGTTGGATTAAGATTCCATATTTTTTAGACTTCCTCATTTTTCAAGACAATCGCGATGCAATAAAATAGAGGTCGAATGGTGCCCAGAATTATTTGTTCCAACAAAATCCTCACTTTGTGCACTAGCTCACATTCATCAGATTTCCCATCATTCCAGTAATGAAAACGAGCTAAAAAACTTACACATAAGCGCCAAATGAAAAACCGGCCATTAATGGAGTTGTTTTCGTCAAAAATAGAGAAAAAAACTAGACCTGTAAATTTTGAGCTCCATTAATGGCCGTCATGGCACCTTTGTGCTCGAAGATGATGAAACGAGTCTAAGAAAATATGTTGCGTCGCAAATTGAGCATTGAAATGCACTTTCTAAAAATAATAAGTTTTCCTATACAGACTTGCTATGTTTGGAAATTCATCATCAAAAGTAGTTGTGGTGAAAGAAGTATGTACCCAAGGTCAATAGGAAGCCAAAATGATTTTCCGGAGAAAAAAATAGTTAAAACGACCACTTACTAAAAATAGTAAGCTCCCTATATGTGTGCTTACTAAAAAGAGTACGTCAACCAAAAAAGTGTCTGAGGAAAGGTCAGTGTGAACATGATTGAATGATGGAGTCCATCACATCACGATGGTTGAGATGAGGCAAAAATCAACTCTCACTAAAAATAGTAAGACTTTGATCTAGACACATACTATTAATAGCATGTTGTTCTCAAAGGGAAAGTTTGGTACAATGAGGCATAGAGGGATGATCATCTCAGGGAATTGGACAATGTTTTTCGACACTCACTACATAGTTCAAGTCACAAATATATCATACACAAGCTGGGAGTTGCGGTCATTAGTGGAATAGTTCACTCAACTTGGAAAGCATTCGTGAGCTAATTTGAAGGAGTTTTACATTGTGCAAGGAGTTTGAAGATTCAAAGTTTCACTACATTTGGAGTTTTCCATCAACGAGGATCAATGGAATTCATCGGGAATGATATCTCCTCTTCTTCTTCTCTCTCTCTTTCTCTCTCCTCTTCCCCCCAACTTTCTCTCACTTTCCAATATTCTAATTTCATGTTGGGGTTGCATTTTTTCATATGTCCTAATGTTCCTAATGTAATAATTCACCTTTATGTTATAAAAAGGGACTTCATATTCTCCTAGGAAGTCAAAAAGTTTTAAGTTGCACAAGGGACATATGAAAATCCATTGGGGGGTAGATGATAATTCACCTCTTATTCTATAAATTGTAATGACATTCCCATTTCAAAGGGTTGGTCATTAATTTTGTAAGCTCAAGAGTGCAATCTACCTTGAGAGAACAAAGGAGATAGCCAATTCTTCCTTTTCCCCACTCTCTATTTTTCCTCCATTCTCATACTATGTACAACTTGGTTTGATTAATAAATACAAGAAAAAGGAGTTCCAATCATTTTTTGACTGAGGGGTCTATCGATACTTTGTGATCATAAATTCCATTTGGTCTTGTTGTTATACGTAGAGTTGTTTCCCTCCTAATTTTAATGCATGTGATAAAACTTCTAATTGATGTATGCATGAATCTAATTTTCTACCTACAACATTAGTTCTCCTATCTAATTTCTCACTCCCCTTTCCCTATCTACACAAAAATACTCTCTTGCAGGTATCTGCAAGCCTTGTCGTAGGTCAGTGGAGTGTCCCTGTTGGATCCCTAGTCGAAATTCCACCACAAAATTCCACCTTTTCATGCACATGCATATATGACAACTGCACCCGTTAAGTAGAGGGACTTAGATTCCCAGAGCATTGGCAAGAACTCAACAAGTTTTTCCACCCCAAAAATTTTCTCGTTAACAACTATGCATTTATTATTTTGGAAACATTAGAGACTAAGTGGCTGCTGCCACATTTGATACAACATATTATTAATTTTTCTTATTTTCTTTAGTTAAACATTATGATATGTTTTGGGAATAAAATAGTTTTTATCAATGATTTATTAGTAGTATATGATGATTTTATTCAAATTATATTTTTTAATTATTGTTTATGCATATATGTTGCTTAGAATTGATTTTATATATTTTAATTATATTGAATGGATAATACTCTAGGTATTATTGTCCACATATGTGTAGTTTTTCTATAGATAAAGAAAGGGTAATTCTGGGGAAAGGAAGAAAGGTGTAAATAATGGGTACATATAAAGATACTTTCCATGTTTGTTTTAGTAAATAAGAAGCGGTGTTAAAACATAAAATTTGGGTCATAGATTCCCTTTATGTTATTCAATCTTGTTTTTGAATATGTTGCTTTGTGAAATGATATTGAATTGATTACATTGTGATCATTAGATAGTATTGTGGGCTCTTGTTACGAAGAGGATTGCAACATCAAATTTCACATTTGTCAAGCGGTGTATTGTCACTTTACAAAAATGACACGTTTGCATTCATGTTAATGAAATATGTGTTATATTACACTAAGTATGCCTTTAGGAAATTTTATTTTACTAGGGTTTGATTAAAATGGGTTTGGGAATAAATCCCTAATGTTATTAATAATTTTTTTGTAACTAAGTCTTATTTCATCAATGTGACCAAGTTGCTTTAAACCATGTTTTTCTTACATTATCAATCAAGTTATAATTAAGCTCAAACATTACACTAAAAGAGACATATTGCTTTAGTCAAATCAATCCCATACTATATCTACCCAAATCACTAAGTTGAACTAAGCTCACCAAGCTAATTCAAACCAAGCCACATCGCAAAAAGTTAAGACTGATCTAGTTACTAACTCACTGAGCCAGAGATAGCTTATGTAGGAGGAAAAATGCACTAGAGGCAACTTAGTAAGCAAGAGATACTCCTTTTAAACCTCTTCAAAGATAAACCCTTAGTACATGTAGGACTAAAACAAGGTGAGACGATGGTACTAAAGGTGCACTGATTGGCATGACATTGTTGCACATCAACTCACCTGAGATCCTAACATATCAAGGAAAGGGTATGGCATAAGACAATAGTACATCGATTAGTGTGATGTGGAACTAATTGGGAGCTCTGTGAGCTATAAGGTTCCTATGGATTTCATAAAACATATAGGGGGTGCACTGATTAGTGTAATGTGGCACCAATTAGGTGCTCACCAGTACTAAAGAGTCCACAATCAATCAAAGATGGCTTCAGAAGTGGGGAATCCAATGAGACCCACATGGTGCCAATTGGAGACTTCCCATTGACCATATACCACCGTAAAAAAATAGATAAGATAGTTAGGATAAATATGGACTAGCTAAAGACTTATGGTAGTGCGGATAAAATTAGTGATAAATAAATAATGAACAAAGAGTTAAATAGTTAAACCAGTAGTGCTTAAATGAAAACATGATTTCTTAGAATAAAAATAGAAATACTAAATCCTTGAATAAAATAGAAACCAAAAATAAGATAAACGAGTTAATAAGAATTTTAAATTAGATTTAGAAAATATTTAGTTAAGATTAAATTGCATGGAGAAGAGAAAAAATAACACAACTATTCTTAGATGGATTTATTCTTATGAAAGAGGAATTAGCTTAACCATAAATGCATACAAAAGATACAAAGATTTTTGAAGCTTAGTAGAGAGTTCCAAAGACATTATTTTAAATATATGGATGCATAAGCGAGGAGATAAAAATGTTTATAGCTAAGAAAAAATCCAAAAAATATTAGAGACAAAGTAAAAGGCAAATAAAAAACCATAGCATCAGGTACCAGGTTCTTCTAAGTCTCTTTTTAACATATTATTTATGTGAATATTTACTTGAAAAATATATGGATTATTGTATATTCTTGTGGCTTGCTTTATATTGGTTTGGTGTTCAAAACCCGTAAGCCTTTAATTTTAATTTAAAACTATAACATACTTGCAAAATAACTCTAAATTAAGCCCGAGCCATAGAGGAAAATTGTACAAGTTTTAACAAGGTGAAAAAATTAAATCTACTTAGATAAAGAAAATCGGCATGATTTTAAGTTATTATTATGCTTCTTGTATGTGTCTAATTATATGTGTAGGACTAGGAAATCGAGAGGAATTGATTTCCATTCCCAGTTGAGAAGGGTGATTGAAAATTCATGTTACAATTTTTTCTGGAATTTTTTCTAGTCACCAACTGGGGGTTACTACAATTACCATATGCCATTTTATTAATCATTTGGGTGGTTGATATTGTTATTAGTCCCTAAAATGATAAAGTAGAGAGAGAAAGAATCCCAATATAGACTTTTCAAGTGCATGGTGGGTTCTTCATCAAGGTTGTCTTGAGGACGAGACACAATATTAAGTCTAAGGGTGATGTAGGTAGGGTTATTATTTTTTTAAAAAAATAATACATATATCACGGACTCCCCTAAATATATTGCAACAATGGGATATGATGTGAACTACTAGGAAGTTTTGTGTAGTATTAGATGATGCTTCACAACTTGGAAAAAGGACAGTATATGTACTATACACACTATTAATAAATGCATCTTTTTATAATTGATATAGTTTGTGCTTATACAGGAGTAGGATTGGTAAGTAGAGTAGGTTAGAGGAATGGGAAAGAAATTAGTGAGAGTAATAAGTGAGTGTATGAGTATGTATTAAATTATATATTGTAACAAAACATTGTATTGAGTTTGAGATATATATGAATAAAGAGGAGATAATATAATGAATATTTACGTCTTTGTGTTATTCTTATTAAAATACATATATGTTGAATTATTAGACCCACTTTAGACTTGATTATTGAATGCATTACTATTTACTTGACTAGAATATATCCCCCTCTACATAATATCATCTATAATTAGGACTTTATAAACTCAATATGCTAGTAACAATACCTAATTTATGTGAATATAAGTAATGCTTCTTATATAAGTAAATTCTCATATTCTTAAACTATAAACAAAATCCCAGCATGAAAAAAACTATCAATGTTGTGACCTCTCATAGCATAAATAAGTGTCAAGTCCATTGAAATGATATGTTGTACATAATACGAATAATATTTGATCTACACATCCATACCACCTTATAATACCAACTCTACTAGTGCAACCTTTGTAGTCAGGTGAGCCTTAACATCCATGTGTAATTTACTATATTCTTAGAATTTTTTTTCATATTATTCATTGATATAATTTATTCATGATTTACCTTTGACAATATCTCTTACTTGAGTTCATCTCGCATCACCAAGTCATGCAAGATGCATGGTAGACTTATAATAACCTTATAATCATAACCCATACAAGAAATAAATACAATATCCCTATATACATTTAGAGACCAAAAAGTACTATGATTTAATACGATAATTATGGTTGAGTATAATCTATCCTATTTTTCAATATAGAAAAATATGAAACTATAAAAGATAAGTCATAAATAGTCCTAAATTATAATGAATGTTTGATAATTGACATTATGCTAATATAATATGCTAAAGGATGACTAGAGTAAAGAGATGAAAGGTGTATCATACTATTGTCAAGTTGCTCAAAAAATATTAGATGACATGTAGATGATCTTGACGAGTTTGTATGAGTCAAAAGGTATCATCCTAAAACTTAACCTAGGTGTTATAAACATATCCTAGGTGTCTTATCACTCTCTCATTGGTCTTTTCTAGATTAAAAGTCTATTTTTTTGCTTTGTGTGATGATTATATCTGGATCAAATTTGGGCATCTTCTTACATGACACCCCAACTTATTTTGTTTTGACCTTAAAAGGGGGTTAACATATCTTTAGGTTAGATTCTCTCACCACACCACCATGGTGAAAATTTCCCCACATAGCAATAATCCAAAGAGAGATCAATTCCATGAAATTCCCCTTACTCCTATGATGAGACATGTATAATGAATATAGATGGTGCCCTTGATTTGTACTTTAAACATTGTAATAGGCACTTTATATGTCATCTTTGGCTCATGGTTGATCTAGGTAAATAGATTAGATATCTTCATTAATTCAAGAGTCTATTGAATATTGCCATAGATTTCAAATATTGATGGTATGCATGATTGATGTTAGTTGTTGGCAATGAGTGAGAAAGAGATAATTTGAAGAAAAAATAAAAAGGTAAATGTGAAGATGTTCCTATGAAGGTATGATGACAAGTAGTTATGAAAGTGTTGTGTTGTGATCAAGGTTGTAAAGGTTAGCATGGTTAATTTCAGGTCATTATGTCAAATTTCAAGTTCTTGAGAAGCCTTGTGATGGCCTAATCATGACATGAAGAGACCCTATGAGAAGGTATGAACATGGTAGCTTGGTGAGTAGAGTGCACACAAATATGAGAGGTTGTATGACACTATTTGAGCTTGGGAACATGGTTCAGAATGCATGAGAAAAGGTATGAAAGTATGTTTCAAGGATTACTGAGGCATGAAGATGAAGGTGTAGAATGTAAGGTAAGGAAATCATGACATGATGGTTGATTTTTAAAGAAATTATAAAAATGTGAGCATGTAAAAAGGTTATGCATGTTGTATCATGTATGTTGACATCATTTGGTGTCATGAATTGGAATATTTAGCAAGAAAATGAGTATTTTTTATTTTCGAGTTCACATAATGGATAATGCATCCAATACGTAGCCAAATTACAACCATAACATAACTAGTGTGTAACATGTATGCAACGAATTGAGATGGAAGGCTAAAGGACACTAGTCAATGACGAATATTTGAAAGAGCATGTTATCGATAAAAAGTAGACTGAAAACTAATCAACCCTTTTGCCTAATGCAAAAGGTCAAGATGGTATCATACCAATTTAATCGTGATGATACTTAAGAATGGCCTAGGCGTGGGTAGTTTAAGTATATGTTAACTGTGGACCAACCTAAGAATGGGAATTTTTCTATCTCTTAAAATTAAAGAGGATATAAAAGACAACAAAAAAGAAATAAAAGAACATGCAAGATAAGACATGATAAGACAACAAATTATTAATTCAGATATGATAATGAGATCATTAAAATATATTGAGAACTTTCCATTGTACTTCATATATAATGATTGATAACTTTTTGACAAAATTGATTCCTTTGATAAGAAATTATTTTTAACCTTTATCCGATAGAGTGAATCCTATTGATTAGACAACCTCTTGAAAAGGTGAAAATATAAGTGATAATTTAATTATCTTATTGTTTGTGATTACTTGTTAAGTAATGTAATGATCTTAAAGACAAAAAAAATACAACAAACAAAAGAAAAAAACATAAACACACTATTCACGTATATAATATATTTACACAATTTGCAATACCAAAATGAAGATAAACAAGTTGAAGAGAAATATATTTGTATTTATGAAAAGTACAATGATCGCTATAACAACATCTAACAAGAGTCGTGATTCAAATCAAAGCCAACATGACTGTCAATCTGCATTTATCTTGATATCAAAATGAAGACATCATTCAAGAACTGCTCTAGCTATGAAGAATAAAAATGTGTAATCAACTTATAGGAGATACAAAATAATAAATAATATAATAAGTCAAATAATACTAAAATTAGATATACTTGTTGTATCTGAAATTCATACTAAAAAC